>OZ010593.1:45218113-45623113 GCA_963932145.1 Acanthosepion lycidas | reverse complement strand
AAACAGACCTTGTCAATTAAATGTGATAAAACTTTTTTGAATATTTTTTTTTTGTTTTTGCAGTGGGGAAAATGGTGAAGAAAATACCAATTTTTGTTTACCCTTTTAAATAACAGCTATGTTTATGAAACCCGTTATACTTTGGTATACAAAAATTTTAACAAATTTTTGTATATCTGTTTTTGATGACATTTGAAAGAAACAAGCTAGATGATATTTCTTTTATAGTTTCATCTGGTACAAGCCTATGTTTATGGGAGAGTCAATGAAGATTGAAATCTTTATATGAGCAGATAGGTTGGTGAGACTAGTTCCATAACCATCAAGTTCAAATAGATGTTACAAAGCTTAAGTTAGTATGGGGGTGGTGGCATTTATGAGGTTCAAATTCATTTTAGTAGCTTTGGATAAATGACTTGCAAGTAAGCAGTTGTTGTTGTTTCCTTTCAGTCATGTACTCCAAATCAATAAAATTAAATCTGCACTCTGGGCAAGTTTTTTGTTATCTGATATCATGCTGCTGTTAAGAGTCAGATAATCTATAATTGTTGGTGACTTACAGTGTATCAAGCATTGGTTTTAAAAATAAATGCTAAAAAACTGGATTATAAATCCGACTGTTCTTTCTATTTATATATATATATATATATATATATATATATTAGATATTAGTGGCTGTTAACTCTGAAAGCGATTATGACCATCCCTGACATCCAGCTCATCAGTTAACCCCCCACAACACTGCATTCGTCGTTTGTGTAAACGAGGCACATAAAGTCAGCCATCGATCTGCATTTCTTGTCACAAATGTGGCATCTCCGGTTGGTGGAAGTTGACTTTGATTATCATCGTTTCCAATGTGCCTTTTCATATGCCTTGTCAAGCCTGACCTGGACTTGAACACCGTAGTGCAGGCCAGGCATTCAACGCATGCCATTACAAAATCATCATAAGCAACAGACTGTTGGTGTTAGTGTGATTTCTGGTCACTGAGCAGACCTGCCCTGGACAGATATCTGATTGCATTGGGCACATGGCCAGTTTGGCACCTCATGGCAATTTAGGGATCCCTTCTGAACCCTTCTCTTCAGTTCTGCATATTTTTGTGATGCCTCATGGAAGATCTTGACACCATCAGCAATACCAGCTCTCCAAGAAACCTATCTTCAGCTAGAGTCTCTGTTATTCAGACCAATATTGCACTTGTATAATGACTCTTTAAGGCAATCTTTGTAACAAAGTTTTGGGCTGTGCTACAGTCCCCCCACCTTTTCAATTTTCCATTAATTGTTTTGGAATTCTATCATCCGCCATGCAGATAATATGACCTGTCTGTTGCAATCTGTGCTCATGTATAAGTGCTTCCACAGAGAGTGGATTGGCCCTTTGTAGAACAACAGTATCAGCGATGTGAGACATCCAGTGGATTTCAAGCACAGGCCGAAGACAGTGTTGATGAAAACATTCCAGCATCTTCAGATGTTTGAGATAGACTACCCATGTCTCACATGAATATAGCAGAGATGACATAATGCAGGCATTATATATTTTAATTTTTGTCTGCTTTGTTATGCTCTTCTGATTCCAGACATGGAACTTGAGTGCTGAAATGCATTGGAGGCCTTCTTAATCTGTAATGCTATCTCATCGTCAAGAGAGCAGTGACAGTTGAGAGTGCTACCAAGGTATACAAATTTGTCTACTACCCCAAGTTGACTATGTCCAAAAGACTTACATGACCCTGATAGTCAATCCATGAACTCCTGTGCATGCTGAATTGTGTGTGCGACCAGGTCACAGTCATTGGTATAGAGAAGGTTGCGCACTAAACTCAAGAAGACTTTTGCTGCAAACCTACATATGTTGAAAAGCTTTCCAGTTGACCTGGACCTTATAATACCATCATGCCAGTTCCCATATGCATGAAGCAGTACAATAGCAAAATAGATAGAAAACAGTGTAGGATCCAGAAGATCTCCTTCATCGACTCCATTTTCAACCTTGATGGGCTCTGTAAGCATACTGCCAAAACTGACAGGCTTCCATACTGTCATGGAAACACCTCAGAAGACCTTGAAAAAGTTGGTGTGTGGGGTGGGGTGGTGGAGACAGCTCTTTTTTGAGAGGATTATTCCAGAGTGCAGCACGATTAACAATGTCAAAAGCCTACCTCAGATCTACAAATATTTGATAACGGTCCAATTGTTGTTCACAGCTCTTTTCCTGGATTTGTCGTGATGTGAAAATCATATCTGCGGTCCCTCTGTGTTGGTGGAAACCACACTGTGACTCAGGCAGTATATTGTCAACTATTCTCTGGTTTAATCTTAATAGAAGAACTGAGGCTAATATCTTACCTGTCAAAGAAAGGAGAGCAATCCCTCTATAATTACCACATAATTCCTGGGTACCTTTACCCATATATATATATAGGTATCATTGTTGCATCTCTCCAAAGCTTTACAATAAGATCATGCGTAAGTTGACTTAAATGTGTTCCACCATAACGGAATATCTTAGCAGGCAGGCAGGCTATCAATCCCAACAGCCTTGCCTATGTTGAGTCCCTCCATGCCATGAAGAACCTTTTCATCACAAGTTTGTTTTCTTGTGTGGATGTTGCTGATTCATCTTAGCCCTCACTAGGGTATGATGAATCCAACAATCAGCACCATGAATAGATCTAACAATATGGACATCCTGCATATCTCTCTTGCGGATGATGACATAATCAATGAGATGCCACTGGTGTGAACAGGGATGCATCCATGTAGTAACATGATCACCCCTGTGCTTGAATTGAGTGCTGGAAATAAAAACTTAGTGCAAAGTTCGAGGAGCATTAAACTATCGGTTCTGATTTTCCTGATGCATATTTCCTCAAACTACTCCAGGTTTCCTAATTTATACCATTTCAGGCATTGAAGTCAAAAGGAGAACAATCTTGTCATCTTCTGGAATCATGTTGAGTATGCTTCTCAAGGACTCATAGAACTAAGACTTTACAATGTCGGTACTGGCCATTGTTGGAGCATAGACATTAATGATTGTAGCATATTGTGATCCATTTAGATGTAGGTGAAGTGTCATTAAATGCTCACAGACTCTTTTAGGAAGTTCAGAAAGCCTTTGCATGAGTGTGCTACATACAGCAAAACCCATACCAGCTACTCCAACCTACTCAGCACACTTTCCCTTCCAGAAGAAAGTATAGCCACCTCCAACTTCTTGAAGTTGATCATCACCAGCTAAATGAGTTTCCAGGAGAGCAGCTACATCTATAGAATATCTCTCTTCTAGCTCGCTGAACACCAGAGCTGTTCTGTGTTGAGGAGCAGATCCCAAAGGATTATCTATGAGAGTCCAAGATAGTTTCTTTTTTTTACCTTTGTTTGAGAGCCAAATAGGCATCTGCCAGCCACACTATACTGGCCAGATCAATGGGAGAGGCAATTTTTGGGTCACCTTTTCTAGACCCTTCCAGCAATCTTCTGGTGAGCAGTGCTCTCCTTAAAAGGACTGCTCAGACACCCCTGAAAGAACCAAAAGACACCCATCTCAATTACACGTTTTGACCTTACTAGGCTTCATTAGATCAAAAACGAGGAAGAATTGTGTGTGTTTTTGCACATATGCTTAAATAATAAACCTTTAGTACTTTTTCTGCTAAGCTAGCATTTTTTGTGATGAAAGAAAAGAATGAAATTGTGCAACTTTTCTAAAAAAGCTGTTAATATTTATTCTGTATTTCTTTACAATTTTTTTGTTCTTGCTGAAATTTATTTATACATTCTCCCAGCTTTTCTGCATTGAATTTAAGGTAAATCTTCATCCTATTTTCAGAATGGCTCAAAAGCAACAGATTCATATAGTCTTTTCTGAAATTAATGTATTATATATATATATATATATATATATATATATATATATATATATATATATATATATATATATATATGGGGGTTTCTGTGATTGTTGATTGAAACCAGATCAAAGCCAAGGTTCAATTCTTTAGTTTTAAGATGGGCTGTCTCTTATTTTTTTTAGTGTAGAGAAGCAAGAGACTTTAGTTAAGCTTTCAATTAAAAATGACTTATCTCTCTTGTAAATACATACTAAATTTGTTTAGTACAAAGATACACTAGATAGTGTTGCAGTAATGTGACCTTTAACCAGACTAAAAACTGAATGTTTGTATATGTGCATGCATGCAAGATATTCAATTCTCAACAAAGCTCAAGTGTTTGTGCTCAACTGTTTTTTCACACTATAATCCCTTTCCCCACAAATGATATGTTGTTACCCTTTCATGGCAGATATTTGGGTGAACTACATTCCTTGGTTCAACCAGCTCGGATACACTGAGTTGACTCGTCCTTATTCCATTCATATTCCATTGGTGAGGAGGAAGCTCCACTCAGTTTTTTTATCTAGAACTATTGCATTGCGGAATGGACTCCCAAGAGAATGCTTCCCCGATTACTTCAATCTTAACCTCTTCAAGTCTAAGGCCAACTACATGTGCTCATAATATGCATTGCTTGCACCCTCCCTGTATACCCTTACAACAATCTAATTTAGTGAATAACAGTAATATAAAAAATAATAATTGCTATTAATCAACCAAATTTTGAGGATATTTATTTGAGCAGTATGTTTATTTCAGATTCTCTCTTTCCTTATAACTAAGGATTAGTTTTGGGAGTGCCAGGTTTTATTATGCAAATTAATTGCAATTTTTATTTATTACAAAAAAAAAAAAAAATCTTTATTTACACTATTTAAATTCAGACTATTGTCCACATCTTTATTGTTGTTATCACAACATTTCGGCTATTGTACGCTCCCGGCCTTGAAGTCTATATCAATCCAGGTGACCTACAAGAAATTTAGAACTGAACACTTAATTTAATCTATGGGGATAGACTGTTCTCATTCCACTGCCCACGTCTAGTGATATCTCATCTAATTCTTATTTTTAGTATTGCTCAGTTATTCCTACAGGCTTAGTGGATTGAAGAGTTGGTTAGTGAATTTGGTGACATAGTAATTGTGAGTTCAATGCGATTGTAGTCGGATTCTGTGAAAACAGGGTGAGCAATAACTGAGCAGTACTAAAAATAAGAACAAGATGAGATATCCTTATACAAGGGCAGTGTAATGAGAACAGTTGACATTGACAGGTTTATTTTGGAATTCTCTTTAGGTTACCTGAATCAAAATACACCTAATTTTTGGCAACAATAACTCAAACTTCAAAATTAACATGGTAATTTTACGTGAGATTTTTGCACCAACGAGAACAGTTTTAGAAGTAACAACAACAGTTATTGACAGCAATGACTGCACAGTTCCAGAAAAACTCTAAATTTTACATGCTGTTACAGATTAAAATACCAATTCAGCAGATATCTTAACCAACAACATCACAGAATTCCACTATGACCCAGTGGGTAGGAAAACATTCACTTTGTGGTTATGAATGCTGGCTGCATAACTTTCATGACAACTTTTTTTCACAAAGATGAAAAATGGAAAATTTGTCTCCTAATTCATAAACTGAGCACTAAGGAACATGACCATTATATAAATTACATTTTACCAAAGCAAACAACAGATTTTACCTTCACTGGAACAACTCAGTGAAGTATTTGGATAAAAAAATCATTATTTAACATTCAATTGTTTAAAGCTAACAAAAGATGATTTGCTGGTAAAATCAATAGGCAATGTGAAAAATTTAAATTAAATTCTCATACAGAGAGACTGTTTAAATGTTTGATTTTTATCACAGGATTTCTTTCAAAATTGGAACAGGATAAAGACATTATGTTAAAAGCCTTCAAAACTGAATACAATAATTTATTAAGCATCAAAAGACACTATGCTGGTCCCCAAAAAATGAGGATTTAATCAGCAACATCCACACATGTAAACAAACTTGTGGTGAAAAGAAACTTTTCTCAAAATGTTGGCATTGTGGCGAATGGCATTATGCATGCTTTTGTCCATTCAAGAAACATAAATGCAACATTTGTCATGTGAACGGACATTAAGGATTTTGCAACCCACACAAAAATTCAACCTGAAAAAATTAAAAAATGAAACAAGAAAAAACCAAAACAGTGTTTGCAACGTTCAAAGAAGATTACGAATCCCACAGAGAATATATTGTTTTTGTAAACAACAAACCAGTTCGTTTCCAGTTTGATAGCGTTGGACATGACGCTAATATCATTTTTGACTTGGGAATAAATTGAAAAGCCATGTGTGTCTGAAACATATAGTCATGAGGGCATTTGGAAGTACAATTCCAATTAACAAATTAACTGGTGAGTTAATTTGCAATGTTTCCTTTCGAAATATAAAATTTTCTGGTGCATGTTATGTCACAGATAATTCAAAATTAAATTTAATTGTTCTTGACTGGATAGAACAACAAAACATTTTGAAATTCCTCTCAAGTCTGTGTTCAATACATTTAATCTCACATCGGTTACTGATATTGAAAATAATTTCACAAACTTAAAAAAATAAGTTTAGTTATGTTTTTCAAGAGGAGCTTGGATGCTGTACAAAAAATAAACCTATTCTGAAAGTAAAATTAGATTCGAAGCCAATTTTTAGACAAAGTACCCTATGCTGCTCTGAATATGAATGAAAAAGAACTGCAACATCTTCAGCAAGATGTAATAGAGCCTGTTAATTACTCCAGGTGGGCAGCTCCTATTGTAGTTGTTAAAAACGCAAATGGAAATTACTCAACCAGTTTGAATAATTATTTGGATGCACATCAGTAGCCACTTCCATTTCTTTTACAAATCTGAATGGTGGAATTTGTTTTTGCAAAAATTGATCTTTCTGATGCTTTTCTTCAACTTGAAGTTGTTGAAGAGTCCAAGGAGCACCTTACTATCAACACCCACAAGGGATTATTCAGATTTAACAGTCTTAGCTTCGGGGGTCAGACCAACAGACAATGAACACAATGTGAACCAGATTGACAGAATTCATTGATGACATTATTGTTGGTGGTGCAACTCAAGATAAACTTTTGCATTGTTTATTTTCTGTTTTCAACTGTATTCAGCAATACAGATTCTGTGCTCTCTACAACAGTCCCTGCTCTATTCTTGCCTTGGTCTTGATATCAACACAAATAAAACAAAATTCATTCATACAGTGTTTAAACGATGCAATCCAGCAGCTTGGCTGCACACTGACATGGTTTTGTTGTCTAACATTAACTCATTCATCTACCTTGGCAGTATCGTATCCGACAATGGACACATCAATGAAGACATTCTCTAGCAGATAGTATTTGGTTCCATTTTCTTTGGACATCTCTGCCTCTGGGTCTTCTCTAATAGCAACCTCTGACTCACCAAAGTCAGTGTCTATCAAGCTGTTGTTTCAACACTGCTGTATGGTTATGAATGCTGGACCCTGTATCGCTGACAATTAAAACTGCTCGAGACATTCCACATCTGCTGTCTTCAAAGAATCATGCACATTACTTGGAGAGATAGAATCCCCCCCACACCGAAATTCTTCAACGTGCTGAAGTTGGGTTGGACATGTGCGGATGTTGGGTCATTGCCTCCCAAAAAATTGTATTCTTCAGAGAGCTTGAAACAGGCAGCTGCCCACATGGAAGTCCAAAGAAATGATTCCGAGATTATCTTAAGCATGCTCGTCTCCTGCAACATTGACCCAAACTTGCAAGGGATCAGATCTGTTGGTGGTCTCCCTGCGTCAATGGAGTAGCACACTTCATGGAGGAGAGACGAGGAACACTCGAGGGGAGGTGACAACAGTGTCATCTGAAAGTTGCCAATTCCACCCCAGACATGTTTCCCTACCACCTGTGCCCGAGAACTTGTCACTTGCAGATCGGGCAAGCTAAATGAGGTAGCAGCCCACAGAAGGAGATGAAAGGACAGTCTCATCGTCAGCAATGATGGACAGCATAAGTGTATTTATATTCCACAGGCTGTAATAGTGGGGAGAAGCTCCCACTGTCTATAAAATGCCCTAAATCATTAGAACATGAAATGCATATGGAAGTTTTGTTGAAAACAACTGATAAGTTGTGATGGTTGAGGTTTTTATATAATTTCTCATGTGTTCGTATAATTTGTTTTCCTTTTTCAGGCTATACATTATATAAAAATTGTCCGAATGTTTTCCAAGTGCTTTTGACTATGCTTTTAGCCATTATCAAAGATTCATTTTATTTCATTTGTAACTGAATATATGCATTGTTTTATGCATATAAACTTATAGGAATGTTTTATTTTCCAAACACAGTCAGCACATTGTGGCTGTGTTCATAGTTGATATTATTGAGTGTTAGCTTTTTCTTTTTTATTAATAATGCTTCCATTATTTTTAGCATTTTTGTACATGTGGATGATGCTATTATATTTGTATTATCGACAAGTAGGTTATAGATAGAGTTTGGTAGGTCTTCATGTGTATTTAAACGAGATCTATGGTCAGAGAGATGTAACGCGAGTCTTCTTGTTAAACATGTTGTAGTATATCCAATATAATTATTTACAGATTTGGATTGCTCATGAACACAGCTCCTTAAGGGATATGTAAATTCATAAATAATATTGGTTATCTATAATGCAGAACTTGCAAGTGAATTATTTTTGATGATGAGGTTAGTGGTTTTAAATTTTTTGTAAGAAATAATTTAATTTTCTTGTTTTTGTTTACTGGAGTTGTTTATTTCTTTATGATGTTTCTAAGTGAAGATTAGTCTTGCTTATAGTTACTATGCATTTGATTTTTTTTTTATAGTTACTATGCATTTGATTTTTTTTAGAAAATGCTAATGTTATTGTTTTTTTTGTGTTGCTATTGGTTACCTTAGAAAGAAAAGTCTAATATGGTAATGTATAAGATGGCTTGCAAAACCATTATTAACAAGCATTTGTTTCACGTTATTAAGTTCTTTAAAGAAAAGTGGACGAAAGGATGAATTTTCGTGGGCTTGTATAATCTGAGAAGACATTGGCAAGTAAAATTAAGATGGCAAGAGTTTTTACTTGTGGGTTTTTTTATATAGTGAATGTATCATTACTAGACTCCACAAGAACATCCAAGAATGGCAGTTTTATTTGGTTGGCTAAGTTTGTAAGTTGAGGACAGAATTTTTTCAAATTTACTTTTGAGATTTTATAGATTTCATTTTTGTTCTCAGCTAAAATAAAAATAGCAGACATATATATTTTTGGTTTAGTAACCTTTTTAAAAACCTTGTTTTCTACCTGGAACATGTAATAATTAGAGAACCACAGACAGAGGATTTCCCATACTTACTCCATTAGTTTGAGTGTAAATTTTGCTGTTATGGTCATAGAAGGGGACTTTTGTAGGGCATGCATGTAATAAATTTTTGTGAATATTGAGTTTGATGGTTGGAGGTGGAAACATTCACTATTCAAATATACTAGTAGAACCAATTTTAATACATTTGAATACATTAACACTTCAAGAATCAAACAATCCCAAATGCTATAAAAGGTATACATGTGACCTCTACATTACCAATGAAATCAATTCAAACATTTCACTTCCCAAAAATTTCTGACTAAACTCAATTAAATAGTGTAACAATTTAAATTTGGAGATTTTTCTATTTGTCCCTTATTTAATCATAAGTAAACTATAGATTGAATGCTGCAAATGCTACTACATCTTGCTTAAAATTGATCTAAACTTGCATAAATTAAATATACTCAAAAGCATACTTTTGTACTCTATGAAAACCCCAAAGATGTTTTGAACGACACCCACCTCTTAAATGCTGATATTAAAGAAAATATGGAACAGTAAAATAGAATTTTAAAGATTTTTTTGTGTTTTAATAGCATAGCTATTACTTACCAAAAATTGCTGTTCTTTTCCTAAGAAATGCATCATTTTTGCAATAAAAATAATCACATCTGGAATTTGGGTGCTCATTGAACATCATTAGAACATTTACTGATTTGGAGAGCTGTAATCAATGCAATATTAACTGGAATTCATGATTTGTATCAGAAAAAATTATTTGTTTCCTTGAAGATAGACATTTGCATAAGATAAAAATGTAATCTGTGTTCACATTATCCAACTGCCACTGATAAATAAATTGTAAGAAAGGAAAAAAAACAACTAATCAGCCTATAACTTGCTGTTATGAAGAGAAAAGGAAATGAAGCAATTATTTTGAACAAGCACTTTAGAGAATAAAATAAAACAAAAATAATCCTTAGAATTTTATGTCAGAAAACAATTTACTTAAAGTAAAATCATTTTTTAATCTAAAAACAATGTCTTTCTGTTTGCTTCATAATGCTTAAAACTGTAACTTAAATAGCTTAGTATTATACATGGATTCATTCACATCTATTTCCATGCCAACTGATTCCCTGAAAGTAACAGGTTCAATCTGTTAGTTTAAAAATAAACAAATAAACAGTATAAAGATACAATCAAAGCTAACCTCAACTGGCACAAGATCAGACCAAATGAGCAAGATGAGTGCACTGTCAATCAATTACATTGGCATGCTATTGTCCACCCAACCTCCTCCAAGTTTGAAGAAACTTAGCATCACTACTCAAAGAACAGCATCACTATGCAATTTTGGCAATGATCACACCCACTAACTTCTGTGGTTCCCACTGCTCCAGACTGCATGTCCAGACCTGATTTGTGGTAACACTCCCAGATTTGCTGATGAATTGCAAAAGAAAGTCTTCTTTGAACCTGAAGGACAACTATGATGATGCATTATCTCAGTGGAGAAACAAAGAGAGTTATGCATTTTGAAATTACAAAGAAAGCTACCAGTCATTACAAGTACAGGAATAAGAACAATACTACAAAGTGGATGAACAGTTTTGTTCAACTTTATTAAAAATTTACTGTAACAGACAACTCACAGAGGGAAAAATACAGCAGTTGAAGTGTCATAAAAATCAGCCAAAACAGAAGAAATCATTGTGTAACACCTTTTCAACTGTTGAAAACTCCACTGCCAACTCAGTTTGGGTTCAACTCCAGAAGTTATTTCAATTTTATTCATAAAATTAGCATTAATATTATAGAATGAAGAACAAAATATGAGGCTAGAGATTATGAAGTCCAATACATTAATACAAGGAAAAAAATTGAACAATATCTACAAAAACATTATGTATTATTTTTAAGATTATGTCCGGTAATTAATAAACACTACATAAAATGCTTAGACTTGAAATATGTGAAGATTTTATTGCAAGAAAAGAATTGTTTTGAGTTTTCCCCATAAATTCAATATTGGCCAATACTGCAACGTATTTTTTCTTTTTATCATTTCTAGCAAGGTAACCCGGTATTGCTATCAGAACATTAACAAAAGTCATTACTCTGAAGTTAACCTTTATTAAATAATCTTGTCACCAATAAAAGCAAAGAACTGTTTTTCTTTAAAATTTAGATGGCAGTGTAACCTATAAATTTACAGATTGAGAAGATTGTTTCTGAGACTTATATTTGCCAAAAATTTTTTTTCTAATTCTTGTAAAATATCTATAATCTAAATATTGAAAATATAGGAAGTAATAACAAGGGGAGAGGAAACAAAGAATTTTCTACAAATTCATCTACTTCTTAGATATTATCTATATTAAGTAAATCAGACTGATCCTGAATATTCAACAAAAAGCTAGTAGTATTAATCTTGGTTCAATAACAATAATATAATTTACTGTGTTTTATATATATATATATATATATATATATATATATATATATGTGTGTGTGTGTGTGTGTGTAAGCAACTTCTTCCCATGAAACCACTACTATCTTGAACCAAACTCCCAAGAAGCTGTTTCCCCTGAACACTACAATCTTATTATGTTCAAGTTTAACCTGTTAACTGTTATCTCCCACCCCCCACTATATGTATAAACTGTGCCTCTTACTCTGCAACCCTCTACCTCGAGTGCCCCCCACTGGCCTTGTACAGGGTGAGGCTAATTGTTAGAAAAATAGAAAATAATATATATATATATATATGTGTGTGTGTGTGTGTGTGTGTGTGTGTGTGTAGCCTGGGTGGAAGAATCAAAACTTTCAGTGAAATTTACCACCAACCAATATACCAAATCATATGTAAACAAAATATATAACTAAGAGTATACTGTTAGCTATTAATGCATACATATTCATGAAAAATAGCATCATAGGACAACTGGAGCGAAAAAAAAGTGCTGAACTTGCTGCATGCCCAAATCAAAACTAAAAGCATTCCCAATATAACAGGTGTGTCCATGCATACTGTCTATAATGTCAAGAAGACCAGTCATAGGCGATAACATCCAAAGAAAGTTTTGCAGTAGAGAGTTTCTGAGGTTTATTAAAGTAAAATTGGAACTGAGACCAAAATTTTAGAGGACTAAACAACATTTATCAATATAGGTACCACCATGAGATTGCTGGAAAATGAGCATAGCAGGATAATAATGGCCTTAAACTTGATGAAAATTATTTATTTAATTTAAAGATCAAATTATTTTTTGATTATTTTTTAATAAATTCTAGCATGCCCAAAATTTTCATTAAAAATTTTTTTTGATTAGCAAAATTGACAGAAAACTGTCAGCCACTTTAACTTTTGTTTACAAAAGTGAAAGTTTCCATTTAAAATTTGTTTAAAAAATCAATTTAAGAAAATTAGAAATTATAAAGTTTATTTAATGTATTTTGAAACGAGCATTACTTACTTTCTGCGCTGAAAAAAAAAGAGAGAAAAAAAAAAAAGAGAAAAAAAAAAGAGAAAAGAGAGAAAAAAAAAAAGAGAGAAAAAAAAAGAGAAAAGAGAGAAAAAAAAAAAGAGAGAAAAAAAAAAGAGAGAAAAAAAAAAGAGAGAAAAAAAAAAAGAGAGAAAAAAAAAAAGAGAGAAAAAAAAAAAGAGAGAAAAAAAAAAAGAGAGAAAAAAAAAGAGAGAAAAAAAAAGAGAGAAAAAAAGAGAGAAAAAAAAAGAGAAAAAAAAGAGAAAAAAAAAGAGAGAAAAAAAAAGAGAGAAAAAAAAAGAGAGAAAAAAAAAGAGAGAAAAAAAAAGAGAGAAAAAAAAAGAGAGAAAAAAAAAGAGAGAAAAAAAAAGAGAGAAAAAAAAAGAGAGAAAAAAAAAGAGAAAAAAAAGAAAAAAAAAGAGAAAAAAAAGAGAGAAAAAAAGGAAAAAAAAGAGAAAAAAAGAGGAAAAAAAGAGGAAAAAAAAGAGAAAAAAAGAAAGAAAAAAAGAAAAAAGAAAAAAAGAAAGAAAAAAAGAAAGAAAAAAAGAAAGAAAAAAGAAAAAAAGAAAGAAAAAAAGAAAGAAAGAAAGAAAAAAAGAAAGAAAAAAAGAAAGAAAAAAAGAAAGAAAAAAAGAAAGAAAAAAAGAAAGAAAAAAAGAAAGAAAAAAAGAAAGAAAAAAAGAAAGAAAAAAAGAAAGAAAAAAAGAAAGAAAAAAAGAAAGAAAAAAAGAAAGAAAAAAAGAAAGAAAAAAAGAAAGAAAAAAAGAAAGAAAAAAAGAAAGAAAAAAAGAAAGAAAAAAAGAAAGAAAAAAAGAAAGAAAAAAAGAAAGAAAAAAAGAAAGAAAAAAAGAAAGAAAAAAAGAAAGAAAAAAAGAAAGAAAAAAAGAAAGAAAAAAAGAAAGAAAAAAAGAAAGAAAAAAAGAAAGAAAAAAAGAAAGAAAAAAAGAAAGAAAAAAAGAAAGAAAAAAAGAAAGAAAAAAAGAAAGAAAAAAAGAAAGAAAAAAAGAAAGAAAAAAAGAAAGAAAAAAGAAAGAAAAAAGAAAGAAAAAAGAAAGAAAAAAGAAAGAAAAAAGAAAGAAAAAAAAATTGAGGGAAAGAGAAAGAGGAGAGAGAGAAAAAAAGAAGAAAATTGAGGGAAAGAGAAAGAGGAGAGAGAAAAAAAGAAAATTGAGAGAGAGTGTAAAAAAAGAGAGAGTGTAAAAAAAGAGAGAGTGTAAAAAAAGAGAGAGTGTAAAAAAAGAGAGAGTGTAAAAAAAGAGAGAGTGTAAAAAAAGAGAGAGTGTAAAAAAAGAGAGAGTGTAAAAAAAGAGAGAGTGTAAAAAAAGAGAGAGTAAAAAAAGAGAGAGTAAAAAAAGAGAGAGTAAAAAGAAGAAAGAGTAAAAAGAAGAAAGAGTAAAAAGAAGAAAGAGTAAAAAGAAGAAAGAGTAAAAAGAAGAAAGAGTAAAAAAAAAGAGAAAGAGTAAAAAAAAAGAGAAAGAGTAAAAAAAAAAGAGAAAGAGTAAAAAAAAGAGAAAGAGTAAAAAAAAGAGAAAGAGTAAAAAAAAGAGAAAGAGTAAAAAAAAGAGAAAGAGTAAAAAAAAGAGAAAGAGTAATAAATGAGAGAGTAATAAAAGAGAAAGAGTAAAAAGAAGAAAGCAAAAGAAAGAAAAAGAAAAAAAGAGAAAAAGGGAAAAGTAAAACACATTCTTTGTCTGTGGTCTTTAATTAAAGCTGTATTAATATAAAAGAGAAAAAAAAAACTGCTACTAAGAGTGAGGTTTTTTTTCTTTTTAAGACAAGTTGGATTTGGACCCAGTTACATCAGTACCATCCAATACCAGCAGTAGTTTCATAACTTACAACATTGAATGCACACAAAACAACACACAGTATTCTTTAACTATCATAAACATTGTTGTAGCCATGGCCAGATTTTGTATTTATGGAGCCCTCAGCTCAGACAGAGCCACATTAACTCGCCCACACACAATCTTGATTGGGTTTTTTTTAATCATGATATAAGCAATATTTACATAGCTTGAAGTTATTGCACATTCTTTAAATAAACTAGAATAGATATCTTCTGTCAATAAAAATATTCTTTAAGAAATACTGCTATTTTACTATTTATTGTAAATCAAATTAACATTTCTACACAACTGTAATAAAGATTTTTTTAATAATCAACATTATAACAATAAAATAATCAAAATAAACAAGAGTTTGTCATATTGATATAATTTCAGTTTATGAAGTTAAAACATTTAGAAAATTAAGATCATTGCTTTATAAAAGCTTGAGGGGTGCTAGGCTGCAGCAGCCAATACTAACCTAAAGGATAATCTGGACCTGGCTGTACTTACTAATCCAATTTGAGTGTATGATTTTCCCAGCAGTCTGCACTTTAATGCCATTGTCCATATATGAACAAATAAATTTAAGGTGCTTGATAAAGCTAATTCAATTAATTTTGTTTTTTAAATAATATTACATGCACTACAACAGTAGTATGTACATAACCAGCAATCACAACAAAAGGTTACCCAGATTGATATACACCTGATTAAGGCCGGTAGGACACAATGGCTGAAACATTGTGATAACAATAAAAATGAAGATAATAGTCTGAATATAAATAGTGTAAATAATTATAACTCCTCATCTCAGAAACTCAGACACAAGTTGTACAACTGAAATTATTTTGTTCTAAAAGGACAGTTATAATAAATATTTACAAAACTTTGGTAGAAGATCAACATATTAGGGAACTCATAAAGGATAGAACTGACAATGACTTGCAAGGCTAACTTGCTCACCAGTGTTCAATGACAGTGAACATTCATCTATAAGTATAGTAGACCTTCTGTACTACTAAAATAAGTTTAATGTTTTTATCGTTTTTTTTTGTTTTTTTAAAATTGAAAATCAGTTATGAGTATTGATTGTAAATTTTATTTGCTCACAATTTCCTAAAAATGTAAGCTGATATTTGGAATCCATTCCTCCTACCCATCTCTTGCACTTTAATAAAACAGAATCTATCTTAAACCAGCTAGACTTCTTTTTTTTTTTTTGCTTTAAATTAGCTTTGTTAATAGATGCAGCCTGCTGGAAATTATTTAATGTCAGATAGTAGAATTACCACAAACACAAAATTTTCATTCTAATATAAAAAGTATACTTCAGTTGTGTTTAGACTTTTAGCTAATGCTATGAGATCAGAGTTAAAAATAAAACTAAACTGTCATAAAATAATAATACTTAGCTATTTATACCATTCAGTTAATACCAAGTGGAAGCCTGAAGCCCTGATCAATATAACTATCTCTTCAGCCAGGGTTACAGGATTTTGGAGGGGGAGTCACTGAACAAGCTGGCTTCTAACCAGATTTATAACATTGATTTTATTTCTGAAAACATTGTATTCATTCCTATTGTATTTGATAAACATTTTTTTTTATTGAATTGAGCAATACAAAGTGTTTTTTTTTTATTATTGTAATAAAACAGTGTTACTTGTTCATGCCAATTTAGAGAGAAATGTATGGAGGCTAATTCTTTTTTTCTAATACACACACTGCTTACAAACATTTGTAGAATGATGATCTGAGAGTTCTGATAAAAGAAAACAAGTGAAATACAAGGGAGCACGGGTGGGGATTAATAACTGATTATGCTTCATCTAAGAAATTCAAAATAACATGTCCAGAGTGGATTTAAAACATTATTTTGAAACCCTTGAACTGTTCTTAAGACTTACATTCTATATTAGAAATATTAAAAGCTCCAAAAGTTTAGCAATAAGAAAACAAACACTTCAAAGAGACTAAACATCCCTCATGGAGCAGTGGTTAACAAGCTGATTTAACAAACATTAATACTGTACAAAGTATGATACTTAGTGAGATAAGGTAAAATTGTATTATGTTCCACTCAACTAAGCTTTTATTTACCATATATGTTTGTGGATAAGCTGACTTCATGTGTAGAGCAACCCCAGAATTTTTTTTGTATGAAATTTAACCCCTTCAGAGAAAAGTGTATGTGTACAGTACAACCAATCGCCAAAAATGCAAGAAAAAAAAAAAAAAAAAATCTTAAAAACTTGCACTATACTCTGTATAGAGTGTGTGTGTGTGTGTGTGTATATATATATATATATATATATATATATATATATATATATATATATATAAGCATATCTGGAACATTCACGGTAAACATTTTCGTTGTAGGAAATCTTGCCTCAGGAGTTTTCGCCGTATAGAAACTTCATCATAAAGGATTTTTTGCCATAAGACAATTTTGCTGAATTTTTTTCGATACCCTTATCTTGACCATCCCTTTTGGAGTAATGTTCAATTTAATATGTGAAGTACCTTGTTATTAAGTATATATGGATGTCTTTTTACAGGGTCAAACATCAGAAAAGAAATTAAAAAGTAAACATTTATTTAAAAAAGAAAAGACTAAAAATATATCAAATTAACACAGAAATAATTTAAAATGTGTCCAAATTCCAAATAATGCTTCGTAAATAATGTGTTTTTGCATTTTCTGCTGAAGTCTTGCACTGATATCAAAATACATTTTCTTCATTTGCACTGCATCTCCTCAATCTAAATCACGCTTTCTTTTTTGCTAATATCTCTTCCTTTTACAAATACGCAATTAGTTTCCACAAACTGACAAGGATGAATGATGTAAGATTTTGATCCTATAACTTTGCTTATTAAAATGTTTAAATTGAAGTAACAATATACTTGATAACAAGGTACTTTGCATATTAAAAAAAAATGCGGTGAAATTGTCTTACAGCAAAGTTTTCTACAGCAAAAATGTTTATGGCAAATGTTCCTAGAACCATATACAAGAATTAATAGATCTTATTTTTAATCAAACATTTTTTATTATATCAAATATTTTTTTTTGTGGATACTTGTGTTTGAAATAGGCACCATTTTTTATTTTAAAGTGTATATTACATCTAGACCTGCAGCCTGCAAATGCACTCCAGAAAACTTAAAAAAATGTACTCAACAATAGACCTAATACACACTGTTTAAAATAAGAAAATTGGCCATCTATTTCAAACATGGGTATCCACTAAAAATAATGTTTGAGATATATATATTTTAAATCTAGAGAGTTCAGAAAGAGCTAAGAAAGGAATTTTCTGTAACTGAACTTTTATCTCAGTCCATTTGAAAGTCCAGTATAGATGTAGTGAAAGTAGATTCTAAAGGCCAGGTATTTATCTTAATACAAACAGAAATACAAATATATTTTGTGCTATTTTCACATCTATGATATTGAAGGTAAACAAAATCTTAATTGGGTGGACAAAAGAATTCGCTTCAAAGAAAAATTGGAATGCAAAAGATCAGGTCAGTCCAACCTGGTTGAATAGAGTGGTCTTAATGATTCTTTGTTGGTTTAGACAAATGCTTTGCAACAAGGTGAGTAAGAACATACTGAGTAATATAAATATTCAGGTCGCAAAGTTGAAAATCTGAAGTAGTGGATATGGCTAGGATTTTCATGCAGTGTTCTTTTTAAAGTACAGATTATGAAAAAAAGCATCATTATATCTCAGCTGTGAACATAAACACAAACACTTGCTTGAAAATCAGTAGGAGTTGAGATTCTTAAGATTTTATACTGTATTTTGACCCAGTCAGGTGTTGCTTTTTGTTAGATGTATATTTAAAGTTACTGGGTATAATTCTAAAATTTATTCAGCAAATCAAAGTAAGTTTCCATGTTGTTTAATACAATGAAATGATGCTTTTCTATTTCTGGGTTGATCCATAGAAACCAAATCATTGTAGCAGTTGTAAATGATTTTTTTTTATAGAGCTGGAGTTTGTTACCATTTGGTGATCTATACCTATATATTCAGAATTAGCAGAGATAAATTTTAGATTTTATATTCAACCTCATTTTAAACAAGGTTGAAGACAAAAGGCTGAATTTTACAATGTTTCATTTGAAAGAATCATTCTAAGAATCTTTACTCATTTTTAAATATAAAATAAAACCAGCAAATGTGTAAGGTAGCAAAAAAATTATTTCTGTATTGAATATTCACAAACATTTAAAGCCAATCTTAAGTAGCACTTTATGAATTTATGACACTTGAGTTTCACTAAAACCAGATAATCAGCATTTTTGAAAAAAAAGCATGAAAAAAAAATTAAAAAAATTAAAATTTGTTTTTGGTGTGGAAAGAAAAACCCAACTATTTTCAAATCAAATCAAGGTGAAAAAAAATATTAGCTTCCAATGAAATAAAAATTTAAATATCCTTATCTTTGAGAGAGAGAGAGAGAAAAGAAGTTAAAAGGATTTTACATTACATAACCAAGTGTGGTTGTAGGGCTGCTGCACAGCTAATCCCCCCCACCCCCTCAAATTCAATTACATGAGTAATAATTTGGTAATTTCAGACATCTAAACTTGCTTCTTTTTTAATCATTTCAACCAGGAAAGGGAATAAAGCCACTAAGATACAAGGGGTGAGAATATGAGGAGAAAAAAAAGAAGAAAAAAAAAAGAGAGAGAACATTATATTAAGGAGAGAGAACAGTAAAATAACAGGAATTTAAGATCACAATTGACATTACATTTAAATTTTTGAAGATCAAAGTTGACTGACAAAGCAAGAAACTGGAAGAAATGTGGTAGATGAAATTATTAGCATACAACTTATGTACTAGCCATTTCAACTGTAAAATGATGAGACCTTGCCACCAACCTTGTACTGTGATTAAATTCATAATGTCTAAGTACCTTAGAGGAAAGTTCATCTGGACAATTACCATGAAAATATTCATAGAAAAGTAGGTACTTCCAATAATTCGCTAAAAATCAGTATAGCCTAATGATAACAGGCCTCAAACTTAATAAAAAAACAAAGATTTATTGTTAAAATGTTTATCTTATTATTAAGAAGAAAGAAAAAAGTATTTTTTTAATTATTTTTAAAAAGATTTTCCTTCTAACACATTCTAAATTTGTGTAAAAAAAAAAATTTATTTTTGGCAACTTTGTACTACTTGTGGTAATGGCCATTTTAGTGTAGCAGTTTCTGGGGGAAATTCTTGCAAAAATTGTCTGATTTTAATGAAACTTTCAGGACTTATTAAAAAATGAATAAATCTATTTTTGAAATTTTTATTTTTAGAAAATCTTGGTAAAAATATATATTTTTGTTTTTTTTTTACATTTACCACAAGATTTTTTTTTTTTTCTTTTTTAGTATGATATCTCGTAAGTGACATTATGTTTAAAAGGTCACGTGTTTCAAAGCTTGTCTCCTCATTAGGGAAAGCCCCTTGACATATAGAGGTCTTCAGCTTATGTCACTGTCAGTTATTAAATTAAAAATTAAATTGAGATAATAAAATTATCTCATTTATCAATTTAAACAATAACTGAGTGAGATATTTTAATTATTAATATAATAATAATTTTATTAGTTATTATCTCAGATATTACATTAAAAATGTAATAACTTAATGTAATATTAATAATTAATAAAATTATTTATCATTATCTTAGCTATTAAATAATGAAATACCATTATAGTGGTAACTCAATGTAAGAAATTTTTATAGTATTTTAAAGTATCATAAGAAACTAAAAAATGTTATGTCAATTTTGGTGCACTGTACTAAACCCGTCAACATATTCAGCCACCAAATTATTGATGGAGATGTGAAAATAACAATACACCGAGGTCAAGAAATGTTTGTCTAGAAAATTTTATGCTACAAGTAAGTGACATTTGTTTCAGAACAGATTAATTTAACTTTAAATTTGCTAATTCTGCAAAAGTAATGTTTCAGAAATGTATATCTTATTTTAGTGGGATTTTCAAAAAGGAAAAAATAAGTTTTGTCTAAATTACTCTAAAAAAAGTTAAAAATGGCCATTTCGATTGGTTTTTCAGAAGCATCGACTAAACATCATTCAAATTTCTATTTGAGATACTCCACAGTATATTTTTTTCTGGAATTAACAAATTTAATCCTTTAGCTTTCAATTGAAGGTGGGAGAAAGCTTCGAAAAGAATTTTTCCTTTATGAAAAATATATTTAAACCTTAGGTATACAAATTTTTGGAGGTACCTATAGAAAAGACACAGGGAAGCTGCATTATGGTGATGAAAATATGAGTGAAACAGAGATGCTAGGTCAGAACCAATAACATTACAGATTCTTCTTTGTATTTTATCAAGAATCTCCAAATATATAGAAGCACCAGACTAGGTGTGGTAGCAATATTCAATGTATATTCAAAATTTACCCCAAAATGACCTGGAAACTAACTGCTACTCTTAAACATGTATTAATTTGCAAGTAAAATTTCATGTATCACAAAGCTAACTCCTAGTTCTCAAGTAGAAAATGTTAATCTATTACATCAATATCATTCACTCCAAGTTTAAAATAATGCATATACTTTACCTCAGCTCCAAACCATAATTGTCCAGCTAGGCTCTCTTGTAACACATCATCTGGGAACTTGACCCTGAAATCACGATTAGCTCTTTCCACATCAATTGCTTGGTCCATGATCTTTTGGATAATGTTTAGAACCTTATCTTGGCATCCTCGGAGTTGGTTCACCAAAAGTGTACAACGTTCAGGGTCCTTACGACCATCAAAACTGTCCAACTCAGCAGCCACCATATTCAGCTCTTCATCTGCATAGTAAAATTGAGCTAATAATGACCGATCAGTCTTCTGAAATTAGAAAAAGAAAATATTTTCTCAAATATGCAGATCAAACAGTTTGTAAATTTTAATTCATATATTTATGCATCTAAGAGGAGTAAAAAAAAAAAAAAAAAAAAAATTCAGCTGATTAATATATTTTTGTTGTCAACAAGTACAAAATTACAAATTCTTACAAACTACATTGGAGTTACTAATTGTTTACAGTGTAGAAGCTGTGTTTTGAGGAGCAATCATTAAATATTAACCCAGGCTTTCTTTCTCCCACAACACACAATATATCACCAACACTGCACTAAGATTGTTAGTGGTTCTTGTTTGATAATTGTGTTGCAAGAAACTGAGTAGCAATTTGGACTTAGTCTCTCTGTGCAGTCGTGGTTAAAATTTATTGTAGCAACATGTGACACATTTTTGCTTCAACAAATGCACTCTTTCAGTTTAACCATGAACAGTTTGAGTTTATTATTTCTTTACAACATTTCAGAAATATTTCACTGGTTATCCAAAACCAATACTATTTCTTTCCTGGTTGTAGAGTTATTTTTACAACTTTCATTTATAAGCAGAAGTAGCATCAAAACTTTGTGCTGTTGTAACACTCCTACTCCATAAAACCAGCTGCAACCAGCCACTCATTGGATAGGGGTGGACTGGGGGTGGTAGAAGATGATGATGATTGGATAGTATCCGAACTAGCGATCAGTAGCAACCACCAACGACCAACTGACTCCTGCCGACCACATCTTCTACCAATGTTCTCAGCGATTCAGGTTTCAATTCCTGCTGCCAATCATCTCACCAATCACAATGTTTTCAACTGCCTACCCTTGGCTAAAACAGCCTGCTAATACCAGCTCAACACACCAACTATCACTGAGTGCCTATTGTCCTTCAACACTTCCCAAGCAGTTTCATCTTCATCATCTGGTTACCAACTACCATCTGCACTGAGCTACCAACCCAATACACCAACTGTTTATCAACCTTCAGCATCACTAGAGCTTCTAGAGTTGATGCATCTAGAGCAAAAACAGGTACCATGCAAAGAGAGAACCATAAAAACATTTTTTTGCCTCTTCCCTTGCCGTTTTTCTTTAAACGCTCCCTTTAATTGGCACAGTGAGCTTTGTGTGGCATTTCAAAATTAATCAATTTATTTTATGTAATTTTAGTAAATTTATCTGTTAAAATGAGGTCAGTGTTATTTTCGTTTTTGCATAATTTAGATGCCAATTTATCCATTGCACCCTCTGTGTGCGTATATATATATATATATATATATATATATATATATATGCACGGTACTTATTGGAAAGCACTCATTATCAGTGATAGAGCTAACACAGACACACACACACACAGAGGATTCATCATCTTAGGTCTAGACATGATGAATTATGAAAATATATAGGGATTGAATTTTCCCTAAATTTTAGAAATTTGAATGCAGAATACCAAACAGTGTATAATCAAAATTTAGATCCACTTTTGTTTCATGAGAATGTTTCTTATTTTTATTGATAGTGCATTTTCAATCTAAGTCTTCTCAGTACTACTTCAGCTGTGTTGGAGCTTTCTTTCAGGACTTTCTTTTTTGCTGCTCCTATGATTCCAATTTTCACTAGTGCTTTGGCTTAATGAGTGTACCACAAAACCTCTGCACCCCCACTTCAATTGGATCGAAGTAGATTTTTCAACCATTTTGCTCGCACCTTTCACCAGTTCCTGGTATTTCTCATACTTTCTTTAGCAAAGATGATATTCCGCTCCCATGTAACCGATAATTCCCAAATTATTAATTTCTTGGTGCTGCTGGAATATATTAATAGGTCTGGGCAAAGTGTTGTCTGCACTATGTTTTTGCAGGTCAGGTGCTGTTGAAATCATATTTGGGGTATTTTTTCCTGCTTTTGTTTTATTTCCTACAGCCTTAATAAAATTATTAATGGATCTTAAATTTGCACGATCTAATGGCCATCATGACTGCATTCATTACGGCTCTAAGGACCTGATTGTGGCGTCAACAATACTGACCATCCCCTAAAGCCTTGGGGCAGCTACTTAAAATGTGTTGCAACAAACCTCTCCTTCCACATAGAACGCAGTTGGGGGGGGGCCATTTATACCCCATATATTTAAATTTGCTGAACATGGGAGAATGTCATAGATTGATTTTATTAGGAACTGTACTCTACTAAAGTCAGCATGCCAGCAATCTGACCAATTTATCTTCTGCTGTTCAATTCCTTTCCATTTTGTCCATGCTCCTTGTTGACAAAGCCTGACTATTCTACAGTAACAGTTTTCCTTGGCACCTGTTCAGACTTTCTAATAACTTGAGTCTTTCTTTACCTCAGACTTTATCATATTGTCTACTGTCTTCCCCTTTGTCTTGATTCCTATTAAGGAATTGTCTTTGCCTTTCTTCTGCCACAGCTAATTCTTTAATGGCACTCCATTTTCTCCCTGCCACAGTCTCTATTCCTGCCTCTCTCACTTTCAGGTCTTTAGATTCTCTGAATTGGTGGACCTCCCTAGTCCAGCTTGCTAGGAACTCCTCTTTGATGCTCCTAAGTGGTAGCTTTAGCACATTTGTGTTACCATATAGGGCAGCACTGTTTATGCTTTTATGTAACCCAAGCCATCTTCTCAAGCACATTTTTATTTTCCTCTCCAAAGCTTCCACCATAGTGTGAAGGACTTCATATAACTGAAGCAGCCATAGTACTCTGGGTAATAATGAGTGTCTTTTTTTTAATCACTAGAGACCTTGATTTAACTGGTTTGAATTTCATCCTTTCCCAGTTCATGTTCTTTCAAGATCCCTCAAGAGCCACCTGCAATCTGTTACCGAGTTTGCCGTGATAAGGTCATCCATGATGCTGCCAGACCCGACTCTGAATTCCTCAGCATTCACTTCTCATATTCATAGCTAAAGCAAAGAGTGTTGCCAATATTGTACAGCCAGTTATGATACCTCTTTCAAGTCTGTGCCACGCAGACGTAGTGGTTCATGAAGTTACTCTCAACTGAAAGTTGTTGTAATAGTCCATGATTAAATTGCCAATGATACTAGGAATGTGGTGCCCTTCTAAAACTTCGCCCATGAGCTTGTGTGTGATCAACCCATAGGCATTTATGAGGTTCAACTATAAGACTTGTTCTTTCTGGCTTCTCTCAGAAGTTGTGTCAGTACTCCCATGTGTTCCAGGCAGTGTGGCATTCCTGCGATGCCCCTCTTCTGGGCTGACATGTCTATATAGCCATTATTGACACAGTAGTGAGAGAAATGTTTGACCAAGATTCCGAAGTAGAGAATGATACAAAATTGTTCAATCTCTTAAGGATTCTTCCTTAGGGATCCATATCCCGTCAGCTTAAATGTTGGTCTAAATCTCCTATTGTGGTCACTTGCAATATCTCTGATGTCATTATCAAACTCCTTCCCCTTTGTTGTTAGCTGGAGGCCATTTAATTCTCTTCCAGGGGTGCCATACTTGGTGAATGAGTAATAGGAGCTTGGAGATCCAGGGCTCTGTGGGATGCCTCCTGTCCTCCCAGAGCTTTGACCTGCATGTTGTGTCTGACTCTCTACCCCCACTTGGATTTTTATATATATATATATATATATATATATATATATATATATTTGAACGGTCATTCTTATCAAACTTTCATGAATTAAATAAAAAAAGGTTCAATTTGAAAATTACTATAACATTAGTAAATATGACAGATACCTGAAAAGGGCCAGAGGATACAATGACTCATGTTGTGAATACAGTGTAACCCGGATATAAAAGACCCAGATATAAGAGAGATTTTCTCTGGTCCCAAATTAGAGCCATACTCACCAAAACAAAATAGACCAAACCCGGATATAAGAGACTTTTTCTCCAATCCCGATAACTCTTATATCTGGGTTACACTGTATAATAATCAAGATAAAGGAACAACAGCTTAAATATTAGGTTGGTGCAAAAATAATGTCATTTTCTCACATAGTAACATATGTAAGAAAACAATATTATTTTTGCACCAACCTAATAAATTAGTATATAAAATAAATTTAAGTGCAGAAAGCACAAGAGCAGTAAATTATTTTTTATGTTGAAATTTCTTTGATAAGGTGTTATATACATTTCCAGTTGGAATAGTATATTTTATCATGGTTGTTCTCTTTCATATTTCTGTTAAAAATTTGCCCAGATTCTTCTGCTTTTGTGGAACTTTGAACCAAACACTTCATTCAATCTACAAAAGTAGATTGTTTGCTTCTCATGCTTAGGGAAACATTATCAGCTCAGTCTTTACAGCTTTGTTATGCTTGTCATTTTCTTCAACTGAATCAGAGTGAATGACTTTTCCAACCTACCCAACCCAAAGATTGAACACACAACTCAAGAATCCAGATTTGTTTTAACCAATGCTTTTGTCCAGTAGGCCATGCATCTTCTAGGGTTTGACTCCAGTTTGTTTTGAGGGTCCCAATAGATAACCTGATAAAGATGTTGATATTCTCTGCTTAAACAAAATACTTCCCATTGAAGTTCTGACAGAAATAAGACTTATCTATGGGATGAACATTATCTCTAGTAATAGCAAACATACAAACTGAGGTCAAAAATTGTTGGTTAGGTATAATTAGGATTCTCCAGGAGATCACTTATTTAGATTAAAAAAAAAAAAAAAAGAAAAAAGAACATTTGCATGATGAAAAAGACCCCAAACCTGATAAAAACAAGATTTTATCATCAAAATGTTTATTAATAGGAAAGAAAGTTTTTTTTTTTTTAATTATTTTTAAAAATTTTTCCTTCTTTTTTTTTTTTTTAAGAACATTCTAAATTTTAATAAAAAAAAAAACAAAACAAAACAAAAAAACACTTGTTTTTCATTGTGTCAGTGGAACTACTAAATATCAGAAAATTTTAGCACATTGTTTTTTATTTGTATAACAAACATTAATTTGGAAAATCTTGAAAAAAAATATTGTTGGATTTTAATGAAACTTTCAAAAACTATTCAACAAATGACTGAAATTATGTTTTTTTTTTTGTTTTGTTTTAACTCATGGCAAAAATATTTTTTAAATATATTTTTACCCCCCATAACTAATTTTATGAAAACTCTAGAAAAACAAAACTGTGGGATTTAGTGATTATATTAGTTAAAAGGACAAGGCTTACAGGAAAGCAAATCAAGTTTTTTTTTTTTTTTTTTTTTTTTTGGACCACCTCTACCTGAAAATCAGCTCTGAATTGTGACATACAAAACTCAATAAAACAAAGATATTATTTAATTTCAAATGCTTTTAGTTGTTTTTATGAATATGGATAACATTGTCTGAAAGCAAAAAACTTTTTCAATGAAAAATAAATTTTTTTCACAATTTTTTGTTTCTTGAATTATTTTTATCATTTTTACACTAAAGTTGTAATGGTGTACAGTTTAGTCAATAAAACGTCATGTTATTTGAGTTACTATAAAGTTTGTTCCCCTCTGTTACAGCCTTTATTTTTGCAAATTGTTCATGCAAGACAGACGTGGAGAAGTTAATTTGATTTTTTAATTTCAACTGAGAATGGTACCTACAAGTATTAGGTACCTATCTTATGAAATTTATATGAACTTATCTTTATATTATCTCAGCTATGACATTTTCCATAAATGAAAAATAAATCAAAATTAATAATAAAATGAATGGAAATACAAGACACAGTAAAATGTAATAAATATATATAAAATTATAGTATTTTATGTACACTTCTAATAAAATTTCATAAGTTTAAAACACTTGTTTTTGTCATATAGGAAAATTCAACATAACATTTTAACAAAATATTCGGCAAAAATTTCCCCATTTGTCAGCAGCATTAAACTCCTCATAGAATGCAAAGTTCTCAAAGTAAACCTGTGCCAAAATGTTTTCTTGAATCCTCGAGGACTTGGCTGTCTGAAAATGACATCACCATGAAACAATAGAAACTGATTGTGGAAAACAATTATGTGCAACAAGTTTTCGATCATTCAGTTACCCTCCTGACATTTTCAATCCATATTATTGGATCCAGACAGCTATTGTTTGCACATGGAATTATTCACTGGTAATTAATCTTTGATTTGGCAGGGGGTGGGGTAGCATTAAGAAATTATGGCCAATTTTCAGAGAAATTTTTTTTTTTTTTTCAAACTTCAATCCCTTCTCTTTAAGTTGAATAAAAGGAACTGCAATATAACCTTACAATAGGAAAGACATCCAGCGAGAAAAAAAACAAAAAAAAAAAACAAAAAAAAAACAAAAAAAAAAAAACAGTGTAGTTGTCATAAGGTGTTTTTTTTTTTATTTAAAAAAAAAAAAAAAAAAAAAAAATTGGTGGGCATGGACATGCAAAGAGTATAAGAGCAGTAAACTCTTCTTTTATGTTGAAAATCTTTGATAAGGAGTTATATACATTTCCATTTGGTATAGTGTACTTATCTTGGTTTCCTATTTCTATTAAATTTGATTTTATCTAGACAATAAAGTTTATAAAACACTTTGATAAGAAACTACAGTAGATCATTATTGTTTTCTAACAGAACAAAAGCTTAGCTTGTTCAATAAAAAAAATAATGAATAATGTTGATAAGATTTGTGAAAATATATACATAGATATCTTGTTACTATAATAATTATTTTTGATGGATAAAATGTGTGAGTTACTATCCATTATTTTTTTTCTTAAACTATAAAATTAAAAACTACCAGCCTCAATTGAGAAGTCCCACTAAAGAGAAATTGTGCCTCTTGACATGAAGCAAGCCTATATTCCTTTTTCCATCAGGAAAACCACTTCTATAGCTGAAGTGTACCATTATAAATTTGGCCACTAGAGACCATCTTGAAAAATCTAGGTTTGAATTAACTATTTATTTAAGGAATGCATATTTCTTGTTGGGACTTTTATGAATCTCGTATCTACTGGCTTCATTCTCGTACCTGAAATGTAAGCAGCAACATTTTTAGATGGATTTTTTAATCTGACATTATTTCTTATTACTATAAACTTATTTTTAGTGGGCACACAGTATTGAGTTACTATCACTGTTTTTGAGGGGTTTTTTTGTTTTGTTTTCCTCTTAAACATTGAAATTAATAACGCATTCCTTTTAAATGTACTTCTTACTTAACAATATCACCAAACTGCCATCTTGAAAGTAATGAAAATTTTTTTTAAGATTTTTGAACTATTAGATTATTATAATTAAAATTAAAAAAAAAAATGAAAAGATTCTTGTAAAAAATTCATTATTCATCAAAATTTATTTCTTCAGAGAATAGTGTCCTAAATATAACTTATTTACAAAAGCAATAAAACTACCTAATTATTTAATTAGAAAAGCTTTTAATTAGCTAATTAAATAATTAGATAATTTTATTGCATTTATTTTACAATTCTGAGCAGATTTTTGATGAAAATGGGTAACTGTTTAAAAAAAAAAAAAAAATAAAAAAAATTGATTTACTTTCTCCAAAGAGTCCTGTTAACTAATAAAAAAATCTCCCACCTTAAAAATTTAATTTCTCAAAATTTCATGAAATTAAATGGGTACTAACATATATAAAAAAAATGTTTTTTACCAAGATTTTCTAAAAATAAAAATTTCAAAAATAATTTCATTCATTTCTGAATATACTCTGAAAGTCTCATTAAAATCTGACAATTTGAATTTTGCAAGAATTTCCAAATCAATGTGTTTTTTTCACCAGAGAAAAACAAAAAACAAACCTTTATATTTGGTCCATTGCTGACATAAATAAAACAAAGATTTTTAACCAAAATTTACAGTATGCTACAAAGGAATAAAAAATTTAAATAAAAAAAAAAAAAAAAAAAAAATAAAAACAATACTATTTTTACATGATCAAGTGGAGGTACCTATATAAAATATTTTCAACCTAATGGATTTTCTTTTTAGGTGGATTATAGTTCAAATGTTTATTGATGAATGTATTTGTCCCAAAAAGAAAGAAAAAAAAAACAAATGCCAAAATGGGTTTATGAACACACTTTATTATGTATAAAGCAAAAATAATCTGTAAACTTCAATAATTTCTTTTGCCATCAATTTAGGTATTCATGAAGTTAAAAACTTTTCATTCAGTAATTGTCTTTAAAGAAATGGTTTAATATAAAATCTGTTTTTGTTATTAGTTTGATTTGTAAAGCCTGCAATGTAATCACAAAATCTGAGGTATTGAGCTATGATTAGCTTTAATTAAAAAAAAATATTTTTGAAATATTTCTGCATATGTAAATGATAATTACAGGGAGTGAAAGAGAATGAGACAAGAATTTGAATTTGGAAGTATGTTTTTTTAATACAAAACTTCAATGTTGTCTGAATTTGTTTCAGACAAGGTGTTGTAATTATAGCATTTGCTACCGACTATTTTCCTTGTCTTCATTAAAGTTATAGTGCTTAAAATGCTGTGATAAAAAGTAGCAAAAAGGAAATTGGAGTGAACACTTTTAGTGAAAAAAAAAAAAAAAAAAAGTTCCTACCTCTATGGGAATCTATACATGACAATCCTTAAAATGTTCATGCGATTTAAGTGTTGCCTGATGTACTGCAATTATTTCATTTTTAATTAAGTTCCATTTCATCATTAACATCTTTGCAAATCATCCTTTCAAAATATATAAAAAAAAAAGTTTTACTTTTAATTGCTATTTCACTAAATATTTTTATTTTATGTATTTTAGTTTGGGACATACTTCAATTAATTAATTTTTTTGTTTAAGGTAGTAAACTTAAGAACCTAGAGATGAAATGCAAATTTCATAAAGCTTCTTAAAAGCCTAACTAAAAGTCAATAAAATATTAGATAAATATTTTAATTTGTAGAAATTACTAGGTGGTTAAAAAAAAAAAAAAAAAAAATGCATTCACTTAGATTTCATAAATTTGTCATTTCTGCTCATCCATAAGAGCTGTCATCACTTCGAAAGCTTCTCAATAAATCAATAAAGATAAAAAAAAAAGATGGGATTCATTGTTAAGAAATGCTATAAGTAATATTTATTTCAAATCAGATTAATTTAACTTTAAATTTTCTAATTTTACTCAAATAACGTGTCACAAATCTATAATTTAATTTTGAAAGATTTAAAACTGATAAATTTGTTTGTTTACTTACAAATTTCTTAAAATTAAGAAAATGGCCACTTTAAAAAAAAAAAAAAAAAAAAAAAAAATTGAATTGAGCAATTATTTAACATTCCAATCTATATAATTTTTATCTGAAATACACCAGAATATTTTACTTAGTAGAAATAAATTTAATCATTTAGCTTTCAATAAGAACTAAAATGAAATCTTCAAGAATGATTTTTCATTTTTAAAATTTAATTTTAAAACTTATGTATCAAAAATTTAGTGGAGGTGCCTAATAGGAAAGCAACTTAAATCCACTGATCATCAACTAATTTTTTTTCAATTGTTTCTTGGAACATGGATATAAATTGCACAGAACTCTATTAATTTCATGCCAAAATTTGACAAAGAAATGCCATCACCGTTTTATGAAATATTTGACTGAAAAGATATCACAAGGTTATTCTAAATGTGAATAGATCTGAATGTGTGTCAAATCCAAAAGTTATGACAAAAACAGTAAATTTAGCATTACCTACATTTACATGCTCATTCTTGTGTTTATAAACAACAAAACTTAGGCTGTTTATTCCTTTCAGTCTGTCACATCATATATTCCAAGTATCTCTTAATTAAATAATTGTTTAGTATGTAATAGACCCAATAAAAAATGAGTAACAAATATAGGAAGATAAACAGAAAAAGATTCGACAAATGCAATATCTTCATTGCCATATATGCACAATGTTTTGGGCATTATAAACTCCAGCCTTCTTCAGGTCAGTGGAATTTTGAACTGAACCCTTTATTTCATCCACTCGGGTAGATTGTTTTAATTCAACATGCCAGGCCTCTTGGTTATTTAACTCTTCAAGTTTTTTGATTCACCACTGCTGTAGCCTGGTAATGAACTCACAACTATGCATACAATGGCCAAAATATTGTAAATATGGCAATGAAGATGAGGATAACAGTCAGAATAATTTAATCATAATACTTCATCTCAGAGATATAGACAGAAAATGAATCAAGTTTAAATGTTTTTTAAATTGAGGTAACTTTCACATCCAATTCTGAAATTATCCCATCCAGTATAATATTAAATGCTTTTCCTTTCATAGATATTCAGTTGTTATAAATATAGGTTTGTGTATGTGTGATATATATATATATATATATATATATATATATATATATATAAATTTGTAGAAGACCACATTTGATTAAGATACCTCTATATTACTTAAATTTATCTCATTACTAAGAAAAAAAGAAAAAACTTAATATTTTTATGTTGTTAAAATTTCAAGAAGACTTTAAATATTAATGTGTCAAATGTCATGAGAAAAAAATACTTAAAGGCAACATTGTAGCTGGACATCATGGAAATGCCCAGGCCTATACCAGTTTTGCTTTGACATTTGATGAGTCAGTGCGAAAACTAGACAGCTCATGGCAAAGTTTTATTTGTAGGTAATGAAAAGATTTTTTTTTTTTTACTTTTCATAAGTTTTATATATATATATATATATATATATATATATATATAATAATGAAAACATCTGTAATGTGTAACAATGTTCCAAAACGTAATAAAAACATTTCTTGGAATTTAAAAAAAAAAATTATCTCCCAGAGAAACACTGTATTTCTGTGTATATGACAACTTAAATCCCATAAATCACCCTTAAAAATTGGAAATTGTCTTATACTACAATTCTAAAAAAGTAACTTTAAATTCTGAGTTGTTTGTCAGTAGTCTAACCTAGGACCCTGTGAGATAAGCAATAATGTACATAAAAAAATATCACAGTATCAAATAAATTGATAATAAAAGTAATAAAACCATTTCTACCTTATATATACTGGAATAACTTCATAATAAATTGCCTATTCAAAGAATAATTTTGTATCAAGGAAATTAATTTGTATTCATGCAAGCTCAGATGAGGAAATGTAAACATCGAGTTATGATTGCGCTCACAGCAACCTTTATATTTCACTAAACTTTCAATAATATCATGGTAGTGTTAATTACATCAGTAATAATGTTTAGGATAACATAATATGTATTTCTCATTAAAAATTAAATGGCCATTATTAGTATATCAGGCTGTTTGTAACTTTTTAGTTATAGGAAATAAAGAATTAGTAGTCACAAGAGATCACGGGATGAAACTTAAACAATGGTTTCCCTTTTAGCAGATATGTGTAGGAAAAACATGATAGAATAGGTTTTGTTATTTCATTTTGTATTTCTAAGGATACAGTAACAACATTTCCAATAACATCTTTATATAATCAATAAGCAGTCATCTTATACTACAGGTATAGAATAAATTCATGAAGAATTTGCTATATTTTTTTTTACCCCATCTTATTTAAAGGTTGCCTTATACATGGAAGTATACAGTAATCCTTTAGTGATATTTGCACTAATCTTTGCTTTTGATCTTTAAGCTTGTTTTTGTTGGATTGAATGGTATTTTCTAAGTTTTACTTTATCTTGTTGCTGCTGTTTCATTCAACACTTGATGCTCATGATGAAATCAAAAGCATATATATATATATATTACTTAAATGAAAATCGAAAGTTTGTCAAATAAACATTCTTTTGTTTTTCTAAAGTCTCCAATAACAGAAGTCCACAATCATACATCACTTGACTCTTCACAAATAGCAGTGAACAAAAACTGAAAGTAGGAAGGTCTAGAATTAAAATATTACAGCTGAACACTGGAAAGGAGTCAAAAGAAAAAGAACTTATAAAAGACTAAGTTAATGAGAGAGATCAATCTAAAAACTTTTTATTCTGTAAAATAATACATTTTAAGTTACTTAAACTAACAATTATTTAACAAGGTTATGATTAGAGAAGTCATTTTTTAATGACTTTAATAATTTTCCCAGAAAACAGGTTTAATTTGAATCCTCTATATCCTAACTATATCCTAATTAGAACAGTAATAAATAAGTGGGTAATTTTCTTGCAATGATAAATCTGATGCATTAAGAAACAGTACAATATTTGAGAAGTCAGTCAATGACCATTAGTATCCTACTGAGATAATTTGATTCCAAACAATCTTATTCTGCCTCACTACATCTGGGTATACACAAATGACTGGACAGTTAGATTAGGCTGCATCTGAAAGGCTAGCATGACTAGATTTTCAATCTTTCTACTTTTTTTCATATGCTTTAAAAATAAGCCAGGTTGACTTGAGCTATTATTAATGAGTCAATTCAAAATGTAGCAGCACTGGATCTTCAAATGCAGCTACATCTGGCAACACTGATAACAATTTCTAAGCAAAGAAAAAGTACTTTTAATATTTTTTTTTTACATTTTGATACAAAATCAATCAAAATATCCCAAATGGATGTTTCAGTTGTTAATCACGTTTTAGTGTTACTAATGAATTTTTAACTTTGATATTTAAAAATAAATAAAAATATGTATTTCATAAAAGAATTTGACTAAGTAGCAATCTTTTAACCAACTGGAGGAAAACTCACATTTTTAGTGCTCATAATAATTCAATGCATATTTTAATTTTGAAAAGATATTTTCAGGAAAGTCAAGAAAATCCCTTTATTTAATGGTCTGAGAACATTAGCCCAAGTAAATCTGTATATAATGTTAATTCCCCATCTAAAAAATAAAAAATCACAAAACTGTATAAAAATATTGTGAAATCAAATTCTTTGATTAAGTGTTCTCATCTTTCTTTTGTCATCTCATGCTGACAAATAGTTTCATGATAATCTCATAGTGAAGTAATTTATCAGATAAAAATGAGGGGCCCTCAGTTATATGATTTGAGACACTAAGCATCATATTTTATGTCAACAAAATCAAATAAATTCTCTTAATACCAGAAGATAATTTTGCTGTAAACAAAGCCTTTAATTTGTCATCTATTATACATAAATGTTCAAATTATGCACTCCTTGAGAAAAACATTTGACCATGGTACCAACTTGAGATCTCCAGACTTGTTTCTGCAAATCAAGGATATAGAAAAATTTCAAAACTTGATAAAGTATGTGACACTTTGAATGCCCATGTTATATTCAAAGTACTATAAACTCCACTTAGGAGTAAGAGGTCATAGCTCTAACACGAGGTAAAAACACATACATACATACATACATATTTTATCTTTGTATATCTGTCTGGGATTACTGACGATGGATTTTTTACGTTCCCCACCTCATTATATATATATATACACACACACAAACACATACATATACACACACACATATATATATATATATATATATATATATATATATATATATATATGGAATTGCTAATCCAATGCTTAACCTGTTCTAAATTCAGAGATGTCCTCCTAGACTGGTTGCCAATTGAGGCTGAAGAATCAAGTCTGCCCTATTTAACTCATAGTTGATAGTCTTCAAATTATGAACACAAAAAAATGTCATTATATAAAAAATCTTAAAGTATCCAACAAGGGCAATGTATACACATGTATAAACTGAATTCATGCATAGTACAACCAATAAATATTTTTGCATTTTTACCCCCAAATTCCCTGTATATAGTCCAATTAGCCACTGAAACTGTATAATTTTAACCCATTCAAAAAAAAAAAAAAAAAAAAAAAAAAAAAAAATTCTCATACTTCTACTTTTTGCATAAAAAAAAAAAAAACCTCATACTATACTTGACTTTATATGATATTCATATTCTATCTGAATAATGAGAGTGTCCTCATTATTAACTTTTGTAATTTGTCTTGGAAGGCTGGAAACTTATGTTTTCTTCTTTATATAAAAAGAAGCACTGTTGATTGTATGCAGAGCTCCATGCTAATATTACAAGCACCTTAAAAACCTTTTCAAAGTACCCCTGTTGACCCCTCTCACATTTATACTAACATTTCTTTTACTTTTCAAAACCTTTTCACTTTTACACTGTTGGGGTGATAGACTCTAGTGGTCATGGTGAATGTGATGGACAAAGTATACAAGATGTTCACTTAATGCATCTCACTACCAATCGAGTAATCCCATAAGACAGTATTCACATGTCCAATAAGGTTTCCTCTGGTTGGTTGTCAAATTACACCAAGCCATATGATCAAGTCTCAAGCTGTTCTAAATGGCTGGATACATCCAGGACAGATTTTTTTTTTTATTACAATGATGTTCACCTTATATATTTAAAAAGGTACAGATAGTAAAGTCCCAATTCAAAATTTGTCAAAAGAATATATCATCACCTTTTCTATCAACAGCCAATCAGAAAAAAAAAAAAAAAATTAAAATATACAATATTTAAATTACAATGTATCAACACAAATGAATGAAACTGATCTTGAATTGATACTAATTGGGTCTTCCAAGTATAGATGAAGGTTCCTACTCCCCAAAAGTGGGGGGAGTAAAAAATTTGAGAAAAATATTGTAAACATTCTTAAAACCTAGATTCCCTCCTCCATACTTAATTTACATGTTTTATAGACAGTTCATTTTTAATTTTTATTATTATAATTTGTATAAATTCAATCTTTCATGAATTCTTATTACAAAGTTATGCATTTCTTAAATATAAAAACTTAGAACTAATAAGGTTTATAGATTACTAATGAGCACTAACAATATTGGTTCCTTTTGGGTCACTTAAAGAATCTTTATTCTCAGAGAACTTATTGGGTTATTTGAAAATATCACCATTTTTAAAACTAAAGGGAAAGCAAATTTGAGGAAAGGCTAATAATGTTATTTCTTTCAAATTGAGAGGGGGGCATCAAGAAAATAAGTTCTTAAGACTTAACAATTGGCATCAAGAGTATTCTGTTATAAATTTATACTCTATGAATAATAGTGAAGCCTTCTGTAAGGAATCAGCATATAAAAATAATGATCAACATGAAAATAAAAAGCTTCCATTTTTATTCTTATTCAAACAAATAAAAAATAAAAAAAAACACAAGGTCAATCAGTTTAACCAAAATGATTGATGACAAATGACTTTTGGTTAAATGTAGACAGTTTCTTCTCCCTAGGAAGATCTGTAACAATTGTGAATATATGGAAAACCAAAAGAATATAAAAAATAATGATAGCCTTCCCTCTTGCCAAATGTCTATAAAAGCAATAAACAGAAGAAATAAAAAAAAAATAAAATAAAAAAAGACAGAATTAATGAACATATAAATGAATGCCACCAAGTCATATCATTAAGTTGCTATACACCAAAAGCTACTGACAGATTCCACCAATGAATAGAGAAATGAAGAAATACACAGATATACACTATCTGATTTTCAGTCCTGTTATACATTAGCAATACTTTTCTACAGTAACAGTTGCCAGCAATAATGATATAACATCAAGCCATAATCAATGCATTGCTAGCAAAACAGTTTAAGGTATGAGGATAATCATTGCCTGCACAATATTCAGTTGTGTATAAATTCATATGAACATGTTAATCAGGAAGAGAAAAGATCATAAGATATGTTAATCTGTGATGGCCAGTGGGAATTAGAAACTGCTGAGTGCAATCAAAATCTATATTTATATCAATGATTGATATACACTGACAGTTCTAACTCAATATCGGAAATATATCTTTCTTTTAATTACCTAAAAATAATACACATACATTTTCTTATATTACACAAACAATATGTGAAATATTTTATGCATGTTCAATATCAAATAAATGTGAAAAGAAAAATGGAGAATAAGCAAGAAGGATATTAACAATACTGATTATTTAATCTTCTTAATGTTGCACTTAAGATGAGGAAGAAAAAAAATGAATTTCATCTTGACTACCATAAGAGATAAGTATATGAAAACTTCTAGATAATACTAAAATAATGTGTCTGCATTTTTGAAGACTAAATACTATGGGCAGTTAAAAAAAAAAAAAAAAAAAAAAAAAAAAGAAGTAATAATTTAAGACTAATTTTACAGATTAGTAATAGGAAGACAGAGCTATTACTAATTTATTGGGGACACTATAACTGAATGTTATAGTGTCACCAATAAAAGATTATCAATTAAATATATAAAAACTCTTTCATAAAAAAGCGTCCTATAAAAACAATCTAAGATTAGAAAGATTGGTTGCCTTTTGCTGTGAGCCTATAAACTTTTGTTAATTTTCGAAAAGGTGTGTGTGTGTGTGTATATATATATATATATATATATATATACACACACACAAAATGAATGCAATGTAACTTGGTGATTTTGACTAAGCTTAAAATTATTTAAATCATTAAACTCTAGAAACTGTGAAAGACCAATTAAATCAGTATTTATTCTAATAGATGCAGTAATACAAGTTTAAATGATGTTATCCAACTTGTCAATGTTACAGAGCTTCCATCAGTGACCATGCCTTGCACAGCAATTTTGACCAAGCACAACATTCACCAGGTCAGACAACCACCAAATTCCTCAGATCTTGAATTGATGTGTTTTTTTTTTTTAATGGGACCAGTATTGATACTTTTTGATCAGACCTCATAAAGCATCACAGAAAGAGTTGAGTACTTTCTGGAGTTATAAAATGAACAAACCATTTTTCTAGAATCTTTAAAAATGGATTGCTCCACTTGTGATCTGCAATGTATGTATATATATATATATATATATATATATATATATATATATTACTCCTATATTAAAATGTAAGGTTGACTAATTTTATTCTGAAATTACAAAGCACTGAAATTTCCACAGGTCCCCATAAGTCATTTGATGATTTCAAAACTTTATGATTGTTTAAATATCTCAGTTTGAAGTTAAAAAAAAAAAAAAGTGAAGTCCTGAATAACTAGCAAATATCTTTTTTGTTCAAAGTCACATCATTGCTAGAGTTTAAAATCTTTAAAAAAAAAAAAAAAATTTTTTCAGAAACTATTTTTAGATACTATCTGCAATTTTATATTATATTTATTACCATTCAACCAGCCTTTCCAACATGTCTAATCCCTTGTTAACTTGTTTCAACATATTCTCATCAATACAGCTTTGAATAAATGAGAATATTTCAGATAAGAATTTATAGAGCACTAATTTCACCTCACCCATTTTTGTAAAAGATCTAGGGTCATGTCTCCTCATTTGCCAATTCAATGTTCTTGAATAATCCTTGAAGTTATATTCAAAACCTAACATTTCAAAAAGTTATCTCCATTGCTGTCGTTTACAAACTATTCAACTTCTTTTCTAAACCACAAGTTGAAATTCTAAGCCTGTAAATGATAGATATAACTTCATTAAATATCAAAGGACTGTCATCTTAGAGTTACAATTAATAAATACTGATGTTACCAACCAAATTATTAATCAGTGCAACCCTAATCTTAATTTAGGACATTTGTTTAGTATTTGTCTAAAATTACTTATAAGTATTATTTCACTTGTATGGATATTAGTTTGTAACCCTGGATATATATATATATATAATTATTTGACAAGGGATGGATATATGAAACAAGTTCACAAAACAAGAACTTAATTTTTTAAATATTTTCTGAAAAAAAAAAAAAAAAAACAAACAAACAAACAAACAAACTTGGCAACAGGATGTAAAATTATACAATCTAATATATCTAATTCACTTAAAAAATTAAAATTTTCTTCCCTGTTCAAGCTTATTGAAATGCTTTACTTTGGAAAAATAACTTTATAAAGTAGAATTTATTTATGATGGCAATTAACTAAAATTAGCTAATATTTCTAAAATCTATTTAGTATATAAATATATTAATAAATTATTCATGAATTTAACATTATGAAGATGTGGTTATCAGATTTTTCTTAACTGCTGTCAGAAACACAAATTTATAAATTCTATGTTACCACTAATCTATATCCAAGTGATTAGCAAATTACAGAAAATTCATTTTAAAATCTTTCAGCGAGGTTTTCTATCTTACCCATTATCTAAATGCCAGTACACGGATATAGCTGAAATGTTTCGTATAAAATGCAAATTTTCCCCTTTTATGAATCCTGGAACATGACAATTTTTTCTATCAATTTTACTTAAATACTGGCAACACTCCAAGGAAGATTATCAAAAGATTGGAAAGTAATTAGTGGGTCATTTAAAAAGTGATAAGTATTACCAAGGTGAGTAAACTGGTCTTAATGTTTTTTTACAATGAGGTAAGAAAGAACATAATCAAACTGGAGAGAAAAAGAAAGCATTTTAGAAAGAGAAAATGTGATTAATGACAAAAAAAAAAAAAAAAAATTAAAAGCAGGTGTTAATTTATGCTGACCACAGGAAGAGACAAAACAAAAAACAAAAAAACAAAAAACAAAAAAAAACAAAAAACAAAAAAAACAAAAACAAAAAAAACAAAAACAAAAAAAACAAAAACAAAAAAAACAAAAACAAAAAAGAATAAAAAAATAAAAAAAAAGAATTAAAAAATAAAACTGTAAATTTAATAAAGGTGAAATAGTATGTTATTGAGAGAAAGCACAAAAGATTTCCTGCAAAATGTGCAAGAAGAATTAACAAAGTCATAAAAAACAACAAATGTCACCCAAGCCTGACAAGTCAATTTACTGTTCAGAATAAATGAGGAAAGCTAAGTTTTAGCAACTACAAACAATTCTATCCAATCACAGACAGCAGGATATAACTATTTCCTTCTCAGGTAATTACTTAACTGAAACAAAACAAAACACTTACAATAATAAAACATGTAAATAGCGCAAATGTGCATATATATATATATATATATATATATATATATATATACACACATACGTACATTAATTACATTGTAGTGATCATTTACTAAACATAGCTAAGTTTCAATACAAGGCCACAGATACAGAGTACCCAATGAGGATTGAAATTAATACACAGTTGTAATGATCTGCAAAAGCAGCTTATTATATCATAAATGCTCTTACCTAAATACAGTAATTAACAAAACTGATTAGTAAATAAAAAAAACTAGCAAAATAATTTCCTAAGTGTATATTTAAAAATTATGAGTAAAAATACAAAGGTTCTATAAACACCTATGCTTGTTGATCAATAAATGTGTATCACTTTACTCAAGCAAAATAAAATTGACAAATAATCAATACTTTTTGTTATAAGCAAATTCACCTGAACCAAAATTGACAACTGAGTAAATGCACTTATTAAAAATTATACTTAAACTATAATTCTAGTATTGATATTAATTCATTTTATTTATTACTCTATAAAAGCAAGAATGCTTTACTAAACATTTACAGATTTTTTTTCTAAGTTTACCAAATCTTTTCTTTCTACCTCACAAGTTTAAAAATTTATGTCTGTTATGACTGCCACCTAATTTTTCTTATTCCTAATAAAAGTGCCAACAGATCACTAACAATTATCAATAAACAGTTTCTAACAAGCATAAACAAGTTGCTTCTACCAATCTCTCAACCATTGATTTGATAAGACAAAATTTTAATATAAATAAATTGAAATGGTCATACATTGAATAGTTTTAGACCACCCATATAACCATTTCAATTTATAGTATCTATATAAGTCTTCATTATCAAATGATAGTGTTCTTCAAAAAAAAAAAAAAATTTGCAGATATTTGTTGTAACATAGAAAAGGTTACTGAATGAGGAATAACCAAAATGGAAGTTGGAAATGAAATGGTAATCTTTATAACATCAACAAAATACAATATTCACCAGCGGTGTGAAGTAGGTAAACCACTGCTAGTAGTGGACTACTTAGACAGCATATTACCTCGACTTACAATAGTGTCCAATGTATTTATGAGGATTGGGACATACCAATCAGTGTTCATATGTATGGTATATAACAATATTAAACTAGATGTTACATTGGAGTGAATATCTATCAACGTTTAAGATTTTCTGATTGCTAATCATTGACGGTTCAGGAATAGAGAATAAACAGAAAATCACATTTGTTTAACCTCCACTGCATGGTCAATGAGCATCATTCCTACAAAAATTCAAGTTAAATAGAAAGGGTAATAAATCCTGCATTTTTCTAAGTATCTAGCTATTTTAATCATTCACTTTCAATTATTAACATTGTTCTAACAAAAGTTTTATGAATTTTCTTTTGGCATTATGGTTTTATTTTTTTAGAATTGCTAAATTTAATTTTTTCCTACAAATCTACAGATTCAGAGAGAAAAGTTTCTTCCAGTTTAACTTTTCTCTCTGAATCTTTGATATGAGGATTATGATTGAACACAGATTTATTTTAATTTGTGTCATTATCTTGGCTGTTATATTCAACATTTCTGACATTGTATTCTCCATCCTTCTTCAGGTCTCTCAATATACAATGTCTTTTCAGGATGTATGCAATGATGGCTTTCCACAGCTTTTTATTTTGTTGCTCTCAGCAAACCTTGCTCTTTTATGGTCCCTATTTCTCTTTTTGTGATACTTATCAAGGTTACCTGCTGGTTTTCTTGCCTTCTGATTCCTGTTAGTTAAATTCTCTAAGCGTTCTTTTCTCATTATGTGTCCCAAGAAATTCAGCTGGTGCTGTCATCAATTGTTCTTATTCTTCTTAAAGTATTTTTTATTTGTACTACACTTTGTCCATGGTGTTAACTTTTATTGCTAGAACCACATTTGAGTTGCCTCATGATAATTTAGAGCTTCTTTTATTGACTGTCATATTTGGTAATGTTCTGGGAATTTTGAACCAAACTCTTTATTCATGAACGTGTTGTTCTCATTTTGCTGTCTATACAAGAAAAAAAATCTCTCATCAGTTAATTCTTATGAAAAATCTTCCAAACCAAGTGAATTTTAAGTTTATACCAGACCCAATCAATTGTAGGCTATAACAAGTCAGAATTACAACATACTAAAGAAAAGCAGTAACTTTTAGATGGTATCAAGATTCAAATATTTTGGTGATCTTAATTCGCCTCCTGATGAAGAAACTGTTCATTGGCTTAAATTTCATTTTATTGTTTCCTCATCCTTAAATATCCAAAATTCAGGCTTGTAATCTGGCATCACAAAGTTATTGATATATGTATGACACTTGATAAAGATAATCTGGATCAAAACTTACAGGCACTTATCACAAGAATTTCTACATAGTTGATTATCTTATTTCTCTTCAAAATCAGCCAACAGGACAGACTATTACATTCTGATTAACATTTGTAAGGCTAGAAGTTAAATATGACTAGACATAAATCTATGGAGATTTATAAAAAAATTTGACAAACTTAAAATAAAAATGTGGAGTTAAACAAACTATTTGCATATTGATCTATTTTAAAGCTTTTTTTTATCATTTCACCCCAAACAAAACAATAAAGCCACGAATATGCAAGGGGTTACTGTGTGCGTGTGAGAGAGAAAGAGAGAGAATATAAGAGAAAAAAAACAAAACAAAACAAAAACCTATTAAGTAGGGAGAGAACAACAAAAGAACAAGAATTAAGACAGTAGATAACAATTGACGTGGCATTTACATTTTAGAAGATCAAAGTTGACTGGAAAGCAAGAAGCTGGAAGAGAGTACTATAAGCGAGAAATGCGATAGAAGAAACTGTTAGCATGTAACTTATGGTTACATCTAGCTATTTCAACTGTAAAATGAGACCTTGCAGCCAATCTAGTACTGCACTTAAATTCATAAAGTCCAGGTACCATAGAGGAAAATTCATCAGAACAATTACCATGAAAGTATTTATAGAAAAGGCACAGGGACGCTACATTACAGTAGTGGGAAAGTGACTAAAGCTGACAGGACCAAAGATATTGCAGATTCTTCTTTGGATTTTATCAAGGATCTCTAAATATATATAGTAGAATCACCAGACCAGATCTGACAGCAACATTCAATGTCTGGACAAATGGTATACTTATAAACAGACAAGATAGATTCTGGCAAGATAAATTGTCTACAATGACACATTGAACCAATTTTCCAAACAGCAAACCTAGTAATTGATTTAGTATAGTTTTTCCACTTCATGTCAGCAGAAAACATTAGTTCAAAATGGTGCAACAAGTCACTTTCCTGGAGGTTAGCATCAGTCATGCTGATGGAAGGCTGAAAGAATTGAAAAAAAAAAAAAAAAAAAAAAAAAAAATTGATACTTTGATATAGGGTGACTTCAAAATTTGAGCAATAATAAAAATCAGGGTAAATGTAAAGTGAATTAACAGTAAAAAAACTTGAAGTTGATACATGTGACAAAAAGAGAAAGCTAAACAAAAAGCATTTTAATTAACACCACTAAACTCAATTACTGTCAACCAATCTTGTCATGTAAGCAATATCAACAATAATTGTTCAAATAAAGAGCAGAAGGATGTTGGAAATTTGCACAATTTCAAAGGATTAGCTCTTGTTTACATAAATATATAAATGGTACTGTTAATAGAAGACATTTAATTAGTGAAAAAAATATCAAGTCACAACAGTTTCTAGACTTTTAGTCCCCATAAAAAGTAAAATTTAAGAACCTTAGAAAAACTGAATAAAAAGGAAAAAAAAAAAAAAAATGTCCTAGTCCACCATATTCAATGAAAAACACATGCGCATATATATATATATATATATATATATATATATATATATATATATATATATATATATATATAACCATGTGTTTTACACCATTTATGTAAACTGTGATATCACTGGTAGAATATGTCAAATATGTGAAACCTTACATTCACCTAATGATTACAAAGTGGAACACAAATTTCTTGTGGTAGGGGCAATGAAACATTAATTGCTGTTGTATTTTAGCAACAACTACATTTGAGCCAAATATAAATAGTCAAGGTTTTTCTTTATTGCTGCTCACCAACTTTACTCCTCCTCTACTTAGTAGTAATCATTTTCTGTACTAACATTTTTTTTTTTTTTAACAATGAATTTATTTTCCAAAGTTTCAGCATTCAATCTGAATGGTATACTCCAGAAATAGTTGGAGGCAAGGAAAAGAGGTTAGACAGCAATCTAAGTTTTATTGTAGTTAATTAAATGCAAAAATGTATCTTATGATATATTAAACATTTAAATTGTTTTAATTATAATAAATTAACACTTAAGTTATATATAATCATGCAAAGAGAATTCTTGGAAAAACTAAAGACCAATTACAAACCTGTAATTTTGCAGAAAAATACTCTGGCATATAATAAATTTATTCTTATTTATACAAGAAATGCAGTGTGCAAAACTATCTTTTATCAAACTGGCTTAATATATTCTCATATAAAGTTAAATAATAGACAAGAGATTACATATCCCTCATATTTATTTATTGCAAAGAAATAAAATCAAAACTGAATTAAGTTGGGCTAATTTGATTGTGGAATATCTTTGTTGATATAAACTCTATTAATCCATCTTTTTACTGACAGTAAAAAGATGGGTTAGTAGAGTTAATGGCAATTCTAAAGAGAAAGGAGAAACTGATTTTTGGTGATAATCCTTGCAATAGCAAGCTAATTGATATTATGAATAAGACCAAACAGGCTGATACTCTTATTATAGTTGCCTGAAGCATTACTATTGCAAAACTGAAAGTACCCAGGTGGTATATGGTTATCCATGCAGTTTAAAGCAGTCTCTTAAAAGGTCTGTGCATAACCTACATTCCTGAACTGGAACTTACATCTATTTAGGTCCCAGAAGGAAGAATCCAGAAAACTTATTGTCTAATGATGATGTGAAAGAGGTAACTAAAAACAAAAAGGTACCAGGTATGAAAGCAATCTCACTAGAACAGATCCAGAGTCTTCTCGCTCCTTGGAAGAACCCCTGCTTTATTGACCAGGTATTCAGAGGTGTAGCCTAACTTGCCACACTTGGTCAATTGTGGATTGGTGAAGCTATTTAATCCATAGATTTGTCCTTCTCCTAGACCAGTTGCCACCCAAGGCTATACGAACCAGTCTGTGCAAGGGTATTTGCACATAAGTGAATGTAACAAACTTAACTCTCCAATTCCTCAATCAGAGCCACTATCTATGACTCCACCATGCTTCTATCACATGGTTAAACAGCCAAAAAGCTTCTATGAGAAAAAGAGTGAATATCATGATTGGGAAGGGAGGAGACTATATCAAGGACTAGATTTGGAATCTAGAGGCTTGTGCTCATTTTATTATGCATTGTGCATTTCTGCTGTTAAATCAATCGTAAAGAGACATGCATTACTTTCTAACTGACTCTTGCAATTTGATCATTTCAATATACAGTGGACTTAATGAGGATCGATGTAAGAAAAAACATCAGAATTACCTTAAACAATTGAAAAAAAATTTTACTCACTTTATGATATCTCTAATCTCAGTGGGGGGAAAAACAGGCTGGTTACATTCAATACTTCAAAAAACAAACTAGTTATTTTCCATCATTGCCAACTGAACCCTGAACTATCACCAGTTATGATGAATGGATGTGCTGTTCGGAAGGCTACATACCTTGAGAGACTATTGGAGCTTAAACTCACCCCAGGAGTGAGAAAGGAATAAAAAAGAGAAAGCAAAAGCAAAGAGGAGAAAAAAAAAGAGAAAGCAAAAGCAAAGAGGAGAAAAAAAAAAAAAAGCAAAAGCAAAGAGGAGAAAAAAAAAAAAAAGCAAAAGCAAAGAGGAGAAAAAAAAAAAAAAGCAAAAGCAAAAAGGAGAAAAAAAAAAAAAAGCAAAAGCAAAGAGGAGAAAAAAAAAAAAAAGCAAAAGCAAAGAGGAGAAAAAAAAAAAAAGCAAAAGCAAAGAGGAGAAAAAAAAAAAAAAGCAAAAGCAAAGAGGAGAAAAAAAAAAAAAAGCAAAAGCAAAGAGGAGAAAAAAAAAAAAAAGCAAAAGCAAAGAGGAGAAAAAAAAAAAAAGCAAAAGCAAAGAGGAGAAAAAAAAAAAAAAAGCAAAAGCAAAGAGGAGAAAAAAAAAAAAAAAGCAAAAGCAAAGAGGAGAAAAAAAAAAAAAGCAAAAGCAAAGAGGAGAAAAAAAAAAAAAAGCAAAAGCAAAGAGGAGAAAAAAAAAAAAAAGCAAAAGCAAAGAGGAGAAAAAAAAAAAAAGCAAAAGCAAAGAGGAGAAAAAAAAAAAAAAGCAAAAGCAAAGAGGAGAAAAAAAAAGCAAAGAGGAGAAAAAAAAAGCAAAGAGGAGAAAAAAAAAAGCAAAGAGGAGAAAAAAAAAAGCAAAGAGGAGAAAAAAAAAAGCAAAGAGGAGAAAAAAAAAAGCAAAGAGGAGAAAAAAAAAAGCAAAGAGGAGAAAAAAAAAGCAAAGAGGAGAAAAAAAAAGGAAAAGCAAAGAGGAGAAAAAAAAAAGGAAAAGCAAAGAGGAGAAAAAAAAAAGGAAAAGCAAAGAGGAGAAAAAAAAAAGCAAAAGCAAAGAGGAGAAAAAAAAAAGCAAAAGCAAAGAGGAGAAAAAAAAAAGCAAAAGCAAAGAGGAGAAAAAAAAAAGCAAAAGCAAAGAGGAGAAAAAAAAAAGCAAAAGCAAAGAGGAGAAAAAAAAAAGCAAAAGCAAAGAGGAGAAAAAAAAAGCAAAGAGGAGAAAAAAAAAAAGCAAAAGCAAAGAGGAGAAAAAAAAAAGCAAAAGCAAAGAGGAGAAAAAAAAAAGCAAAAGCAAAGAGGAGAAAAAAAAAAGCAAAAGCAAAGAGGAGAAAAAAAAAAAGCAAAAGCAAAGAGGAGAAAAAAAAAAGCAAAAGTAAAGAGAAAAAAAAAGCAAAAGTAAAGAGAAAAAAAAAGCAAAAGTAAAGAGAAAAAAAAGCAAAAGTAAAGAGAAAAAAAAGCAAAAGTAAAGAGAAAAAAAAGCAAAAACAGAGAAATAAAAGAGAAAACATAGAAATAAAAGAGAAAACATAGAAATAAAAGAGAAAACATAGAAATAAAAGAGAAAACATAGAAATAAAAGAGAAAACATAGAAATAAAAGAAAATAAAGAAAAACTTCCCCTTCCATGTTTATATGACAATTTCCTTTAGCAACTGTGCCTTGAGTTGCTCTCGGGCCTTGTATTGAAAATTTAGTACAGAAAAAAAAATGTACTGGGTCACAAAAACCAGTGTAATTTTGGCTGTGATCATTTAGCATACAAAATGTTATTTACTGGAAACTACTATCTCAAAACTATCACTGGTGAATTACTATATGTAGCAGTTAAGTTGACGATTGAATTTCCAAAACACAGTAACAATTGTTCAAATTTACCCGTTACATAACAAATATGACCCCTATATAAAAATATTAGTTATGTCAGGTAGTTCTGCCGTAATCACACTGCCCAGTATCAGCTTAATTCCCACTTGGTCTACTCTTTGAAGAACTAAATTATCAAGGCTTCTGAAATATCATTCTTTCATAAAAGAGTCTATGGTTTACCTCCAAATTTGAAGAAAGTGAGAGTTATGTGGAACAAATGTTCTCCATTTCATTTTTTTTTTGGGGGGGGGGATTAGAATACTAATTAGGGTGGATTAGAATGCACAGAATGTTCATACACTTACTAGGCCAACAAAATTATGGAGATATTTATTTTACCATCTGGATAATTTTATAATCAATATTTATATATTTTATATTCAGTACTTCTAATTTTGATATAATTTTCTTAAAATTGCAAACTTGGTATGCTTGATAACTTGATTGGATACTTAATCAAGCCCATCTATTACAAGTATTTGTAACCAAAAGCAAAAAAAATCTGAACTGTAGGAGGTTTTTGTGAGCCGTGAATTAATTGTAGTACCTTATCTGCTGTCTTTAATAAAACATACACACACACACACACATATATAAGTAGAGATGTCAACAACAAAAAAAAAAAAAAAAAAAATGTTAGGCATTTGACAAAGGTATATCATTCAGCAAGGCCTGGGAATCTTACTCTGAAGGCAACTATTGTAGAGATTTTAATGCTGCTACCTTAATAAAACTAAATAGGAAAAATGTTCTGAGCATTATGGATATGGATTGTGCAGAGAACTTTCTATGTCAATTCTTTGTGTAGTGGCAACATTTGTGTGCACAAAGTTCTAATATTGTATTATGGCCTCAGCTTCATTGAGATCTAAAGCTATTGTTTGGTAAATATAGACCCAAAGTGATATCAACCCCAGAATGTTTGGCTCTTTATGCTGTCTGATTTATATATAGATGTTATTGGACAGGACTTCATGAAACAACAAGAGAACATATACAAATTTCTGTGGGGAGAAACTTCCACAAAATGTGTGTGGATTGGTTACCTTTTCCGTTTCCCCTTCTTGATGTTTTGCTAAGCTTACCAATGACTGTAGCTACCAAATCAAGGAAATATAGCTCTCTAGATAAACACTTTATTGCAACTGAAGTGAAGAGACTACTTACTTGTAGGAGAGATAATTGAGCCAAGCACTTCCTCTTGGCAAGCTAAAGTTATGACAACTAATGAGCAACACAGGAAAATGATAGGTGATTACTTTTAGACTGAACCATTTCACTTTGATGCTTACCTGCCTACAAAAGATCAATGAAATGGCAAACACTATAGTACAATATCAATTCTCTCATACAACTGACTTGAAAGATATTTATGAAAAAAAGTTTGATAGTCTGGATACTTGAAGACAAGCTTTACACTGCTTTTGAAGCTTGTGGTCGGCTCTATCAATTTAGCCAGATTCCATTTTGAGGAACTAATACAATTTCTCTACTTTCACAGGGGTTTAACCTGACCTATCATAAGTGTACATTCTGTGATTTTTGTGAACTTTCTGAATCATACTATTTCTGAGGGTGAAATTAAACATGACTTCTAAAAGACTTTATTCCACTAAAAGAATTTCCACCTTCTCTTCAGGTTATGAATTCACCAAGTCATGCTATAGGTATGTTCACATATTCTCACTGGATTGCCAATTACTCAGAGAATATTGTGAGATGTTTTCTCCACCCAAGATGGATGAAAAGGTATTTGAATGCTTGGAAACCAAGATAGAAAATGCGAGAAAACAATTATCTGTTTCAAAAATGGATATATCTGATCTCACTATTGCTGCCACCTTAAATCAAATTGATAGACATTAAATGCCAACAAACAAAACAATCAGCAAAAGTCAAGGCAATGATAGATGTTACAGTGAAGGTTTAGTAGTAATGACGATGCTACATAACTAGATGCCAGATTCTACTTTTCACTGATCAGGAATCAATGGCATCATGATTGATTCTAAATAGACTAGCAAAATTAAGAATAAAATTCAGAAATGGTGGATTAGCATTGCTCTTGCTTATGTCTTAGTTAAATTGCACTCTTTAACATCTGGGTACCATGGGAATGTTGTAATTTGTCAGAAAATCAAACTATAGAAAGGGAAATAGCTGCATTTAACATGCATTTATTGTGGCAGGCAGCAGAAATAGCCAACAAGCATTAGGCAATATCCCTCTACTACTCATGCAAATGACTATTATACTTAAGCAGAACTCAAGGTAAAGTCCTGAGTTTGTGGACATTCTAGATGGGTTAACACAATCATGGTATGATTTGTGTTGAATTCACGATGGTTCAAGGTCCGTGTTTGAAGTAGTTTGTGCAAACAGAAACTCAACATTCTCTATCCATATATATTTCTGAGATGAGGCATTGTAATTTACATTTACATTGTTCGAACTGTTGTCCTCATCTTTATTGTCATAGTCACAACATTTTGGCTATTGTATGCTCCAGGCTTCTTCAGGTGACTGGAATTTCAAACTAAACATTTTATTTCATCCACCAGGTTAGAGTGTCCTCAAGGACACATGGCCTAATGGAGAAAAGCATTGGTTGGATCCAATGACTTGATCTAAAGAGTTGCAAGTTCAATACCTGGCTACTGCAGTGGTGAACAAAAACTTGGAGAGTTGAGTTAAAGGAGATAACATATCTGGCACGTGGAACTAGAACACTACACCAGTGGATGAAATAAAAGGTTCAGTTTGAAATTCCAATCAGCTGAAGAAGGTTGGAGTGCATAACAGCCGAAACATTGTGAATATGACGAAGATGAGGACAACAGTCTGAACAATGTAAATAATGTCAACATTCTCTGTTGAGGATAAAGAGTCTCAATCTTGTGCCTCACTTGTACTGAGTGCAAATCAGTTTGACTGACCTGGCATATATTTGAACAAGGAATCTGTACCATTTTACAGACTCAGAGTTGATTTAAAAATTGTTTGCCATCAACTAAATTACAATAATAAACAAATGCTCTTTCCTTTTACATGTTCAAATAGAAGGTATCAGTGATTCACTGATTCAGCCAGTTATTTGTTATTTTTGACATGTCTGCAATCATACAAGCATACTTCTTTCATGTCAATGGATGCATGATAATTTGCATAGCCATGAAATCTCAAGTCAGTGGACCACCCCTTATAATCTTCAAGCCAATTGGCAGCATGGACAGTATATTTGCACTCAAATCATAATGCTTGCTGACAACTCTTTAAAAGCTGTCCTACAGGATTTATTGTATTCAATGCACACATAACTGTTAACTCCTACTAATATCTACTCCACATTATTTATTTAATCTTCAACATTGATGAAATAGATGCTCTATTTCAACAGGACTGTCTTTACTTTTGAGGCATCATCTAAGAAAGTAGGATACAGCTGTTAAAGAAGGAGAATTCCTTGAGGAAAATTTTATGCCCACATTTGTCTTCATAATAGAAAGGAGATAAAAAATGTCATTCCTATATTTAGCCCCAGCAAGTCATTTACAAAATAACCTGTTTGAAATTCAGGACCCAGCACATAACTTGAATGTATCAGATATTAATATCAGGCATGATGAGGATTCTGACTAGAGTACAGTACATGAAGCTTAGGAATGTCCACATTTTCACTAAAAAAGTGGCATACCCTGATGAAAAAGGCCTCAAACTTAAAAACAAAGTTTTATAACAAAAATGTTTGTTATTAATAAGAGGAGAGATCAAAGTATTTTTAAAAAATTTTTATTCCTTTTTAGCATGTTTGAAATTTTGGTTGAGAATTTTTTTTTCTTTTTGTAGGGTCAGAGGTTGACATAATATTTAGCATTAGGGTTATTTTAGCACCTTTTTCAGTTGAAAATACATTAATGTGGAAATTCTTGCAAAAATCAAATAATTGCTAAATTTTAATGAAATTTTCAGAACTTATTAAAAAATGAATTAGTTTATTTTAGAAATGTTTCCTTTTAGAAATAAATGGTAATTTTTTTTTTTTTTTTTACATCTGTTACTCCTCCTCCCACTTAGAGTTTTATGAAAACTTGAAAATTCAAAATTGAGTGTCTGTAATTTTTTTAATTAAATACAGAAGACCTTGAAGAATGTAAATCAAATTTTTTTTGTGAAGAATTATATGAAAATACCCAAACTTTAGCTTTGAATTGTGAAATACAAAACTAAATAAACCTAAGAATTATAAGTTTAAAATTAAAAAAACATTTTAATGGCTTTTATAAATAATATTTATTAAGGATGTTTTTGTTTGAAGCCAAAATTATTTTTGATGAAAAATGAATTTTTACAAGAATTTTCTTTTTTTTTTTCAATTTTAAATGAAAAATGTGAAAACTTGGCATTTTAAATTAAGTTTGAAATTAAATGACTCTAGAAATGCTCTTATTAAAAAGGTCTATTTTTACAGATCATAAATTAGAAAGCTTACAATCTGTTACATGAATCTATTTTTAAAATAATTTTTTATTATGCTAAAAAAATGTATTAAAATCATCTGACAAAAAACTATGGAAGCACATTTCTGAAAAAAATGTTGTGTGCTAGAGCTATTTCCCCTGATTTCCAGGAATCATTCATTTTTATTATACTTTTGTACAGTTAGCACATGTCAAATTCTCTTAATAACCATTAACATCACATTTTCAAAATTTTTCTTCAAAAAATAAAATCTCATTTCATAAATGAGATAATATAAAAATACCATAAAATTTTATAATAGGTGTACATTAGAATTATGTTACTCTTTTTTGTCCGTTATAAAATTTGAATTCTAAATGTATTCTTTGTAGTTTAAATGTTATTCCAGAATTCTCTCTCAAATGCAAGGTAACAACAAAAATTTTTGAAAGTGTATTTTTTTAATTTTTTTATTTTTTTTATTTAACTCTAACCAGGTTCACTTAAAATTATCAAAAATTTTGTCACTTCTGTCTTACCATCTGATAAATTCCCCTGATGTAAGTTGTCTATACATTGATGTAAGTCAATTCACACCTCCCAAAAACAATCACCACAGTTGGACATGTCTCTTAAAAATTTTTCTGCTAAAAAAGTGAATAATGTTTCTTTCAAATTACATTAAGTATACTTTAAACTTTCTAATTTTTCTAAAATAACTTTTGAAAAGATTTACAAGATTTTTAAACGGAGAATCTCACTTTTGTTTACAAAACTGTCAATAATGGCTGATGATTGATTTTACATAAATTTTGATGACTCAAAAAAGAAAAAAAAAGAAAAAAAAAAAAAATTTTTAGCTAAAATTTCAGACGTGCTAGAAAAATACTCAAAAAATAATTTATTCTTTCCTCTTAACGACAAGCATTTAGACAAAAAAATTTTTTAATCAAGTTTGGGGCTTTTTTTTCCCCATCAGGGTATGCTCTTTTAAGCAAATTCTTGTACATTCCATTTGTGAGGGAACCATTGATTGTTCACACAACGAAACTCAGTGTCCTGAAAACCAGGTTCCATTACACTGATCTGATCATGTATACAAGCCAGTTTTCTGAACTTTGATTAAATGATGCATTGCTGTACTTGGCTTATTTGTTACCAGTACAAAACAGAAGTTTTTTTGATGTAGTGAAAGAGAGAAAACAAGTTTGTGCTTTGTGTGCAATCTGCCAAAGAGAGATTATAGAAAAAGTAGTTAGCAAAAATCTGCTACTCTAAGAAACAAAAGTCCCCAAAAAGGCAAAAACAAAAGAAACATTGTGCTGAGACAGACATGGAGGTAGATGAAATGCCACCACCACTGTCTTCCTTGAAGAGGGACAAGCAAGGAGGAGGATATACACAAAGGAGAAGTAGGCTGAAAAAGGCAAGGACAAGCTTATAGAAAGAGCTAGGCTCCAATCTGTCCCTGCTGCCCCATCCAAAATAAATATTCACAGATCAAGGAGCTTTCCCCCTTCACCGACATGGGCTCCATCCCCCACATCATCCCTTGGTTCAGCTCCTACACCCCCATCCCATCCTGCCAGGGAGAAGAGAAAGAAGAAATATTTTGCCAAACAGGAGGAGATTTGTAAGGTGAGCAGAAAAGAGTTAGAAAAGGACTTATCCACTCAAAAAAGATCCCTCCTGGGTCCCTTATTTAAACTCACCTTTGTCAATGGAAAGTTGGACCCCCGTAATTTCCCCCAAGCCCCAGGCATCATTACATTTATAAGGGAAACTGAGAGATTGCTAAAAGTGCGGTACCACTTGGACGAAGCAAAGGATGCTTTCCCAGATATAGAAATGTTAGTGACAGGAATGCCCATTGTAAAAAAGATGTCTCTGGAGTTGGCTGACTACGTGTGAGGCATTTTGGCAGCATTTTGAGATCCGGTTTACCAAGGAACCTGGTCTCTGTGATGAAGAGTTTTGCAGCTATTTGACTGACTTTCCTCATTTGAGAAAACTATTTTCCTTCCCCAAACCACCATCAAAATATATTAAGATGCAAAAAAAAAAAAAAAAAAATCTGTAACAATATTAACAAGATTTGCTTATAATAAAACATTTCATTCACTAGATAGAGGTATGATTAAAAAGAAATTATTTTTAATTCAAACCTATATTAACCTAAAACTGCAACTAAATTTAATGTCAGTTAAAAGAGTAGATTTTTTATTTTCTTCAAATGTTTCAATGCCTTAATTTTCTAGTCTTTCACTTCAAAACCACCACACTATTTGGGGCTAATTTGTTGGGCTCATATCTGAAGTATTTTGTTTATAGTGATTTATACATTTAGTGAGGTTGTAAAGTGACCCTCTCAATGTCAAACATGAAATTAATTGAAAACCTCATGGTAAGGCTTAAACTGCTTTCAATCTATAACTTCTCAGATCTTACAATGACCTTTTTCTTCAAGTCTTAAAATTATTAACCTATTAAAAAAAAAAAAAAAAAAAAAAGAAGAAAAGAAAAGAAAATCAATGGAGCCATGAGGAACACATTTTCTCCCCTTTTTTTGAAGTTGATAAACAATATATAACTAATCCAAAATCTCATCTTTAGACAGTAAACCTAAGTAGGATAGTTTAAAAAACAAAAATGTTCATTATACTGTGTTTATATATATATATATATATATAATGTGTGTGTGACCATTAAGCTGTAAGCTAGACTAACCATTGCTTAACACCATAAAAATGTTTGTCACCAGAGTGTCTCAGTGATCATGTCTTAATAGATTTAATATCTCCAAATCTTTCATTCCTAATATTTCTCCACTCTTTGTAACCAAATTTTATTCATTTTGTTTAATTTTATGTATAAAGTGACATTATTACTGTCTGTGTGACTGTTTGATATTCATTCATGCTAAAGCAAACCGAGACCATACAAAATGGGCTTTCTTGTGTTTGTTGGAGGTAAGCAGCTATCAGCTGGCTATATTACTGTTGCTGCTGTTCTATTGCTTTGTTTTAAAATTAAAAACAGAGTTATAGATAATACTAAAAAATAAAAAACAAAATTCATTTGAAATTTTGTTTCAATTTGTAATAAATATCTACTTACATACATGCACATCAGTGATTGCAGAAATATGTGAGACTTTAATCTTAGTTATCAACAACCAGAGAATAATAGTAATAATTGTTATTTTCATATGGACAAAACAAATTTCACATGCTTTTAAATCAAATGTGTTATTCTACAGAATGAAAAAGCTCTTGTTTTCCGTTTGGATACTTTCTAATGTAAACCAAATTAGGCCTAAAAACAAAATTGAAACCACAATCTTCTTCCTGGTTCATACTGGCCTGTTCAGCCACTATAGCCCACAGGAATCCCTTTTTCTGGCTGTACCAGCATAATAGTTCTAATCACAACACATCTTTATATCTACTCATAATAATTGTAAACATCTCCACAAAGAAACTAAGTCTTTGCTGATAGAATGAGGTACTTTAATCTTTCCTCTCCTCTTAATAATAATAATATAAAGATTTAGACAATAAAAAATTTACATCATGAAAATATCTTATGATTCCTACAGAATAAAATGTTCCATGACATATTTTGCTGGTAATTTGGAAAATTGGACAAATATTAAACAATATTGTCAATAGTCAGGGTTGTGGAATTTGTTAAAAACATTTCTAATTGACTTATATTACATAGGTTTGACTGTAATACTATTGTTGGCTTCAAACTGATAATGATTTTACTGCAAAGAGTATGCCTCAAAATTATAATTCTGGTGTTTTTGGTCGCAAGTATGCATTGCTAATATTTCCAACAAGCAAAATACTATGTGGTATTTCAAAACAAAATTTAAATTGACGAGTATGAGTTTTTTTTTTAATTGCTAAAAATGGCTAATTTTAGTCATATTTACAATTCTCTCAGAATAACATAATTATCTTTGTAAAAAAAAAAAAAAAAAAAAAAAAAGGTTTAAAAAATATATATACTTTTCTGAAACTTTGACAAATATTAGGAGATTTAAAGTTTAATTTAAAACAAATATTACTTTTATCATAGAAAAGCATTTGAATGTTTTTATGAGGTGTTGACAGCTCTATTAACAGCCTGTTTTGTAAATTTAAATTTTTCTACATGGGACATATCTATAAAAATTACTTGAAGTAAAGGGTGAAGGAATTTAAGTTTCAGAATTACCCCAAATTATTTCCTGCATAGAGAATTGTGGTATTTTTTCTAATTCAGGTGGTATTTATAAAACCATATTCTATATTTATTTCTCTATCATATATATATATATATATATATATATATATATATATATATATATATATATATTAGTAAGGTAATGAAGGGTTTGATAATCTGTGTAGATAATTCCAAACACGATGTAACACCAGAGCAAATATTAATAATTAAGAAAGAGACAACCTTAAGGTTCATGACTATAAGGTATTTTACCTGGGGAAATAAATTATAGTCATGGAACCTTAAGGTTGTTCCATATATATATATATATATTTTTTTTATTTATTTATTACATACACACACACAAGTATAATACGATGCCCATGTTCTTTTTTTCTTTTTTTAAAGCTAAAGACCGAGATTAAAATAGATCCTTGAATATAATATATTAATACCCTATACAACAGTCCTACTTATATAATTTTTTTTTTCCCAGAAAAGTTTACCATATTATCCATTAAAATCTCAATGTTGTACATGTATTTCACTAGAATATTTTATTTTTCGCAATATTAAATAGAAATGAACTGGATGTTTAGTTATGACATGTTTCTTCTAATTTCTGTTTCAAAACTTATTTTAATGGAAAGATGCTAACTGGACATGCCTGGTAATACATTTTATGGTGTTAATCTATCATATTTTTGTTACATATAAACTATGAAAATAAAAAATATCTTCCATGAAGAATGAAGAGAGAAAACTATAAATATAAAAAGAAAATCAAAATATAAACTATCTTGTGAGTAAAACAGTATATCTGCAATCTTGCCATTTTGAATAAGGTTTTTTAAGCAGAGTAAAAAATTTTGGAAACATTTGTGCCCTGCTTTTTTTATCTGTTAATTTTTGTTCAGTTTTTGCACACAATACGGTGTATATATGAGACAGGGAGAACTGGTATATATTTATAACAATCCATATCATCACTGGTAGAATTTATTAAACACATTAAAACTTTCATTCACTAATGATGGCAAATACTGAAAGCATATACAGGAAATGAGTAGATGACAAAATTCCTCACCTAGATTTCATGAGGTGAACTGTTCAAGACATTTATCATACACTATTATTGTTCTTCAAGAAAGCTTATGCAACATAATATTAACTTCAGAAGTCTGTTTAAATAGCTGCCTCCTCTCACTACTCCTCAAAGAAGAATTTGTCCAATCTTGTATAGTTAATGCTGATCTTAATGCAAGAAAGTAAGTCATTCACAGATCAATGAATGAATAAAAAATCACCATAGTAATGAACACTTGAAAATGAAATTTGATAATTTAAATACCAAATTTCACTATTTTTTGTTTTAACCTAGAATTTGTTTGGGCAAACTTCAGCATTACTTGTATGCAGTACACTTTAAATGAAGATAAAAAGGGATTGGCATTGGTCAGGAATTAATGCAAGCATTATTAACAAAACAAGATGCAAGTGCATATACATCTTATAAAATACATCTTTCCTAACTGATATATAAGATCAGTGGATAATTTGCTTCATGTCTACATTCAGTGCTAAACAAAAGCCTATTCTGAATGTTATTTTTCTTGGCAAAAATGTTCACTAGAAGTAAATTTGTGCTAAATAATCCCAATCTCATATTTATGATTTCTATCCTTCAATTAAAAGTTAGATTTAATTATTTTTCCCCTCAGGCATTTATGGCTCAAATGTCAGGTAATTTTTTTTTCAAGTAATCTTGCTAGGCCATAAAAATCTCCTAAGCCAGCTAAGCATAAAAATGAATACAATATGGGAACCAGTAATATGAAGTGCAAGAGAAAAACAATAACAAAATTGTAATATGAACTTTGGTAATGGTTATAAGTACCCAAAATTCATACATTGTTGTCAAGGCCTAATGGATAAAAGTGTTTGTTGAATCCAGTAACTCGACCTGGCTAGAGCAGAGGTGAAATAAAAAAAAAACTTAGAGTGTTGAGTGTAATAACTGATACAGAGACATTCAAAAGAGGAAAGGGTATGTGAAACTAGAACAATCTTCCCCAGTGGATGAACTAAAGGAATCAATTTGAAATTCCAATCATTCAAAGAAGGCTGGAGCATAAAATGGCCAAAACGTTGTGAATAAGGCAATGAAGATGAAGACAATAGTCCAAACAATTTAAATAGTGTAAATAATTAAGACTGTAAAATATTAATAATTATAACACTCAGTGAATTTTTGCAGAACTCTGTTATTAACAGGACATTGAAAAATTCACTTTCCCAAAATCAGTAAATTTCAATGACAAAGCATCAGAATAATTTTAGGAAGTGAGCCAGGTTATTAACTTTCAGCACCCCCTAAAGTCCTATCAATTTGTTTGAGTATTATACTAAATTACTTCTATCTTGCTAGAAGCTTCTATGGCCAAATTGATTAAAGCAGTGTCCATAAAAAGATGTCTTATGAGAATGCTACTTATTTTAAAAATTGAAAATATTTGAACAAGTAAATTGTGATAATAAAGCAACAATAAAATTAAAGAAATGACTGACCAAAAGTTAAAAACAATTAATCTTAAAATTGAAGTAATTTCTACATGATTTTTTTTTAATGCATACCTTCTAAATTATTTATAGGAAGATTAAAACTAATTTAAATGATTTTGCCCACCATATCCACATCTTTGGAACTTACGAACTATAATATGGCAGAAACTTTTACATTTAAGGTGCATCTCTATTTCTGTTATTTCTTACATTTCTTCTCAGAATCTGCTGTAGTATAAGCTGAATGCCTTATAAATGAAATGACAACCAAATTCATATGTTAACCAAGCAAAAAAGATCTTACACTATTCAAAGAAGACAAAATAAAAAAAAAAATTTTTTTGAAATGATTTTTCATATTTGAACTCTTCAAAGAATTACAATGGCATCAACAGAATTATCAAAAAGGAATATCATCTGGAAATAAAAAATGAAGAAAGTGAAACTCTTTAGGTTAACATTAGGAACTGTCCTCTTGTTTGGGTCAAGCAGTTGGACATCAACAAAAATCAGTGACAAAAAAAAAAAATAAATAAATAAAATAAAATAAAATAGATGGTACATAATACACTTGACTAATGAGAGCAGCACTAAATGTCAGCTGGAAACAATATCTACCCAATGAAGAACTATGTGATCAAAGATTACAGACACAATCTGTGAAAGGAGAGTTCAGTTTAGTGGGAATTGCTGGAGAAGTAAACAAGAAGTTGAAGAGGAAGAACAGCAAGAACATTCATTGATCAACTCATAGACAACACCAGAATTGGTAAAACAAGAATTAGTAGAGACATGGATGACAGAAATGGTCGAAAAGTGTTCATTTGAGGACAGACTTCCAATTATTTACCATTCATATTTTGCTTCCTTCCACTGCATTTCTAAAAGCATCAATTTATATCCTGAGAATATGAAGATGGAGGGTGATTAACAAAGAAAATACAGTTTTTCTGTTATTGATGACCTCTCTAAGTATGATTTTGTTAAGTTACTTTTCTATCTGCATAATAAAAAAACAACTATTGAATCATCTATATTGGTCAACTAAATGGAACAAGTTGTGGCAAATACAATTTCCTTTTGCAATGATAAATAAAGAAAAAAGTGAACAATGGAAAAATGAATGAATCCACAATTAAAAGCTGTATACAAACTCATATTTCCTGTTTTCTCACATTCATCTCATTTAGCTTTTCACTTTGTTTTTCCATGTCAGTCTTTTTTGTTTTTCTTACGGATTTTCTATTTCTTAACACGCCTACCTTGATTTCAACTGAATAACTCTAAATGGTTAATTCAAGTAGTCTATTCCTTCCACCCCCAGCACACTTAAAACAAAGTCCTCCTGATGTCATATATACTTCAGCACCACCTTTGGTTTTATACTAGTAGGGAAAAAAAAGTTCCAGCATTGAGTAAGGCTTACAGCCTTAAAATCACTAACATTAGTTCTGACAAAAAAAAAAAAAAAAAAAAAATTATATATATATATTATATATATACACACACACACACACACAGTTACTTGATAAAACCAAATGCTTTAAGTAATCTGACCAATTTTGGGAATTTCCTTGCCAGCATCAGTTCCCCGTTTACAACAGTAGTGTGACTTACCTTATTCCAAAATGCCCAAATTAAAAAGTGATAAAGAAAAAAGTTTAAAACACTGTGTACATTCTCCAACCCCACAAAAATTGTTCCAACAAAAAGCAATTCTACTAAATAATTCAGCCATTACAGGAATTTTGGAACTTGCTTTTCAAGAAAACCGGAATCAGATACAAGTCTGCATGCAAATGATTGCAGAAGAGAGATTTAAAAGAAAATATACATCCAGAGATCACAGAACCAGCAGATCAAATTTTAATTTACATGAAGACCAATAAGAGAATGAAAAAACAAAAATTTTAAAATGGCTAGTATTTTCGTGAATGTCAAAAAAAAAAAAAAAAAAAAAAAAAAGTTCTTGGTAGATTATTTATTTATGTATTAATAAAACTTACTCCTTTATATTTTTTTTATCAAACAGAAGAGAAAGTATCATTCACAAAAAAGTAACAGAAAAAAATAAAAAAATAATTTAATTCAGTACATAACATATTGTTTAAAACCTCAAAATTATTCAAAGGATTTATATATTTAAATAAGCTCCTGCCAGAGAATAATAGTTATTCTAGTTTTACAAGGTACTGCACCAAAGTTCATTATTTATTAAGTGTTCAACAAACTGGATTTTGTTCAACAAATACCCACATTAAATATCAATATTTTATTTGAAATTATTGACATCTGAAATAAGAGATCTGTCCAGAAATGATCTAGCCATTTAATATTTAAAAAAAAAAAAAAAAAAAAAAAAAAAACTACCCTGGATAGTTGCACCTTAGTCCCCCTTCAAAATACTCCCTTTGGGACTTCACACATTTATCCCAGTCTTCTTTCCACTTTACAAAGACCTCTTGAGATTACCATCAGCTGCCAGATTATGCTTTTAATCTAGTTCATACCATTTCAACAACATTTTAACTTTGGGAAAAGCCACAAGTCTCAGGAAGTTAAATCTAGAAGATAGGAAAACTGGCAGGCCTGGGTGATGCAATGTTTTATTAAAACCATGCAGGAGACGAATCTTATCACTTGGTCATTGTGAATGGAACAGTTACACAATATACAAGCTCATAAAATGGCATGTTAATGCTGACTGATTAACACCAGTAAAGTTGCAATGCATGTACAGTAAGGTCCTCTAAAATGTTTAACAAATCCATGCAACCAATTCTTACAATATTCAAAATGGTTGGATGCATTTTAAGATAGAACTCTTATAATGTTTTATTACTGTTATTCAGGCTAGAATGTAGAATTTACTTATGAGGGTAAGTCAAAAATTATCTGTATTTTCATAATAACATATGAAGAAACAGGATGCCCGTCAACCTCCACCACTGACAAGAAGATCCAGCACACTTGAGAGATGGTAATGGCAAACCAGTGAATTACCATTAATGAAGTAGCATGTTCTCTGCAGATTTGGATCACTGCTCTTTGTTCCTACTTGGTGCTAGCCTAAAGATATGTTATGGTGAATATACTTATAAATTTATACATATGGGTTATAACTGGCTACTCATTTCCAGGTATCTCCATCTACTAGGGCAGCTAACTAATCCCTCTTGCAGACAACTGTTCAGACACTTGTGTTTGTTCAACACTGCAGAGTAAAACTATGGATTATATTGCATTTATACTGAGCAGACTTTACAGTTTCTGGGAAAGAGAACATAATCTGAAGTGATTACCAACCTAAACAAGGTCAGACTTGTGACTTCATGTTAACACAACCATCAATGATTTCTGAACAATTTAGACTCCAATTTTAGTCACCAGGCTGGAGTCAATCCGTGATATGGTTTTCAGCACTTCCCAACAGTGCTACATACTTTGATCTCCTCACTAGGCTGATCTTAGCAAGAAGTGAAAATTGTATCCATGTTTTATGGTTGGAAATTAACGATCTAACCACATGCTATGAGTTATGTAGCTAGCAACTGACAAAGAGTAACAAGCAGATAAAAAACAATTAAATTGCATACAGAAAGTCCTCGGGTTATGTTGGACCCGATGTACAGCATTTTGTGGTTATGGCACCATCTCCCATAACATAATACACCATTATGCAGCACTATGCAAGAAAGAAGCATCTGTTTCTTCACAAGTTGTACATTATATTGGATTTTGCTACATTCGCTATGTCTTGTTTGTGTTGTTTTTTTTTGGTGTGTGCTCTTCATTATGGCTTTGAAGTGTAAGGCAGACTCATTGGTGCTTATGTAAGGAAGTTCTGATCTACATTGAAAATCAGGTTACGTCATGCCATAGCAACAGATCTCTGATGTAAATTGAGGACTCCCTGTACTTATATATCATGTTTAGACATTTCTCTATTTTTATATTAATTTGGAGCAACCATGTGGCTAACTCTAAAGAAAAATAATTTTCTTAGGTAGAAATAAAACTTCATGCTTTTTACTACACGCTGATGGCCACACTAGTCTGTAATGTTTTTTTTCTCATTAAATGTGATGTAAATGAAACAGGAGATATAAGGTTCTGGTCATAACATGGCAACAGAGATCAGATGAATGGTAAGTGGAGGAGACAGCTTGGTATTTAGAGATATGTAGGGTTTAAATGCAGTTGATGTAGGTAGAAATAGGTGGGGAATCACAAACAAAAGTAAACAAAAAAAGAAAAAAAAAAAGAAAGATGATTGAGGGCTGGCATAGATAATGGAGATGAAAAGGCTGTATTTACTCAATGTAAACAGTAAGAATTGCAGAAAGAGTAGCTACCACCCAACCAGTTGGTTACAAAAGCATGTACAGCAATGCATGCTTAATTAAACAAGATTACTGAGGGTCCATGTAATGATTCAAGTCATCTTTTTCCAATCGTAGAAACTTTTCTTCACTCATTCCATTCTTAGTACTTATCAGAAAATGATGTAATTGAAATAAATACAATGTCAATGAAATTTAAGTTATGATTTATTTCTGTCTAAATCCCAAAGGTGAGGAATTACTACATCATGATCACTTTTGATTAACATCTTCACCTTAGTGGTTATAATCCCATTTCAGCTTTCATCAGGCATGTTATTTAGTAACCTGAGAAGTGCAAACTAAACCCTTTATTCCACACTCCATGCAGAGATATTTCATATTAGTTAATTATTCTGATTTAATGTGTCCTTGTCATAATACCCATTGATCCAGTTTATGAGTTTTCATTGATTTGAAGGTTAAGCACCTGACCACAAGGTAACCAAAAGACTATTGTTTTATATGATAATCAGATTATGAAATTTGGGGTACTGAAACTTAATGTCTGTTTTTTCCAAATCAAGATGGTGTTCATTTATAAGTTAGGCCAACTAAGGAGATTATGGGAGCATAATATGTGCACCAATTCTTTCAATCACCTTATTTTCCGATTGTGTTCATAATGTTCATCATATATTGATAGACATTTAAAGCAATTAAATGGATAAATGATATAAAAATTAAGAAATACCCAGTCTGAGCTGACAAATCCAATACATTAATATTTACATGGATTATAAACCTTTCTACGCTACTGCCCCCCCACCACCTTGATTCCCAGGCCACATCCAAAGTGCTCCTGCCCCACACCCATATGAAGACATTTCTTCCTTTCTATTTTGTAGAACACAAATTCAAAACTACTAACACCAGACAAACATCCATGACTATATCACTATACCTAGAACACTGCTTCCTGCATAATTTACCGCCTGATCTAGTTGTCATATGAAACATCCTGTCAAGATAATATCAGCAAGATACAAGCAAACATTCAAAATAAAATAAAATAAAAAGCATTCATGTATAACTTATGCTGATTTTATTCTCTGTAATGCATACATGTTCCTTAAGTGTAAGTGACTAAAGTTTTTTTATACAGATTTTTTTTAGAAAAAAAAAAAAAAAAAAAAAAAATTACTTGAGTCTAATGCTACCCTCTATCAGCTATTTTTACCCTCTCTAATCAGCCTTCCTCGTACTTTCTTTTTCTTTACTGCTCCCAGAGAGGGTAGTATTAGCCACTTTAAGAATCCAAGTTATAAAGCAACAACATTTTTTCAAGTTTATATACTGGACTGCAATGCTAATTACTGAAGGCCCTCATCTATGTGAAGAAAACTGAATTTTCCAGCAGGACAATGCTGCAATCCACAATGCTCAAAGGTCGAAGGAGTTTTTTTTCTTTTTTTTAAGGAAAACAACATTCAGCTTTTGAATCATCTACCATGCTCTCCAAATCTAAACCCAACCAAGAATGTTTGGGGATAGATGGCAAAGGATATTTATAATCATGGATCGCAATTTGAAGCCATAGATGCTCTTTGTGCTGCAGCTTATGCATCCTGGGTGAGCATCCCAAGCACTCTCATGCAGAAGTTAATAGTGAGTATGCCAAAGCGAATTTTCGAAGTAATTTGCAAAAATGGAGGATATACTGAGAATTAAATTGTCTTTGTGACTTATTTGTTCTTTATTTTCTATTTTTATTCACAGTCTTATCTTTATGACCAACCGAAAATTTTCAATGTTTAAATTAAATCAATTAAAAGCTTAAAATTTTCACTTGTTTGTTGATAAACTACATTTTCTAATTAAATGTAAATGTTTATCAAATATATTTCAAATAAAGTAACAGTATTTTATATTTTTTTTTAACCCTTTCGTATCTGGTCTTAAGATTTTGACCAGGAGTGGATATACACACACATACAAACAAAAGAGGTGCTGAAAAATTCTTAGAGTCAAGAAACCCTTAAAGGGGGTTGGGGGGTTGGTTGGTCAAATTTTAGAAAATTGGTCAAGCAGAAAACTTTTCAGGTCTTCTGTATACACAGATGAAACCTACAATCATACATGTACAAAATTCAAATGCCTTTCATTTGAAGTATTCTCCAACCACAAATTGAAATTACTCTAATATCATTCTTGGGTTTATTGTAAATTTTGTTTCCAAATATTTTTAGAAGTGACAATGCTCAACATCTAATCATAAAGTTGTTTGAGGTTAACTGAATGAAAATTAAAACAATAAGATTGGTATATTTTATGATGTTAACAAACACTCGTTGCCACTTTTGTAATGTTCATCATAGTAGAGACTTTGTAATCACAGATACAACTATAGTAATGCCATTGGACAATACTGGTGTCAGACACCTACAAATAACACTTGCATTAATTGTACTTGCTCAAATAGTAATCCATATAGTGATCCGAATAGAGAAATAGTATAGTGATCACTCAGATGCTACACAAATTCGCATATATATATATATATATATATATATATATATATATACACTTTACCATCATGGGATCACCTGTGCTTGCTCTTTGGTGATCTGTGTTCAAACTCCAGTGTTGGCAACGACACTTTATTCCTATATAACAGTTGTTCAAATGAAAGAAAAATTGAATTAAAAAAAAAAAAAAAAAAAAAAAAAAATTAACCACACTACCTCTACGAAACTTGTATAAAAGAGTGACTTCTGACCAAATAAATATTCCTACTCTTAAACTGCATTGCACAAAGCGAAATATTGGATAGAACAATGTTTATTTCATAATATTAAAATAAAGCTGAAACTTATTTTTAAATTTTGTCTAACAAACATTTACTTCATGAAAACAGAAAACAAATAAAGTTGAAGAAAATTTGATTTTTATAACCACAAAAACAATAACTGAATTCCAGATTCCATTCAATTTATATTCCTTGAAGCTTTTATGAAAACTTTTAGAGATCACATCAATTCAGAGGTACACTTTCCCCCAATAGCAGAATAGTGATTTGCATCTTTACTTCCCAACCTATTAATGGCAAGTCTAATCATGACTGACTACTTTCTTTAAATTTGATTAGTAATAAAATTAAAACTGTCATACAATCACAATATATACTCCTCTCTTTTCTATTTCTTTTGTTATAAATTAAAGGAAAATAAACTTTGGAAAGTGTTGACAGGTATTGAAAGATAAAGAGCTAAACCTCTTCATACAAAGACTGCAAAGGTCAAGGATTTAATTATTAGAGTCACCAACCAATTCACTTATAAGAATTGGTCTTTAGTTACCAAACTCACTGAACAGTGCAGTATATACATGAAAATATATTATTTACACTATATACAGGCAGACTGTTATCCTCATCTTTGTTGTTGTTATAACAACATTTCAGCCGCTGTATCCACCCACCATCAGGTGTATGTCGATCCAAGTAACCTACAGAGAATTCTGAACTGAACCCTTTATTTAATCTACCGAGTTAAACTGTTCTCATTCCACTGCTCATGGATAGGGATATCTTGTCTCGTTCTTAGTTTTAGTACTGCTTAATTATTGCTTGCCACATTTCCACTGAATCCAAGGAGATACTGCCCAGCAAAAGGATTGAACTTGCAATTACTATATCCTTCACATAAATGAGTTAGGACAAAAAAAAAAAAACCTGGTTTCTACATTTTCATCCAATTCATTGGTTTTCCTTATTACTTAATATGCAAAAATCATGCACACACATTGCAGTAATAATCAGCTTTTCCAATACCCCCTGAATAATTAAATGATTAAAGTTTCATGAAATTTAGTTCATTCTTACAAGGTGAGAGGAAGAGCAAAAAATTCCGAGGCAAACTTTACAAGTCAAATTTTATATATGTCCATTGATTGAGACCTTTGAAATGGGTTAACTTTTCAAGTCAGAAATTGCAACTTTTCTATTTCTGATACAATTTGCCAGTCTAAACTAAAAATTATTTTTGATTTTTGTCACTTCAAACACAAATATAAAATTGAAGACTTTTAAAAGAGCTGTATAAACATTTAATGTAAGATAAACAAAAAAGTCATAAGTATTTTAAACTGAGCTGTACTTGAAAAATAGCAAAAATGAAAATAACTTTCAGAATATGACTATTCACATTGTGATTTGATATTTAAGAACCAAAATATCAAATCATACTATGAAAGGAAAAAAGACATTTTTCTTATAGAATAAGAAAAATTTAAGTCTTATTCTTGAGTTTTTAATCAAAAAAATTCTCTTGTAATCCCTAGCAACTCTAAATGCCAACATCATATTTTAGAGGACTAAAAATTCAGTTGCATAAAAAGAATTCATAATATTCAACAGTACTTTGTCATATTTTTTATGAAAGTATAATACATATTTTATTGTATTAGTCTTTATTAATTATTATTAATTATAAAATTAAAAATAATTTCTACAATGTGATTGAATAAGAAATTCAAGTAATGAATTCAAAATAAATCAAAAGAATTTAGCAAAAAGGATTGAGTATGGGAATAGTTAAAAATTAAACAGGAACTAAATCCATAAGTGCACTTAAGTAACAAAATATTATCAGAATTACTCATCCTAAATACATTCTTTTATCTTTCTTAAAAAATTGAACAAACGAGAAAAAAACAAACAAAAAAAAAAACAACTTTTATAAATCGAGAACTAACTGTGCTTATAAGACAGTTAAATGGTAAAAAAGAACAAAATCTATTCAGTGTAATTTTTTTCTCTCATATTTGGAAATAAATTAGTACCTCTCTGCAAAGAGAAAATTTAAGAAAAGTTCATGATCATGAAAATTTTCTTGATTTGATAAGAAAGCTTAAAAGTAATTATATTTAACACATTTTATTCATATCAAAAATTAGGTAGATAAATATTACCTAAGTGCTCGGGAAATCGTGGTTACAAATATTAGTGTCAATAAACAAAACTGCAGGAAAAAATGTATTGCTACGAACAAAATCCTCATTTTTTTTCTTTCTTTCTTTTAAATGTGAAACAATCATATTTTTTTTTTTTTAGATTATTTTCCTTAAGCAAACTAATGCATTTAATATGTTTTTTTTTATTATTAAATAAAGGAATCCTAGCACCAAGTACAATTTATTTTCTATAATTTCCCTGGGAGTAACTTTATCAATAAATTAACTGAAAGGAATTATGGTTATTAAATGGTTTTGGTGATTAATAATAATTGCAGAAGAATATTTAGCCCAAATTATTTTTACCATACAATCAACTTTTATTCTTAGTCAAAATATCATATTTAAATACATTAGGTTGGGATGTTCTGAAGATTCATTAAATAAATACTTATATTTATACAAATAAATACTAAGAGAAAAATAAAGTGAAGTAGAACCTGCTTATAATTTGACATTCATATGACAAACTCTTGTAATTATCTTTGTTCTCAACAGCCTTCCTTTTCTTCTCTTCTAAAGTAATGGAAGTGGTTATTCTTATTGAAAGGCCCAATTGGATTCTATCAATCAAGCCATGCCATGAGCAATCCTATTTTGGATAGAAGGGAAGAAAAAAAGTGTGCATGTGATTCTATAGATTTTTCTTTTATAAATGCAGTTCATTACTGATATTGAATAAATATGAATGTCAGTAGTTGCTGAGATGAAAGGGGAATGAGTCGTCACAACATATGTTTAATACAGATTCTCCAAGTGATTTATGTTCATTTACAATCTTAACCTTTGTCCAGGTATCAACATACAGAAGTGCACATTTAATGAAGAATATTGTAAAAATATATAATGTCAACAATCTGAATTCCTTAATTTATAAATACCATTGATATATTGATATTAATACTGAAACTAACAATTCAGTTTAATCAGTTCTTTTTCAACTTTTTACATCTTAAATTACTAGTCAATAAAGTAACCAGATTTTGTGTGTAAATTATTTTCAGATAGTGTATTTGTAAAGGAACAAAATGGATAAAAAGATGAGGAAAAACTATTCTTAGTAAACACATTTTGTCCTCTGAGTGACTTTATCAAGGCAAATGTAGGATTTAAACCAAGGACATCCTTGCTGTTGTATATAAACACATGCAACAAAATAAATCCTACATTTACCTTGATAAAGTCCCTCAGAGGACAAAATATGGCGGCTAAGAATTTTTCCTCTCGTCTTTTTATCCATATATATATATATATATATATATATATATCTTCACGACTGCAGTCGGACATGAAAGACTCACCATTCAGAGTTGAACCCTGTGTCCACACTGCTTATATTTATATACACTATCCTGGATATTGAGCATTTTTTACTCTATAACACATAGATTAAAACTATATCGCTTAGCTAATTAAAAAAATAGATAATTGTCTTCTATTTTCTTCCCGTGTTGTAAATATAGTCAACCTCAATCAGACAACTAGAAAGAATTACAAATATTTATATAATTGAGGAAAAATGTTTAAATTTTCAACTATAGGATTTCTGGTAGGATATTTATATGCTACTGAAAAGTTAAATGTTACACTGAACCCAAGATAAAAAAATTATCTAGTACAATGCTCTCATGACTGAAATATTACCATAGGAAATGTGTGTGAGCAATAGAGAGAGACATTATGGATATAGGATGAACACTGCATGGTGTTTGTTAGTTGCACACCTCAGTGTGATCTTAAGACCAAGACTCCTATGCTTACACTATAACTACGAATGCAATAATTTCTGAGAATGAGCATCATTCCTGTACATTATACATATATATAAGGAAAATTTAAGATACAGAACAATTTGTAATATTTCAAAATTAACAAGCCGTATTAGGATCTAACTTTGAAAGAAATGGGTGAATTAAGGAAAAAGCACTCCTTGCATCCTCTGAAAGGAATAAAATGATTCTAATTCAAAAGATTGTATTTCATCTGGATGCGACCTGACTTGTAAATCAAGTCCCTATAATCTTTTTAAAAAGATAATTTATTTTTTATGCAATAAGTCAGGTCATGGGAAGCTGTTATAAAACAAATATATCAAAATACATATACAGTGATGCAGCAAATTAAAATAGTGAGGAGTTACAATCTATTTTTATATAGAAATGTTGACACAGAAAATGACATGACTCACATTTTCTGAAGTCATGAGATGATTGGAGAACAAGCTGATTAAAGATCAAAATACTAAAAATAGTGATAAGAATCATCTTGATTCTAATTTAACACTGACTACATTTGAACCAAGTAACATTATTGTCCACTAGCAATTGCTTATCAGTATCTTTTTTTTTTTTTTTTTTTTTTTTTTTAATTATTTTCTATAAAAAACTAAATACTTAGGAAAGAGAAGTTGATAAGAGATGAATTTTCTAATTTTCAATTTTTTTTTTTTTTTTTTTTTTCAACAAAATCTGAATGCTGTTGAAGATCAGGATACAAAGAAATTATCAATGGTCAGGTAAATATTACTGACAAATCTTAAATTGTAAATATTACTGAATAGAGTTGTGTTGCAAAGTCTTTTTATCCTGGTTTTAAATATTAAAACAGAAACCAAGTTCATAAAGTTAACTACAGACCTATATAAAAAAAAAAAGTCACCATCTAATAAATGTATTGTCAGGAAGAATTTCAAAATATAGCTTCAGATTTACCAGCAACACAAATATTTATTAATGAAAAGAAAAAACATGTTAAGAAAAGCTGTGAATAAAACTGTAAGCAACTATTCCAACTCAATGTAGTAATCTATTTACATGCCTAGATTCCTGTAGTTACTCATGCCCACAACCATAACAGAACACCGTAAGGTGAGTAATGTAAGCAAGCTCAAATATTATCAACTTACAGAAAGCAATGCAAATAAAATGAACAGTATAAGATGGGGAGGACAGCAAACCGTTTACTAAACCAATACAAATTTACCAACTTTCAACGTGAAAATGTATACCAGTTAATGTTGTTCTGTTTATGTGAGAGGGTGTTCAGTTCTTAATCCTACTAAAAAGGTATATAATTTAAAAAAATAAAAATTTCAGATATTGCTCTGTTCCCACCTAGTACAAATCCGGTGTGTACTTGGACTCAGTGGAAAAGAGGAGAGCAATAGCAGAGCAGTACTAAAAACAAGAACTAGACGAGGTATCCGTGTACAGGGACAGTATAAGGAGAACAATGTATCCCTGCTACACTGAATAAAAGGTTCAGTTTGAAATGCCTCTCTTCTTGATCTGTTTTATCTATCCCAGACTCCTGTTGTACTACACAGCTCTGCCCTCTTGGCAATTCTGATCATACTGTAGTATCTGTAAATATCTTTTGCTTCTCTCCCTACCATGACCCTCCTACTAACAGAATATCTTTCTGCTATCAACAAGCAGATTGGGACTTATTCAGTGATTTCCTTTGACACATTCTTTGGAATGTGGTTTTTAATGACCCCATTCAGAAGTGCTTGGCAGAGGTTTCCTCCTGCATGAAAGCCAGCATTGATGCCTTCATTCCAGCTAGGAAATACCAAGTTAAACTGTGTTCATTTTCCTGACTTCCTCCTGCTTGCTTGGATGCTACAGCCCACAGGAATCACTTCTTCCAACTGTACCAGGGTGATAAGTCTGCTTGTGACAGATGTCTCTTTGCTCATAACGAATGCAAGCATGTCCACAATGAAGCAAAATTACTGTTTGCTGGCAGAATGAATCAGCATATAGAAAATTTAGGTCAAGAGATAATTGGCAGCTCTTCAAGAGTGTGCTGAAATCTGCAATCCCTCCTCTATTCAACCAATTCAAAGTCCTGACATCCACAGAAGATAAGGCTGAATGCTTTGCACAGAAATTCTCATCCAACTCAACTCATCTTAATATAATATATAACTATTGCCTCTATGCTTCCTGTTTTCCAGCTTGTTGGGAGTCTTCATCTGTAGTCCCTGTTTTTAAGAACTCTGGAGAACCTTCTGACCTCTCTAACTACCATCCTATCAGTCCCCTACTGCTTTTCAGCAAAGTCTTTGAAGCTTTAATCAATGCTGGAGTGTTTATGCATCTTACCTCTAAAGACCTACTCTCTGATAAACAATATGGATTCCACTTAGCCCAGTCTACTGCTGATGTGGTTATGGCCATAACTGAATATATATATCATGCTCTTGATAAGAACAGCAAAACTTGAGCTGTGGCTCTAGATATCTCAAAGGCGTTTGACAGGGTTCAGAATGCTGGTCTTCTGTGTAAGCTTCAGGGCTACAGTGTTACAGGACGACTATTTGATTTAATCTAATTATTCCTTTTAGATGAAGGTCATTCTGAACAGGCACACTTCCAGATCATTTCTTATGAACACAGGGGTCCCACAAGGCTCTATACTAGGTCCTACATGGTTTCTGATCTTCAACAATGATCTTTCTGATGTCTTCAGCTCCCAAGTAGGCATCTACGTAGATGACACTACCATTTACTCCTGTCTCAATAGTAAACCTTGCAGTGCTGACAAAGTCAACCTGGCCATTGCTCTCGAAAAGGACCTTCAGTCTGTGGTTAACTGGGGTAGGAAATGGCTTGTAAATTTTAATGCCTCCAAAACGAAGCAGCTCTCATTTAGCTACCACAGAAATAATTCTCTACCCGCTATTAGCATGACTTATGCTAGACTCTAGGAGAGTATCTTTCTGTGCCTTTTTGGCCTCATGCTTTTGAATAACTTTAAGTGGAACAACTACATTGATTCAATAAATGCATCTGCTGCAAAGAAAGTTGACTGTCATGCTGTGCAAAGAAACATAAAGGAGAAACAGCCTGCCCCCCTTAAGGTAAGACTGCAAGAACATCGTAAAGCTGTAACATGAGGGAAAATAGAAAAATCAGGCATAGCTGGAGAGCATTGCCCTTTGCAATAATAGACAGAGAACATCACTGGAAAATACAAAAAATTAAAGAATCAGTACATATGCTACATCATAAAAAATCTCAAAAGTCAGTCAAGCATAGAAATGAATACAATATGGGGAGCAGTAATACGGAGTGCTAGAGAAAATCAATAACAACAAAACTGAAAAAAAAAAAAAAAAAAAAAAAAAACTGCTAAAAAAATGGTTACAGAGACATTAGATATATAAGTCCCCAAAATTCATACACTGATGTCCTCAATGACACATGGCCCAGTGAATAAAAGTGTTGGTTGGATCGAGTAACCCAACGAGTTGTGAGCCAATACCTGAATACAACAGTGGTGAACAAAAACTTGGAGAATTGAGGTAAAAGGAAGAGACAAGGTATGTGGAACTAGAACAATCTACCCCAGTGGATGAAATAAAGGGTTCAGTTTAAAATTCCAATCACTTGAAGAGGGCCGGAGCATACAACAGCTGAAATATCATGAACATGACAAAGATGGGGACAATAGCACAAACAATGTAAATAACATTTTATATATATATATATATATATATATATATATATATATATATATATATATAATTTATTTTCTTTTTCAAAGAGAAACCATTTTTTTTGTGAATTGACAAAAATTAAAAAGTAATCTATTGCATAAAAAAAAATAAAAAAAAAAAAAAAATTTAAAATCAAATTTTACTCAAAGGGTATGAGAAAAAAAACTATAGTTAATTGCTTCACTATGATGCAAAAAAAATAAAACAATTCTCAAAAATAAAACAATTCTCAAAAATAATAACATATCTTGGATTTTCTAATCATTATTCTCATTATTGTCGGCATTTTCCTCAATTTTCAGATGGTGACTGCAAAAATATATAACCATGTTCATATAACTTTCCAGGCCACTATCTCAATATAAGATAGCCTTTTTTAAAGAAGAAATAACAGTATTGTGGATATAATCAAACCAGAAAGTGATTCTATCTTGTTAATATATAAAGATATGTTAATGAAAAGTCTTTCTAAGCTACCCAAAGAAAAATTATTTCTTGATTAAATCACCACAGATTTCCATAAAATATATAATAGATATTAGTTAGACAAAACCACTTAAAAAAAAAAAAAAAAAAAATCTTTTGAGAAATCAACGACATAAAAACAAACCAGCTGAGTGAACTTTATATTCATCTTGAAGAGAATTTAAATTCTCTAAACTTGTGCCAATAAATGGAAATATGCAAAAAAAGTTAAAGCAATTATAAATGAGAACTTATCTAGCATTTTATCAATATCCAAAACCAAATACTATTTTATGAGAGTACAGTATAAACCAACAAGCAAAATCTAATAAACCCTTATTATTTAAGCAATAAAAAAAAAAAAAAAAAAAAAAAAATCACAAGATAAATGACAGGCAATTACTTGGTAAAAATTGAGCAGTGTATCAATCAGTAAAAGAAAGACTCAAGACTTATATAATATATATATATATATATATATATATATATATAGTAAGTTTGTGACATCTCATGAATACTGCAACCAGATCAGAAGCCTGATTACTCAATGTAACTAACTTCTGGCCTAGTTATTTGCATTATGCATATGATTTCTCTGCAGGAGATATTTTAGGAGATATCCAGTATGGCTATACGCCTTATTTACATACGCCATTGACCATCTGGTAATCACAAGAGGAAACAAGATTTGTGTTCAGCATCAAAGGTTGAGTACAGATGAGACACACAGAACTCATTGGCAATATAAACCTGTCTTTTTTTTTTCCTTTTTTTTTTTTAAACCAGGAAACTCATGAATGAGAGCAATCAACAAAACCTTTAGCTTAAATGAAAAGAAAAGAAAAAAAACAGTGTTTCATAAATTAGTGTGAATTTCATTTGAACTCCACACATTCTACACAAGAAAAAAATTTATAGTTCAGTGATAGAGCAAGGGGGTAAATAAGTGAAATCAAGTTAATTCTCAAACCTACTAAAAAGGAAAGGAAAAGAAAAAAAATAGCAAAGACAAGTGAATCCATATCTGCAATACAGTTTATCAAGGTTGGAAAAGCTGAATGCATCTTTATGCAATCAGGGATAGCAGCTGCTTAGAAGAACATAAGAATTAAAAAATTTAAATTCCTACTATTGGTAACTACAAAAAAAAAAAAAAAAAATAAAAACTGATTCACATCTTTGATAATATTTCACTCCAACATTTTACTGACAATGTTTATAAATGGATTACAAACGCTAAAAGATAATTTTAAGCAACAGCAATGCTTATTTCATGCCTAATAGTTTGGCAAGTCACAAGTGTTTGTCTGGTGAGATTCAAAACCAGCCATTGAAGCCAACATATTTCAAAGCCATTAAATTCTTAAAAGTAACCATAGAAAAAGTGTGTGTGTGGGGGGATTATATATACATACAAACATACATACATATGTTGGTTGCCCCCATCTTCACAGATGACCATTGTCTTGCCCATCGACACCTATATCCAATCTAGATCATTGTTTCATTTCAAATGACTTCAAAGGTGTCTTCAAACCAGCAGCTGATTTGCAAAGACTATAGCATAGACATACATACAAGGAGTTGCTAAGACATTTTTGGTCAAACAAAGCACTTTAAATAATACATGATGTTTGACCATTTGATCAGATTTTGGGAATTGAATTAGTCCAAAAACCTTTCAGCACGCACTTCATTTGAAATAGAAATATATACAGAGTACAATGGGTAAATTGTCACCATTTTATGTTTCTAATTTCACACATGTATGTTTTTGGTTTTGTTGACTGCACAGTATAGTAGGGTCAGTTGAGTACTATCTCTGAAAAAGAGAGCAACATCATGCAATTCACTCTGCCAGAAATTTGGAAATGGATTTGCACCAGAAGCTCCAGCATGAACTTTTCAGAGTGTTTTTGGTGTCAATCTGAGGGCAGTGCAGAGGATTTGGAAAGAGTTGGATGAGGCTAATGGTGATTATGAAGGTATGGCAGATTGGAAAATTCACCCTGATCATTCTGATAATAAAAGAACTCCCAAATTTGTTGGTGAGGGTCTCAGACTAAACATGGAGGCCTGCATCAAGTGCCTTGAGGAGGTAGGGCTGCCCTGTGTCAAGAGGGTGGCTGCTGGAAGACCCTATATCTGGCAACAGGACTCTGCACCATGTCACACAAGCAGGAGAACCCAGTCATGGCTGTCAGACAATTTCTGCAACCACATTACCCCTTACATCTGGCCCAGACTGCAACCCCCTTGATTATTATGTGCGGGGTGCAGTTGAGCGAGAGACCAACAAAACTCCTGTTAACACCAAAGAGGAACAGAAAGCAAGGATTATGACTGCATTCACCAACTTAAACAAGGAGACCATCCAGAAGAGTATCCAGAGGATATTCCAAAATCATCTGGAGGCTGTGGTTGAAGCCAATGGCAATTTTATTGAATAAATTTACTCTTTAGTATTTCCAGATGCATAATTTTGGTAAATATATCTGTTCAAATGAGATGTGTTATTTTCATGAGAGATTGAATTGGCTCAAATCTTCATCTTATACTTACCATTAAGATTTAATTTTAAATAATTTCATTACAAAAAAGTAAAAAAAAAAAATCTTTTAATTCCTATTTCCATTGACAGGCACTCTATCAACATGCATTTTCTTCAAACATAAGGGCATATTTTTTATGTTCTTATTTTCATGTGTAAGAAAATTAGAGGTTGTGAATATTATGCATTTTTATTTTAAGAAAGGTATAAATTCAACTCCTGCAAAAAGCATTCATCCATTCCATAGAGAAGATACAGTGAATTATCAAATAAGAATTGGTTTACAAAGTTTTGTACTGGTAATTTCTTACTGAACAGTTCTCTATTGGATGAATCAACTAAGGTTGATAGCAACCACATCAAAATATTAATTGAGAATAATTTACATTGTCAAACATGGAAGATAACCAACTTACTCCTAATATTCAAATCAAGTGTTGAAAATCATTTGCACCATCTTGATTGTAGGAATTGCCTCTATATGTATTTTCATCTGTGATTCAAAATTTAAACTGTATGATAAAGACCTATTTTAAAAGGCATTGTAACAAGCAATGAAAAGCTGAATGCAAGAAATCATAGACTAATTAAAATGAACCACCACTAACAGTACCAAAAGCCAGTCTTCATCTACTATGTGTATGGTAGGACTGAAAGGGAGTCCTTTATCATGAACTCAAAGTTTTATTTGAATAAGTACCACTCCCAATTAGACCAATTGAAAGCAATCTATAACAAAATTTGCTGACAGAAAGTAATATTCCATCAGGATAGCAAGAATCCATGTTTCTTTAGGGATCAGACAAAAATTGTTACAGCTTGGCTACAAAATTCTGATTAATATTTATTCCAGTAATCAGAGAATTACCTTGAGAGAAAAATTTAACTCCAAAGAATAATACAAAAGGCATCTAGAATAATTCTTTGTTTAGTAAGAGGAAAGTTCCCAGAAGATAGAATTCTTAAGTTGGATGAAAATCGAAGATTTGGGGTCGGGTTTGAGAAAATGTAAATAAATCTTCTGTAAAGTTTGCCAAATTTTAAAAGTGGTCATATTTTTATTTTAACAAAGTCTTATTTCTATAGGAATACCTTTTCTGATAAGGGCACTCTCATAAAATAGAGAACGTTTTTGGAACCACCCGTGAAAGATTCCATGACTGTACTGACAATAATGGCAAACAAGTGGGGATTTTTTGAAATCATAATTGTCAGTTCTCATACACTTAAATGTGCTGACATTTTAATTACTGCAGAAATTGTGTAAAAAAGCTTTAATTCCTGACAACCATTATTATGTATATTCCATGATTAAAATAAAGAGCATTTAGAGAATAGTCCTATTCTGCTAGTAATACCTGCATTAATTCCTGCCCAATTACAATTTATGACTTGTTTTCAATGCAGGAAAATAAACTACTACAAACAAAATTGGGAGAGAGAGAGAGAGAGAAGCAAAATCTGGTGTTTAATAATAAAATTTATTTCTTCATATTTACAGAAATATTTTGTTTAGCAGTACGGGAAATTAGTAACGCTAAAAAAGAAAGTTAATGAATAACAATAAAACAGTTAAAATTTGGGTTTAAATACAATCAACATTAAAATAGACTGTGATTGGCTTTTCTTTTTTTCCTAATACCACAATCTGCTTTGTCATATAATCATCCATGTGAATGAAAATCTTGACATTCTGGTTTAATAAATCCTACATAAATAGCTATTTTGTGTTTGAATGCATATATATATATATATATATATATATAAAACAGTCTGCCCTGAATATATTCAATTAGTTTGAAAATATTGAGAACTGGTTACACAACCTTGGTGCAATTTAACAAGCAATCTGAGGAGGAATATTACTGAATGAGATACTAGTTTTTTTTATTTATATTATTATTATTAATATTATTAGTAGTAAAAACACACACTTTCATCGCTTGAACTCTGAGATTTGACCACTCACTGATACAATTCCCATGTTAGTTTTGGGGAGAATTTCATAACATTTAACAGTAACTCAGCAATGAAGAGCAAAGTATGACTAACATAAGCAAGTGCTAGAAGGTTCTTGCACCAACCACTTCACAAAATCTGACCAAACGACTCAACATCAGAATTGTTTTTAGGAAGAACTTCCTAGAAAGGTCGAGAACTTTTCAGTATCCACTGTGTATAAAATTCTTATAAACAACCTTATTCTACTTACATGTTCAACTGTGGAATTCTTTTGGTATGTCAATCCTGTCAGCAGGTAGATCCTGGTTTTATTCACAGATAATCATAGCAATTCATAAATAATGAAGAAAGGGAAGCAGTGGAGAGCCATAATAACCTACATTCTGAAGGGATATGGTATTTAAAAAGAAGAAAAAAATAGTGTCAATGGAAAGTTTGGAAAAATAATAAACAGTATGAAAAAAAGAAATTGACAAGCTGTGTTCAAATTCCTGCTTGCTTTGCACAAATGCACTTGAGAAAGACATGGACCAAATCTCTTCTTTCCCCCAATTATGAGTTAAATTGCAGAGTAGACTAGGCTGTCTCAATTTGGTTGATAATCAAACTAAAAGGACAATTATACATACATTGGGCAATATGAAATCTCACTATCTTTCTCCCAAAGCAGTCATGGAAATGCAGTTTACAGATATTTAAAATTGCAGAGAGCCATAATTTGAAGACAATAGAAGAAAAAATGGTAGCAATATCCACATAGAAGAGAATTCCATTGACATCAATTCTCGTAGGTATAAAAAAAAAAAAAAAAAAAAATGTTGAATTTGAATTACTTATAGAAATAAATAAAAGTGTGCAACCATTACATATACCCTTATTTCTAAAGTTGAATACTATGTTTCAAGCTATTTCATGGACTTTGAGGTGTGTTCTTACTGGGTAACTGGTCCAACAAGTTCAGTGGCTTTAAAACCAAGAACTAAAAAAAAAAAAAAAAAAAAAAAAAAAAAAAATTAAAGTCAAACAACACAATTACAAAAAGTCAACCACCAATAAATTATATCTATTTTTAAATCTAAAAGAATATCAATTATCAGGATTCATTTACTGCAAATAGTGTGAAAAGAGATCAATTCTAAGAAAACCAAAATAGTTCAATTTGCATAAAATTTAAAATAAATATAATTGAGATTGCTTAAGCCTGTGATTACAAAAGAAAGATCAGGCAAGATAAAAGCAACCAAATGATATTCAAAATTCAGTGTGATATGTTCATTTAATCTCAAGAAATTTATTTGTCAGGCTCTGATTTTTGAAGACAATGTTCAGATCATTTTAAAGTAACATAAAAAGGTGAATTGTTATATTTTTAAGAGATAAGGAAATTATTCATTTTTCATTATGTGAGAAAAGAACAAGTTGTAAGTTAAGAATAGAATTAATCTGAAAGCAGAGAGTATTTATATAACACATGATCTTATCTAACAGATCTTTTTAAATACCATATTTTTTATTAGAAAACAAAAAATCAGAAGAGTCACTTCAAAAGTGTAGTAGGATGCCAGATTGGTGGATCCTTTTCTTTTCCCCATACTATAATGCTTGCTATAGTGTCACTTCTACAAGAAAAACCTTGCCTTTTTTATTTGATTGTTTACACTGAATTTATTCCCTTTATTTTGATTGACAAACAACAAGAGTATGGAACTATGGAAAATTTTGGTAGTCATGTACCAAAAATTTTCAAAATTTTAATAGACGCCATCATGGTACTAAACTTCATAACATACTGGTTCCTGTTATTTACATTGTGTTGTCATTTGTTAAATATCTTTTTGAACAAAATCCACCAAGTTTTATTTTTGCTTTACTAAGTCAAAAATGAACCAAATTAGAAAAATTTTCTGTAAAAAGATAATCTAATATGTAATTGAAAATTTGTTTCAGAAAATCTGCACTACAAGTTAATTTCTGTCAAGCAACAATATTATAATCTTGCATCTTAACTTCCACTTCATCTCTCTTATAAAAGTTTTTGGACTGTCTTGACATTTCTCAAAAAATTTTCTTCCACACGCACAATTTTATATTCACTTCCAATTCAGTCAATTTTTATTTAATATGCATTTGCATTCAATTAAAAAAAAAAAAAATTTTCAGATGAGTTCTACACTAAAACAAAAAAAATTATCAGTGTACTATTTCAATATATAAATACAGCCTTGTATGTGTAGAATCAAGACTTATATAAGAAAAAATTTTATACATCATACACCATCTGAATTTTTGTCATTCAAGCAACCCATAATTTGCAGTCAAATTGTAAACCTGCAAAACTAATCATTTCTGCATAAATATTACAAAAGTTACCTTAAGGTATTCCATTTGAAACAAATAAGCCATATTGGAAAGTACACAGAATAATTATGATTAAGTAGGACCAAGTTTCTTGGAAAAAAAAAAAAAAAAAAAAAAAAAAAGTCATGATTCTCAACTAAATTATCTGTCACAAAAAATAACTTTGATCATCTATTTAGCACAGGAAAAAAAAAGCAAATAATTCTTAGTTAGTTTATAGTTGAATATTTTTTGTAAATTCACAAAGACTAGAGTACAAAACAATTTTCAAAGTTGATCTAAGAAGAACCTAAATAAATATCCTTGACTGGAGACAAGATAAAAGGTTTGTTTTATTTTGTGCTTTTTCCAAGGAAAACACACATTGATATGGAAATTCTTGCAAAATTCAAATAATTATTAGATTTTAATGAAACTTTCAGGACATATTCAGAAATGAATGAAATTATTTTTGAAATTTTTTTATTTTTAGAAAATCTTGGCAAAATTTTTTTTTTTCCCCTACCACCCACCTACATAATTTCATGAAATTTTGAGAAATTAAATTTTTGAAGGGGTGATTTTTTATTAGTTAAAAACAGGACTCTTTGGAGAAAGTAAATCAATTTTTTTTTGTAAAACAGTTACCAGTTTCATCAAAAATTTGCTCAGAATTGTAAAATAAAAAATGCAATAAAACTATGACATTATTTAATTAGAAAAGCTTTTAATTGCTTTTGTAAATAAGTTATATTAAGGACACTAATGTCTGAAGAAATAAAATTATACTCAAATAACGTGTCACAAATCTATAATCTAATTTTTAAAGAATCTTAAAACCGATAAATTTGTTTGTTTACAAATTTCTTAAAAATTAAGAAAATGGCCACTTTTATAAAAAAAAAAAAAAAAAAAAAAAAAAAAATCAAGCAATTATTTGACATTCCAATCTATATAATTTCTATCTGAAATACACCAGAATATTTTACTTACTTGAAATAAATCTAATCATTTAGCTCTCAACAAAATCTTTAAGAATGATTTTTCATTTTTAAAATTTAATTTTAAAACTTTGGTATCGAAAATTCAGTGGAGGTACCTACTTTTATGTGTTTTTGTGGAAATGTTTCATTATCTGTTCCTAAATGGCAGTGATTATTCCTTTGTTAAAATCTTTATCATTACACTTGTGGTTCTTAATTATTGTGTTGATAAAGTCTCCTTAATTCTGGTAGCACATTTCAGTCCAGAATAGAGGCCTTCAAATTCCATGTTAGATAATCTGTGTTAAGTAAGTTTTCTATGAGGTTTTGTCATAAATTATTTGAACATAGTGCGTGTATTTTGTGTTTGAGTGTGTCAATTTTATTATTGTTTACATGTCTTATTGTCTTAAATAGTACACTTCTAAATTCAACAGCACCAGTCTAGCTTAAGCAAATATGAAAAACTCATGGTAGTTTAAATATTAAATTCCTATGTACCTGTTAAATACTTACATTTTATAAAGAGATATCTATTACAATCAGAAACTAAGGTCTCCCAATCAAAACAAAATTATTTCATTAGTTTCTGTTTTTATTTATTTTATTCTGTTTATCAATCTAAAAGAATTCAGTCTTGAATCCAGTAGAAAAAAGTTTGTTTCACCAAAAATGAATATGCAATTCTCATTTATTTTCTTTTAACCTTAAGGCAATCTTTCAAGATCCTAGTGAAAAATTGATTAGGTATGATGATAAGCACAGCAAGGCAATTGATGTCATGTTTACAATCATTCATAGATTCTAAAACTTGTATTCAGAATAAACTAAAGTATACAATTCACATAATAAAATTGGCATAAGAATCTTTTATGTTACTATCAGTTCATATTTCCCTTGCCTTTTTAAAACTAATGTATATATTAACTGAATGCCGTGATAAAAACTCAAACATGTCATGCATTCTATCAATTTTCTTTTTAATTTTGAGATTACACAACTGCACATCCAAGCTTATAACACCTGGTATTCCCAAGTTGTCACCCATCTAGGTACTGATTACTTAATTTCAGTGATCATTTGGGAACCGGTGTTTCAACATGATGTGGACATAAGCCTCCATTGTTTTGAATTCAGAGTTGTTTAGATTGGTTGTATTACCAAGACAAGAAATCCTAGTTTTCCATACTGTTTTACCCACAGCTGGTGAAAAAACGTATTAAAAGTATTAGTGAATATAACAAACATGTCTGGAGGTTGAATTTTCTACACCAACAATGTTTATGCTACACACACAGCCAGTAACAATATGAATTTCAAATTCATAATGTCATTAAAATTTGAACAATCTTATCTGTGTAGAGAAAAAAAAACTTGTTTGGTCATGGGTTAAAATCTTATCAGCTTTTATGTTTATATAACTGTGATACAAAACAATCATTTCTTCAGTCAGTATTTCATCACTATGACTAGATAAAAAATTAAATTTTTTACAAATAAATTATATCATCTACGATGAAACAATGCTGAAAAAAATTAAATGTTGCCTATTATTAACTCCCAAAATAAAACAATGAAAACTTAAAAATTTGTTTTCACTTTTCAATAAAAGTGAATTTAAAATTTGCTAAAAGTGAAATAGATAAGATATGCTAAAATATTTTTTATGGAAAACCTATCACTGAAAAATTTTATCAAAGTCAAGAGTTTTGACTTATCTATAAAAAATTCAAGACAAAGCTAGCCACTGTCCTAAATGTCCCTCACCAATATTACCCATCATAAAAGTGCCTACCTCTTGTAACGAGAGTATACATTACTTGCCTTCTCCCTTTATGTCAAATCCCTTGGTCTACAGTTAGTAACTCTTCTTCCAATGACACACCTCTACAACAGTTTCTCCCCATCACCCACCCCTCATACTTACTGGGTGGAACCAACTATGAGAGTTCCAGGGAACCATTAACTGCACAGGATTCCCTTAATTTTTCCAGGGAAACCAAAACAATTTTCAGATTACTGTTTCAGTTCTAGAAAGATCTTTTACAACCAAGTATCACCATTTGCCTAATTATATTTTTAAATTAGTATTGACAAACTTATAAGGAAGAAAAAGCTGTTAATAAATATAAGTATTCTTTTTAAGACAATGAGTTAATACAAAATATTTATAAATTTTATATAAACAACTTGATTGAGAGGGACAAACTGGGTACGACTATTTAAAAAGGCTATTTCAGATTTCTAATTTAAATAGGGTATTATAATTTTAAATAAAATTTAGTTCATATGTGATTAACTTTTAGCAAAATAAAAGTTATATCCATACAACTAACAAAAACATTAATTAAAAGTGTAAAAATCTTTCAGTTGAAGTTAACTCTTTTGAAGTTTATGATAGTCCACGAAGCATCAAATGTATTTTAAGATGGAGATACTTAAGAGTCACTTCTTGTATACAGTAGCAAGCATTTTACTAACCATTATATATATATATATATATATATATATATATATATATGAGAGAGAGAGAGTGAGAGAGAGAGAGAGAGAGAGAGAGTGAGAGAGAGAGAGCACGCTTTAATTCATATTTTTTCAACTGACAGAATGATTAGGATGGAACAAGCTGGAAAAAGATTTGACATGTTTCACTTTAATAGCTTCATTAGAAATTTTTCCAAAAGAGTGCAAACATCTTTGAGAAAGTTGTGGTATTTCAAATGCTATGACGTTTGTTTTCATTGGTCAGAGCTCAAGTGCTCCTATCTTGTGGTGTTAGTGCATGTGTGTAAATTCTAGTGAGAGCTTTTTTGCATCTGTCTCAGAGTCAGTTTGTCTAATAATAACTGAAGATGATAGTGGGAAGAAATGGAAGTGTGTGTGTGTGTGTGTATATATATATATATATATATTTCAAGCGTCATATAATGGCTTTAGCTTCAAGAAAAAAATAAAGACAAAACTGCCCAACATTTGGATATTTCGTTATTATATTGGTCGTTGATCTAAGCTTCCGGCTCACATCATTTATTTTCTCTTGAAACTAAAGCCATTATACAATGCTTGGAATAGCTCAGGATAAAACATAAGACATTTGTTGTCGGTTATAAATAATAATAATAATGATAATAATATATATATATATATATATATATATATATATATATATATATATATACACAAGACTACAATGAGTTTCTGAAATTACAGTTGCATGTGAGAGTACATGTGCATGCCCAAACATACAGAGATATAAACAGTTTAACAATGGCAGTAAATTATCTTTTGCTTTGCATCACAAGTAAATACTTAAGCCTCCAATTAATCTAATACAATGGCTACAAAAATGTAGGTGCTTGAAAATTAAAACTTAAAACAGCAAATTCAGTTTTTCAGTTAATTAACATATTTGAAAATAGGATAGAGAACTAAAAGATAACTTTTGATCCCATGCAAAACAATCTATGAAAACTGATATATCTAGAAAAGAAAACTTAAAGCAAGCTAATAATACAAACATCATCAATGGTAACATGTATTAAGTGTATGATACCAAAAATAAGAACAGTTAATAGATGCTGATAACACTTAGTGTTGAGAAAGGACAGACAATGAAATTAAATATCTTTCTTGCAACTTATTATAATGTACTATTTTAACATTTTTAGATGAATATTTCCACCATTATTTTATTAATAGTTATACTTCATCTTATTGTTTAAAAAACAAAACAAAACAAAAGAGTAGCATATATAATAGCAAAAATATTAATCCAAAATAAAGCAATTATTACAAGGTAGCAAAAACAAAGAGGAGGAGGAGGGCAAGCAGAATAACCACAGATTTGTGCTTTGAAGTTTAATCAATACTACCATGGTAATGATAGTGGTTAACAAGCATAAAAACCTAGAATCTTGTCATGAAAACAACTAAGATTGAGTAAAACTAGTAATATGAATTGCAAAAATATTTAAAATAACACATCAATTAAAAAGACACTACCTTATATGTTGCAGTTTTTTGTGTATGTTATGTACTAGTGAGCCAGTCCAGATGACTTGACTCATTTTATAGTCCACCAATAGAAGGTTAACCAATCAGAAGATGTAGAATATACAAATCGTCGTGTATAAAGGCGGCCATTTTGTTTACTCTATCCGAATGTCCAGTGCCAGCTTGTCAGGCGAAGAGGAACAGAAGGAAGAACTACGCTCTGCTACTTTACTGGCATATCCACTGCTAACCTGAACTACGCTTCTCTACTGTCTTCGAAATATTCACTGCTAACCATTGGATTCTATACTCAAAGACGACAGTCATCATGAACAACATTATATAACCAAATACAAGTGAAATTATTATTTACCAAAAGCCAGTTTGAACACTAGTAATAAGCCAGAACTTTATATTCTGATTTTTTTGGATAGACAAATACTCTTTATTTGGAAGATTGTCCTTACTAGATTTCTTTTTCATCTAAGTTCAGTAGATATCGAGTCTGTGAAATTGCAATAAAGAGAAAACAATTTTGAAAAGATACTTGCACAAATATTTCAGACAGTTCTGATTTTACTCAAAATGACATTATATAGTCAAATACAAAAATTGTACTTCTGATAATTTAAAAACTATGCCATTTAGCATTACCTTCTGATGTAATGAATATGCATACACCTGTGTTCCCCCTCACAGGAATATGATTGGCTGGTGTCAGCCATAAATACAGGCTGATGTAGAGGTACAGGACTATGCCATTGGCTATCCTATTGCCTATGCCTATTAACTGCAACTATGACGAGTACAAGTTCCATTACTGCTACCTGCTAGATTGTTATACTCCGTTACAGTAGCCTAAACCACTTAGCTACTTCAATCAAATATATCTCTTTCTGGGACATATCAGTTAGTGACGAGATTCGAAATGACCTCACAAGTTAAAACAAAAGAAAAAAAATACAGTCGACAATACTTACTAATGAAGAATGTTAGAAAGACTTGTTCAACACTTACAGAAAGTAACAAATTGTGGAATTAGCTAAGGTGCTACAAGTCACTTTACAACAACAATTCCAACAGCAACAACAACAATATATTTAGCAACAAGAAAGGTTTGAAAAGTTATTCAAACAATAGGCAAAGGACAATAAATCACTTTGGGAAGACGTATCATCTAGGACAACAAAAGAACCGGGTTCTAGATTGAAATTCCTTCAGCAGAAAACAAATTCACTCTCTGAATTTAAGTACGACCCTGACAGTGGCTCAACATTTCGGGATTATTTTTGTAGTTTTGTAACAATATTTATGAAAAGATGCGAACAGTGGTCCAATGAGGAAACAGAAGAAAATACAAAATACACAAATTTAATCCTCCCAAAGAAGCCAGAAGAAATTACATTCGGCGAAACAGTAAAAATTTTGTCGAAAATTTTCGATAAAAGAAATAGTCTGTTTCATACTCGATACGAGTGTCTAAATATTGTAAAACAAGAGGATGACGATGATTTTGTCACGTATGTAGGTATGGTTAATGCACAGTGTGAAGTGTTTAAATTAAAGGAATTGTCAAGCGACGTGTTCAAGTGTCTAATTTTTGTGCAAGGTCTAACAACCCCTAAGGACAAAGAAATTAGATCAAGAATCCTCTCCATCATGGAACAAGATTCGAAGATTACAATACAAAAAGTAACAGTCAGAATGTCAGTGAAATATAGACATAAAAAAAGACAATACTCGGATTGAGGAGAAGAACATTTTGCAAGTACAAACTGTAAGACAACAGAAGTGGATAAAAAATAAAGAAAGAAAAATTATATCCAGTTTGTATGGAGGACAGCATATAAAGAAGGATTGTTTCTTTAGGGATAAAAAATGTTTTAATTGTGGGCATGTAGGCCATAAAAGTTCCCATTGTTGGGTAAAACAGAAATGTAAAATCAAAGTCCCAAACAAAGGCGAATGTAGTTTTGTCTAAAAATAAAATTGAGGAGGGTCAAAGAAGAAAATATCTCAATGTAAAAATAAATGGGCAGACTGTAAAATTATTACTCGATTCAGGAAGTGATATCTCGGTAATAAACAAGCAAACATGAAAAAAAATTGGTTATCCACCGTTGACTAAAACAGACAAAATTGCCAGGGGAGCGTCAGGAAAATACTTAAGTTTACAGGTGAATTAAAATGTAACATTTCATTCATGGGAGAAATTCATGGGAATTGCCGGTAAATTTTTTCTGTAACAAAGTGAACGTCATAGAGAACTATAAGATGAAGCAAACAGAAAGGTTTATTATGGAGTTGAAAAACGAATTCCCTCGCGTCTTTTCAGAAGGACAAGGTCTGTGCACAAAAACAGAAGTCAACTTCAAATTGAAAGAAAATGTTAAATCAATCTTTAAACCAAAGAGAAAAGTACCATTTTCAGCACTAGAGACAATAAATGAGGAATTAGAAAGGTTGGAGAAAATTGGTGTAATTTCAAAAGTCGATTACTCAGATTGGGCATCTCCAACCATATCTATAAAAAAGAAAAACCAAAAAATCAGAGTGTGTGCTGACTTTTTTAAATGATTGTGTGAAAGACCATGCATACCCTCTACCATCTCCGGAGGATATATTCACTAAATTAAACAGAGGTAGAGTGTTTTCATAGGCTCAAGTCAGTGAAGAATATTCAAAGTACCTAACAATAAACACGCATAAAGGGATTTTTAAACTAAATCGTCTCCCTTTTGGATTGAAGGGTAGCTCCAAGCCTATTCCAGCAAATAATGGACACAATGTTGGCTGGGATGGAGTATGTAATCACATATTTGGATGATATTTTGATTAAAAGTGAAAATGAGGTCCAACACAAAATGCATATTAGAGTGATATTTCAGAGATTTGAGGAATACAGGTTCAAGCTGAGTGCTAAAAAATGCGAGTTCTTCTTAAAGAAGATAAAATATTTAGGGCAGATCATTGACAATAAAGGAAGAAAACCAGATCCAGAAAGGGCTGAGGCTATAAAAAATATGCCAGCACCTGATAATGTGGCCAAACTCCAGGCCTTCTTGGGATTAATAAGTTATTATAGCATTTATATCCCAAAAATGTATATGAGAGCTCCTTTAAATAATTTGCTGAAAAAGGGCACAAAGTGGATATGGTTGGAACAATGCGAAGATGCTTTAAAAAAAAAAAATAAAAAATAAAAAGCTGTCTATTAGCAGACCTATTGTTAGCACATGCCTCAAGAACGTTACTCTCCGCGGAAAAAAGTTACAGTCAAATCGAAAAAAAGAGTTTAGCAATAATCTACGCTGTAAAAAAAAAAAAAAAAAAAAAAAAAAAAAAAAAAATTTTCACAGGTTTCTATATGGAAGAGAATTTATTCTGCAAACAGATCACAAACCACTGTTAACAATATTTGGTTAAAAAAAAAAAAAAAAAAAAAAAGAAAGCAAGCATACCAACTCACACAGCAAATTGACTACAGCGTTGGGGTGTAATTCTATTGAATTATAATTTCAAATTAGAATATGTGCCTTCAAAGAAGCTAGGTCACACCAATGGGTTATCAAGATTGATACCTAGATATACGGAACCACTGGAAGAAACAGTAATAGTGGAGCTAAGAGACAAAAGTGAAATTGTCGGGTCTGTTATGCAACACTATTAGAGAACTACCGGTTACACTAGAAAATGTGAAAAAAAGCAGCGGTGAACGATGATTTCATTAAAAAAAATATGAAAAAGCAAGTCTGGTTGAACGAGAAAACTAAAAAAGGAATTAGTGTGTCACCTTTTTCAATCTGCGAACAGGTATTACTATGCACACATAGGTTGTAATGCTGGTTACTCTGCAAAAAGAAAATTCTGAAAGAATTTCACACAGGCTATCCAGGGATTTTGAGAATGTAATCTCTAATGAGAGGCTATACTTATTGGCCAAGGATGGACCAAGACATAGAAAATTTGGTGAAACAGTGCAGAGGATGTCAACTGGCAGCAAGGGATCCACCAGTAAAGATTCAACCATGGCCAAAGACAGATGTCCCATGGACTCGATTACATATCGACTATGCAGGGCCCATAAATGGATCTTATTACCTGATCATTGTGGACAGTTTCACTAAGTGGCCAGAAATTGTTAAGTGCAGACATCCGACTGCAACAAATACAATAAACGCACTAAATGAAATTTTTAGTCGTTTTGGACTCCCTAAAACTTTAGTCAGCGACAATGGAATACAGTTTACGGGAAGAGAATTAAAGGAATTCTGTAGATCATTGTCCATGGATCACGTGACAATGTCAGTATATCATCCAAGATCGAATGGACAGGCGGAAAAATTCATGGACACCTTTAAATGAGCGTTGAAGAAAAACCAAGGTGTGGACACGAATGAAAGAAGTATTCAGAAATTTTTGGCAGTATATAAAATCACGCCAAACCTGAATACGACATCAGGAAAATACACTCTGTGTTCGACAGGCTGTTGCCTAGTCCGGCAAAGAAAACTGCTAGAAAAGAAAACCAGATGACTAAAGTGTATAAGCCAGGTGATAAAGTTTTTTTCAAGAACTTTAGGGCTGGAAAAATGTATTGGAAAGAAGGAGTGATAACCAAAAGAATTGGTCAGGTCATATATGACTTAAAAGGGGAAAGATTTCCGTGCAAAAGAAATTGGAATCAATTGAGACCCAGATGCACTACAGAGGTCATGGAAAATACTGAAGAGATTCCAATAGAAGTCTTGTATGACGCATTTCAAATTCCCATTCAAGTAAATCAACATTCACCAATGAATGTATCCCCAACCTCAGGGCCAGAGGTACCAGTGTGTCAAATGCCACCACTGCAAGGAGGATTGAGGCGAAAAAGACTTAGGAAAAAAGTCAATCGATTAAGTCCAGACTCTAAAAAGAGAAAGTATTGAAGCTAAATTTCACAGGAAAATTTAGCTCAGTGGGGAGGTGATGTAATGAATATGCATACACCTGTGTTCCCCCTCACAGGAATATGATTGGCTGGTGTCAGCCATAAATACAGGCTGATGTAGAGGTACAGGACGACACCCATTGGACTATGGCATTAGCTATGCTATTGGTCTGCGCTTATTGCTTACACCTATTGACTGTGACAATTACCAGTTCTATTACTGCTACCTGCTAGAGTGTTCTACTCGGTTACAGTAGCCTAAACCACTTAGCTACTTCAATCAAATAAATCCCTTTCCGGGACATATCACCTTCATACTTTAGGCATTTAAATTATCTAATGAACAATATAGATATGGAAATTTCAGCTTCTTTTGTTTTGTTTTTTTTTAAAAAAAAAGACAAGATTTATTACTTCAATAGTGAACTTTTTACCTCATTCAAAAGACTTGTAAAGAGCATATCACATCAAACAACAGAAATAAACCCCTAATCTAATGACCTCAAGTCCTATATTCTTATGATGAAGTTATACTTTAAAGTGTAGGGAAAAATCTTAACTTTTCAGAGACAAGAAGGATGTTAGGAGTGACCATTTCACTTCTGAGTTAACATTGGACTGGAAAGGTCACAAATCAATTTTCCGTTTGAGTATATATTTTTGATATATCGATGCTAGTAGCACTACTACAGCAAATCTGATCATTCATTATAATTTCTTGGAGGGCAAAAATCCATATGCAAATATATATATAGATATAGATATAGATAGATATAGATAGATATAGATAGATAGATAGATATAGATATAGATAGATAGATATAGATATAGATAGATAGATATAGATATAGATAGATAGATATAGATATAGATAGATAGATATAGATATAGATAGATAGATATAGATAGATATAGATATAGATATAGATAGATATAGATATAGATAGATATAGATATAGATAGATATAGATATAGATAGATATAGATATAGATAGATATAGATATAGATAGATATAGATAGATATAGATATAGATAGATATAGATATAGATAGATATATATAGATATAGATATAGATAGATATATATAGATATAGATAGATATAGATATAGATAGATATAGATATAGATAGATATAGATAGATATAGATATAGATAGATATAGATAGATATAGATATAGATAGATATAGATAGATATAGATAGATATAGATAGATATAGATGGATATAGATAGATATAGATGGATATAGATAGATATAGATGGATATAGATAGATATAGATAGATATAGATAGATAGCCAGAAGTAGTTTTGCTGTGAAAATACTCCCAAATATTAATACCTCCTCAACTGATCATTTCTGTCTACATCAACTGAGGCTGAGATTCCACACTCCCAATAAAAGCTTTTGTCTTGTAGGAGTGTTTTTAAGGAATGACTGTCCATGCTAATGAGAATATATTTCTACCTTCAAATAATGTAACAAGCAGAGCACAGTAAATTTATAACTGGTTCTTTGAAATGGAACAGTAAAAATGCAAGAAAAGCATTCAGAACATTAAACACAAAAGTATTAGTAATAAGAGTAAAATGTAAATTTCCATTGTGATTAATCTTCTGCTTGTAAAAACAGTAATGACAAATATGATATTGTTATTATTCAGTGTATTTTAGGCACTACCGTCTTCATCTTTCTTCATATTGATACTATATCCGGTAGCCTTTACACTTTTCTTCATATTCAGCCCTTTACCCATACTATATAAAAAAAAAAATTCCAAACAATTCATATTAAGATATTGTCTATTGTAGACTTAAATTTTGTCAAGGAAATAAGGCAGGTTAATCATAACTTACATGAAAAGAAAAAGGATTCCTAATATTCACCTACAAGCAGGAAAAAATGTTCCCAAGACAGCTAGCTGTCATATCTATATTGAGTTTAACATTAAACTGGTAGTTAAAAAAAAAAAAAAAAAAAAAAAATCAAGCCTACAAATAAAAAGATTTGACACATTTTATAATAGCCATTACAATGTGAACAATACTAGAGGCGTTACCCATAAAATATATATCAAAACAGTTTTACTTTAGTCATTTTTATGGAAATGATGCTTGTAACAGTTTAGCCATACCAATCCATATTGATGCAAATTTTACCATGTAGTAAGTGAATTCATTTTAGAACAAAAAACCATAACATTCACTATTAATAAAACAAATCAAAGTGGTATCAATGCATATCAGTTAAAGTTACAGGAATTTTTTTTACCAGCCAAAGACAGATGTTATTGTAGAAAACCATTACTGCAAGAGTTATCTATTCCCTGTTATGATTTTGAAGTTTGGATTGGTCTTATCAAATATCAATATTTTTTAGAAAAGTGAAGTTATTTATGCACACACTACAAAAATTAATGTAGACTGAACAAAAATATAGACAATTTCAAACCCTTTTTAAAGTTGATAGATTATGAAAGCAAAATTACTAACAATAAATGCACTCACTGATGTTTATTTCTATTTACAACCAGACTTGACAAGATTTTCACCAGGTTCTGTGGGGATTTATTCTGTTAATAAAGACTTTTGACTCCTTTTCATGATCCAATTTCAATGGTTTACTTACAAATACATGCTAAAGTTTTTAAAAATATTTGTAAAAAAAAAAAAAAAAAAAAAAAAAACATTTTATTTGAAATATCGATATATAAAATAGTTGAAACTAGCCTAACAATAAAAATTTAATTTTTTGAAGTAAACAATTCAAAATTAAACTTTTGTGAATGTTCAATTTTGAGTTGTTAACATTTTTAAGCAGAGTGTAATGTGCTAAGATTACAGTTAATTTTTGGCCAATTTGTTTACTACAAGTTTTACTGAATAAAAATTTATATGAGCTTGTGTGACTCATCAAACTAGATTAGTATAGCTAAGAAACTTGATATCCTGAAGACTTTGATATAACTATGCATCAAAATTATACTAAAAATCATCTTGTCTACAAATAGAAAAATGTTACCAAGTGTTCTTTGAGCAAGAAAAAAATAATAATTTTATTGTAATAGCTCACTCAGTTCATCTGAATTTTATGATAAATATTGGATATAAAACATTGAATTATAATAAACTCATTTTTCATAAAGAAAATGTGTTTTTAAGCAATATAAATATAATTAAAAATGTCTATATTTTCACCCTAATATTAAATCATTTTTCTAAGATGACAAATTTCTTTATTACCTTAACATATTGAACATTTAAATGAAACCTAACAATCAAATTTCTAGTGTTAGAAAGCAAGCATTTACTTTTTTATTATATCAACATTACTTTAATTTTTGTTGGTGATCCAACTGAACCTAACTGAAATTTTGGAGAATTACAAATGCATGCAAACAGCAACTACAAGCTGGAGAAAAAAATCCTCAGAAGTGAAATAAACTAAAACTTAATTTTATCAATAGGCTTAAACATATGACTTGATTAAACTATAGGATAACAGCTGATTGATTAGCAAACATGAATAGAAAGAAGTTAAGAGTAGAAATAATTTTATATATCACAATGTCTCTCCCATAACAAAAAATATTAAAGAAAAGATTTGATAAAAATTTAGGGAAAAAACCTAAGACCTACTTTGCTTACACTTTAAATTAGCATGAAGTTTTAATCTTTGGAGATGTGACAGTAAACAAACTTAGTTTAAGTAAGGGATCAAGGTATGTTATTTTTGGAGGGATTGGACATACAAGTTGGCAGCAAATAAAACTATAAAGTCTAGTATGAATTTTAGTTAAAATTGGTGTATGTGTATGTGTCTATATTTCAAGATGCATATGCAGATATAAAAATCACACCAAGAAATCAATACAAGGACTTTATCAAAGAAACCCATAAATTACAGGTAGAAAACATTAAAAAAAGAATAATATATGATGATTTGAGTGGAGAAATCAGACAAAGAAAACCTTTTTATTGGCAACACATTTTTCACCTTTGTTAGGTAGATGTCGTCAGGTCAGAATGAAAAATCTGTGTGCATTTTTTATATTAAAACTGTTAATATCCATTTGCCAGTGTGATATCTTCTGCTCGGAATAAAAGAACAAAGCTAGTTGTTTTTATTGTTTATTAAAACCATAAATTTCTGCTGGACTCAAAACTATTCCACTCCGAGCAGATCCCCATTACTCACTGTGTACTGCATTGTACCACTATTGCTTTTTGCAATAATCAGCGATATTATATTTGAGCCTGGTCTTGTGGCGTTTATCATAGAGAACTGTGAGATCAGCACACTCTCAATGCATTTTCTTCTTAATGAATCTTTTTCTCTCATGATCAGACTGGCATTTATTAATAAGTCTATTTGTCCAGATTTGGGTAGCCTTTAAAAGGCCACTAAGAGTAAATAGCGTCTATTTGCGGAAAATGTGGTAGAAATTCCCCAATTCATCATTATCAACTATGAAGAATCGTTGCAGGAGAAAAATAACTTTCTTTGAAGGTAAGATGATATAGCTTAGTTTGAAATTTCCAGTGACATAAAAAAAAAAACACTACTTTTGTCAATTTGTGCAATGATAAAAAAAAATATTCAGACGTAAGTAAAAGTTGGAAAATATAATAAAGAAAAAAAGAGTTACCGTTAAGCAGATAAAGAGAAAAACAAATTCTGACATAAGAAAAGTGGATTGGTTGCCTTTGATTTGAATCAACATTTTTTATGTAGAAAAATTTAATGAAAATCTCATAAAATTAAGAACAGTAGCACCAAGTTTGCTTTTCGTGTGTGTGTTGGGAGGGATAATAAATACAAAACTCTTGTTTTTTAAATGGATAACTGGGTGTTTTTAATGGACGTTTTTTTTACGGTTAACAATATTTTTAGATGCCATTTCGTGTTTTTTTTTTAAATATTTCCGTATAATTCCGGATAAGTGTCAGTGTCCAAAATTCAAATTTCAGTCATAGTGTACTCAGACTGTAGTGTATTTATTTTTATAGACATTATTTGTGTCATGATTTTTTTTATTATCAATATTGCAATAAATTAATGATCTGAAAAATAAACTTAAAAAAAAGCCTTTCAGTTTCATGTAAAAAAACAAAACAAAACAAAACCTTTACTTTTTCAACGCAATAAGTCACGCATAACAAAACTAGAAAGAGAGAGAGAAAAAAAATAATACTATCCATACATTACAATAACAAACCAAAATAAACAAACTACTAACTAGTAAGACAATAATTGCAAATGAACATAAATAGTTAAATACGTGCTACTTCGGAAATAGGTAAAAGTTAAACGAGAATAGCTAAAAATAGATGTAAGTGTTTGTTACTACTGCTGCCATATCTTCCCAGCATAATAAACATAGGTTTTAACTTTTAATTATGTATTTTGAAATACAGTGGTAATATAACTAACACGATACCTTTATGAGAAAAAGGCGTAAAAAAGGGGGAGAAGTTCATACTGTACTCTAACAAATAAAAAACGTAAGAAGACTTCTGAATCATCATGGCGATCATTCGGATTAGGTTGCATACAACTAGCTAGATGAATATGATCATCCCTTTTTAAAACGAATACTTTTCCTCCAAATCAATGTTGCCATTTCGTATTGTACCAAATAATGATGAAAAATAAAAATAAAAATCAGAAAAAAAATATTCAAAGAGAGAGAGAGAGAAAGCGTGTCTGGTACTTCAACTTCATTGTTTTTTTGTTTTTTTTCCATCAATGTTTTGATTTTGGGAGGAAAACTAACACCTGACAAAAAAATAAATAAACAGAAAGTAGAGAAAAAACAGAACAGACATAAAAAAAACAAACTAATGTTGAAAAATAAAACAGTTGACAATTGTTTTTATTGAAAAGCAAAAAATGACTGCAACAAAAACAGATGACCAGTTAGTTCTATTTCACTGTTCAGTTTCAGCATTGCCAATAAAATCAATACATGTCTCATCTCATCTCGATTACTAATTTTAAATTTAACAAGTTTATCTCGCTGAATCAGGCTATAACATACCAGCTGCAATCTAAAAAAAAGTAAATTATTTGAATTGAAAAATATATTCATTATCATTATTATTGTCATTCAATAATTAATGATTCCAAATGACATGTAAAGCGGAAATTATTGAATTATTATTATCTTGTTAAATGTTACCTTTTTGTCCGCGACGTTCTGGTGCATCAACACTGAATAATAGCTACGAGTTTTTCTTTTCACAATTTACTTTGACGGATTGTTAGTGAAAACAAGATCGATCTTTTGCTGTCGATTTCAAAATTGCGAAAAAAAAACTTATGGTTTCGACACAATGATAGACATAATTTTTTTGTGAAATTTGATTTATTCACCATTAAAAATTAGAATACACCAAAAATTGGCCACTTAGTTACAACAAAATCGAATTATTCCGCATTAAAAACTGTTTTTTAAAAAAATATATGAAATATTGTAGTCAAAAGAGAAAACAAATACAGAGAAAGTAAAGCACATCAACTAACTACTCACTACAATTTTGCATTCTACAGATTATAAATAAAATAATCGCCAATATTGAATTAATCAATCTTTTTTTTTTTTTGTAGAATGCACGACACAGATGTAATTTAACAGTGAAACACCAGCAGAGTATATTTACTTACGCTAAACAATTTAAGAGCTGTTTAGTTTCTATCCAACGATTTCAATGTAAAAAATGACAAACTTTTGAGTTTTTTTGACATATTCATGTTTTTTTTTTGTTTTTTATGGAAATATCTCTAGTCTAAAATAATGTTGTCATGTAGTGATTCTGTTATTTTTCTATTCTAATCTTCATTTAATTAATAATGCAAAATTATATCCTTTATATGACAGACCATAATTGATTACTTTAAGTATATTGAAAGAAGAAAAAGTAAGGCGGCAAAGATACGATGGGAAAAATAAACAAATAAAGCAAAACCTAAAATACAATGGGTGGGAGAAAGAAAAATGATAAGCACATGAAAATTAAAATATTTTTCATCAGATTTAGTTTTTTTTTTTTTTTTTTTTATAAAAATGCAAGTTGGTCCCAGATTATGTGCAATACTTTCATTTATTTAAGTCTTAGGGAGACTAAAGCATGCTGTTTTTTAATTACAAAATGTAGCAATTAAAATAATAACATTTAAAGAAAGTGATAAGAAACAGCTCAGTAATTTAACTCTTGAAAATATAAGTAATAATAACAATTGATCACTTTTTTTGCATGAGCGACAACGGCTGGAAAACAAGATGTTATCATTTACACAGTTTAACTTAATACATGGGGAAATTTTTTTTTTTTTTTTTAACAAAAAAATTGGACTCTTTCAACTGATAATCCACAAATTAAAGAAGGAAACCTCATTTATAACCACAGAATGAACATTAGTTGTGTAGATAAATAGACAGAGAAACGTTCGATACTTACCTTAGGCTTATATAGCCATCTTCGTAAAGAATTCATCCTTCCGCGAGTGCTTTCATTCCAACGGGACCAAAAGAAATAACCTAAACGTTGAATGTTTGCAAATTATGGGAAAATAACCCCTTCAAGTAGTGATGATGGTCCAGTAATATTTTGTGCTGTTATGTTGTTTTATTTATTTTTATTTTTTCTTCTTTTTGTCTTTTTATTCGTATTGCTGACGAGAGAAAAGAAAGAGTCTGACAATTTTAAACTAAGTAGTTAGGACATGGGGAGAATTTGAAAGAAAAATATAAAGGGTGCGGAAAAAACGTATCCTTTCGTCGATAAGGTGTTAATTTTATAATTAAAAAAAAGTCAATCTTTTTTCCTTTTTCACATAGAGAATCAATATTACAACAAAATCGACTAGTTGTTAGGTAAAAAAATGTCGGTAAGATGTGGTAGTTGATGTTCCTGTTGGTTGATATGTAATAATATATAATTCGGCTTGATGCTTTTGTTTGTTGCTGATTTTTTTTTTTTTTTTTTTTTTTACATTTCAGTGACCATGGAAAAAAGAAAACTAAGCACAAACACATGAGCAAAGAGAACAAGTCAGTCAGCCATACACACACTCTTCTTCACATTCACATATCACTAGTCACAGTCAGTCAGACATGCGCAGAGGAGGAACTGGCGTAACGTCATTTCCGGTCGCCTGCTCACGTGCAGAAAACCCGTCACCCGAGCAAGTGAAAGCCACACATTCGTTTTGATTTTTTTACTTTTTTTAATGGGTGGAGGGGGTCCGATCTCTTTTTTCATAAGTTGCCGTGTCGTATAATTTAAGTAACGATAGACATGCTTATGTTGATTAAATGTAAATGTCACGTTTGGGATGGAAAGGACATTTTCGCGATGGAGACTGCACCAACAGTGAACTGAAGATCTAATCATCAGACATGGGGCGGTAAATTGTCATAATGTAAAAAAAAAAATGTTAATACTTTTTTTAGATTAATCAATAATGATAAACAGATGTCTTACAGTGAAAATTCTTGATATTCTTAAAAATGAAACAATAATTTATGAGGCATTACAAAAAATAAAATAAATCTTAGCAATTAAGAAAAAGTAAAATGTACTTTATGATAATTATAAATGGTGCAGCCACTTGTATCTGAGGATGTCAGGGAGGCGAGCTAATCCCTGTTGCAGACGCCTGCTCAGGCACATTTGTGTTTAATACACACCAAACCTACCTACTGCAACTATGCTGAGACAGTCTTAGTTACAGTTTCTGGGAGAGTACACATTATTTAGCAGGATCAACAGTCTGAACAAGATCAGCATGCTCAAACCCTTGGTTACGATGACTTGTGACTTTGTGCTAGCACAACCACCGGTGGCTCCCAAAGGATTCTGTCTATCCAATTTCACTCACAAGACTTGGGTCAACTTGTGTTATGGTTTTCAGGCACTTACAAAAGCTACTGCATGCTGGGATTGACTCCTCCAGATCAATAACATCAAGAAGTCACCCTCCTAATAAATTGACCTGGGCCTCATGGTCAAAAAGTGAACATTCTAACCACTCAGCCATCATATAGATTCATGGTAATTATAAAAGCAAATATTGACCCTTGTTCTAATGAGTAAGAAAATTTTCTACAATGTTTATTACAGAAGATCAATAATCCAAGTGCCAGATCATATGAACAAACAGTGAAATTAAAGTTAGTTGTAAGTCACTGAGAAAATGTCCAGCCAATCATTAACTGCTAAATTATTTTTTATTTATACAAACAGTTGTTTGTGAGTTTTGTTTTACACAGCCTTGAAAATATTTTGTGTAAGCTCTAAAATTATACATCTAGAATATGAACAACATAAAAAATGCTATCAGGTTGACTTTTTCTCTTTATTTTTAATTATACATTTAAGTCAACTAAATAATATTAGACTGTCACTTTTATTATTCTGTATCTATCATTGTGTAATTAAAAGGGGTTACAATTGTAACAACATTTAGTTGAATGTCTTAACAAATAAGTAAATTCACTATATACATGTTTTTTTATTTATATACAAATCAATATAGCTCAGAAAAGGAATGAAAAAATCTTGTATAGAATATATTGTTCAGTTAGGGGTTAAGAAGCCTCCCCAAAGAGAAAATTAGACATATCTTGTTACCACAGCATTCTGCAGTTGAGAAGAGAAAAAGTATATATTTCTGAAATTACAAAAAATGTGACACATGGCCAAAGGATGAGGAAAGCTGGTCATCTCTGTTCTATATTTTAACCTACTTAGTCACAATTACTGAACCAGGTACTGTGTCACAAATCACAATGCACATAACTGATTGATTAGCTTAAAGTGGTCCAAAACTTTTGCATGGTACTGTGTATGTGTGTGTGTGTGTATATATATATATATATATATATATATATATATATATATATATATGTGTGTGTGTGTGATTAGAAGATCAAATATAGATGAATTATGGATAGGAATCTGACAAAATGATAGAATAAAGAACAAGTAGGAACGGATCTCAAACCAACATGTTTCCCTTTATTAAAGCTTCATCAAATGTCTACAGTGAAATAACATGTACATTGGGGAGACATTGTGCGATCTAAAAACTCACATACAGGAACACAAAAGAGACTTGTAATTAGATAGACATTCAAACACTCTCATCTTACACTGCAATGATATGCGACATAACTTTAATTTCACCAATGCCAGTCATATTAAAAAAGAACATAACCCTTTAAAGAGAAAATATTATGAAAACATATTTATAGCAATACTACCAACTATTAACACACATTTAAAACCAACATTACTTCACCTTTTTTCTACAGATCTATTATTCATGAATCTAACTTATGTCTTTCCAATACATGAATATCAATGAAGATATATACAAAATATGCACAATATATGCTTTAAGGAAAAATCAAACTAAAAGACAATTTTCAAAATATCCTGCTGCATTTCACTAACTTTTACACACTTTAGCATCTAGAATGTATCTGAAGCATATTTGAATATTATCTGTTACTTCATTATACATGACATGTATCTACCCAATAACCAAACGCAATATAGCATTAATCTGCATCTCTTTGCTTTTTATAATTTTTTATCATTTCTATCTTGATTTCTGACGAAGGTTTAATAAAGTGAAACATGTTAGATTATGATCTGTTTCCAACTAGTTCTTTATCCTATCACACACATATATATATATATATTTATGTTTATACATTCTTTTTATAGATACAAATATTTTATAATAAACAGTATTAAACAACATTTACTGGCCTGAATATCTGAGAAATTTTCATAGAAAATATTCATCCTCCAACAGAATATTTTCTATGAAAAATTCTCAGATATTCAGGCCGGTAAATGTAGTTTAATACTGTTTATTATAAACAGGGCATTTACTTAAATATTTGTATCTATAAAAAGAATGTATAAACATAAAAATGTCTTAAAATAATTGTCAGACCATTTCATATATATATATATATATATATTATTTACCTATACCAGTTCTTTCCTATTTTCTATATATTTTCACACATATATATATATATATATATATATATATATATATATATATATATATATATATATATATATATACATGGGCACCCTGAAGTGCTGTAATGGTTTAGCAAGCTTGTCTTGCTAGTACAATTTACAATGAATAGTGAGTTTGATCCTCACTGGATACCCCATACTTTTGGCCTTGTGCCACTTCTAAGCTATGTTTGGAAAATCACTATATATATATATATATATATATATATATATATATATATACAGTAATGCCTTGAGATACAAGTTTAATTCATTCAAAGACCAAGCTTGTAATTCAAAAGACTCGTATCTCAAATCAATTTTCCCCATTGAAATTAATGGAAATATTTCCAATTCATTCCAAGCCCCTAAAAATCACCCTTATTTTCATAAAAATCACCCTTATTTTCATATTTGTTGGTTTCTTACAAGTAAAAACGTGTGAATAAAAAAGAACTGTGGCTTACAAACAATAAAATAAAAGAGAAAAAACAAATTGTAAAGAAATAAACTCTATTAGGCCATGAAGTTCAGACGAGTCATAGGCCAACAGGTGGAGGAGAGAGAGAGAGAGGGACAACAACAGCTAACCTAGCAACTGCTAACCTAGCCTAGCAACAGATAGTTAGTCTATGATATTGAAGATTAATTTTATCACTTAATCTTTAAAATTTTTTAAAAATTTTATAATTTTTTATTTATCATCAATGTAGAACACCCATACTGTCTCCCCAAATCCATTACTCATATGTCTTCCTCATGTTTTTTCATAATTTCTCGATTTACCTCAAGCGAAATCATGCATTTCAGATTTTCATCACTGCTTTTTACACATACTGTCTTTGGACTAATGGTGTCACTAACAAAATTTTACATATTAAAAGCAAAAAAAGACACGACACAACACAACACAACAGAGATTCTTCCAAAGTGAGGTGAACACATGTACTGCAAGTGGAAATACTCTTGAAGATTGAAAACTAGTGGATGCTTAACTGAAATTCTCTTGTATCACAAAATTTAGCTCATATCTCAAGACAAAAAAGTCGTTCAAACTCCGGTTTGTATCGCAAAAAAACTTGTTTGTCAGTACACTCATATCTCAACGCCTTACTGTATATATATTTAGCAATTTACTATGTAGCATAAAGCTGCTAGTATGAAGATCAAACTCACTACTCAGTCATAATTTATCTAATGAGAAAAGCTGGCTAACCATTTAATGACACTGAAATGCTCAAAATATACATCCAAAATTTAATTGTTTTAATGTATTTTTCCAATTTTCAAATATGATATTGTGCATCAGGATCAAAATTGTGGATAATTTGAATATCATTGCTCTAAAGAATGCCAGGACATAGCCAGCAAAATCTTGTCTATCACGCTGACAACACAGAGTCCTTTATAATGACTGAAATGGTCAAAAGTACTTGAACAAATCAGAACAAAACATGAATTTTGGACAATTTGTCCACAATTTTGTAAATATAAATATAAAAATGGGCACTGAGGTCAACACCAAACAGTGACAGTCTGTTCCATGCTTAAACCCAATCTTCAGACAATCAATGTCCACTTTTATATTTACATACACTCTATGCCTAATATTGAGCACTTTAACCTGAAAAATATAGAATACCATAAAATTATATTTTTATTATATATATATATATATATATATATATATATATATATATATATATATATATATCAATTTCTGGGGAATAAGCTGACTGAGAAGAGCTTCATCCTTTCCAGTATAATATGAAGGGAATGAGAATGAATGAACCATGAATATGTGGACATTAACAAGGTTGTGGGTTTTGTGCATATTTTTAGGTGAAGGTGTGTATTCAATATATAAACAAAGATAGAAGAAACATACAAAAAAACTTGTGTTTCTGCTATGGACATTTATTCCTTTTGTGTTGACTCTATTGAAACAATGTTAAATGACACATGAGTATGTCCGTTTTTCCTTCTGATTTATAGGGAGTAAGGATAAAAATGGGTAAACATGGTTGGGCTTAAGTCAGCCTTGCGCTGAATTGGGAAGACCAAGTATGTCCATTTTCCTTTTTGGTTCTGAAATAATTTATGGGAAGTAAGGATACAAACGGATATAGCTAGTCAAGCTAAAGTCATCTTTGCAATGAGTTGGGAAGGCCAAACCTTTACTTCATGAGTAGGGCTGTTAAAACTGATGTAAGTGGAAAAAGTTCAGTTATCAGTGAACTGGGGAAATCTAACATTCCCCAGTGTGAATACTATTACAGTTTTGTTCACCCTTTGAAGCCAATAGGAGAAAGAGAAAGATTCTGTCCTTTCCAGAAGTGGAGTCATAAAATCACACAAGTGACCAGGAACCTTTTCTAGTTTCTTTATAACTTGCATCATGGGAAAATTTATTTATTTAGTTTTTTGTATTCATTTTTATTATCTTATATATTGGTTTTATTTCATTTTCCTCACAAGTACATGGTATAGTAGTAGTTATAAAGGTCTGAACTAGTGAAACTAAGGTAGGTTGCATGTCTGAAAATCTGCCATGAAAAAAGTGATAGAGGTTAGCAAAGTTTTCTATGTGGGAAAGGAGCTGTATGGTGGAAAAAAATTTGTCACTCACAAAGCTGCATAAACACTTTTGAACTCTGTCAAGCCCGAAAAGTAATGATTGAGACACTTCAACCCCAAAATGGCAACAATACCCCATTTTTGGTTTGATCTGATACTTGTAGATTGAGCTTACTAGATAATCAAATGTTGATAGCAGGTGTGCTTTTAAAAGATATTTTAATACTTTATAGCAAATAGTATATTGTTTGAAAGCAGTTAAGATCTTTATACCTATATTATATTAAATATCTGAGATAAAATTTCCACTGACACAAAAATAGGTTAACAGAGAAATGTTTCATACTCATTACAGCTGAACAGTAGGCACTTTGACATGATCTTTCATCTGAACAAGAAGGTAATTTGATACACTTAGAAATTAACTAATCTTGCATCTACTGTATTGTTTTACCAAAAGTATTGCTAAATTTAAAACAATGGATTTTTAAATCAAAGAAGTATGAAAGATAGAGAAAGAGAAAAATATGGCCTTTACATTTCTGCTGTTGACTAATTTGCATTTGTTATGATAGATATTCTCTCTGATAGATGTAGTTTCATCAAGAGAAGATAACTCTCCCTATAGGTATAACAATACTGCCTTTTATACAGTACCTCATTTACATATCACTACTTCTCCCTGAACCTAAGAGGCTTTATACCTTTAGGTGATCTTTGACTTATGTAAACATATATAATCTGTCTCTCAGAGTGAGTCTTTATTTCTTTTTATAGATCTACTATCTTAACTGATTCTCCTCATTTGAATCATCATGATACCTCCAGTCACTCTCATCCTCAGATTGTTCCTCACTATTACTGGATTCACTCATTCTCTTCTCCCTCTTCTGTTCTTCACTTTCATACTTCTGGTGGTCTTCCTGATCATTCTCAATACAGGATTCATTCATCCTTTCTTGTGTCATCTGTTCTGCTTCCTCTTCTTCCTCCTTTTCCATAACTTCATGCACTCTTGTGGTTCTAACTTCATCTTCATGAGCCAGTATGCCCTGTTCATTCTTTGTTGACACAACTGTGTTAAATCCTTTTTGCACCACAAAATTTGCCTAATTAGGACTTGAATCCTTGTCCTTTCTGACCACACACTTTCATTTGTTGCAAATGACATGGTAACTGGAGCTCTTATTTGTCTTCCCATCAATTTGTTTTGTCTTCTGCCTGCATGCAGAAGAGCTCTATAACTTAAGAGTAGTCTGGGTAAATAAATCTCTATATCACAATCCACTGAAGAGAATGCTTTTAATCCCATTTTTACTGTTTGAACCATTCTCTCTGCAATTCCATTTGACTGTGGGTGGTAAGGTGGCATTTTGTATGAAATGCAGCCAATACATTTTAACCTTGCACATAAAGATTCTTTGTAAAACTCAGGCACATTGTCAGAGACCAAGGTTTTTAGAACTCCGTTTCTCAAAAACACTATCCTCAACACCCGCTTCACAGTAGTGGCTTTTCTATCCGCAACTTTAATAATGTCAGGCCAACCTGAATAGGAGTCAAATAATATCAGAAATAGTCCTATACATTTAATGTAGGCATGATCCGTACTTGTGTCCATGGCTCCATCTCCTTTGGCCCAGAATAAATTTTAGTTTGCCTAATTTTTTTTTATTTCTGCACAATTTGGACATTTTTGACATAGTCTTCCATGTCTTTCAAGGAACCTGGCCACCATGCTTGCAACTTTAACCTCTTTTACATAGCCAATATACCTCCATGTATACCATTATGCATGGCTTTAATTACTTCTTTTCTCAGAGATTGTGGAGGTACTATGATCTCTCCATCACATCCTATATGTTAATTTGTGTCTTGACTCTTTATAAGGCCTCTCAGCAATTACTCCATGTGTTTCTTTTTATTCTATCCATAGTTCTATTCAATATTGGATCCTACCTAGTTCCTAACCTAAGCCGATTTAAGGGTAATATGTCCATTTCTGTTCAGTTACAAATCCTATCCTCACAATTTTTACTTGCATCAAGATTTTTACTCTCAATATTTAAAGCATTCACATGCAGAATAGTATTTCCTTTAATATATACAATCTTAAAGTCAAATGCCATAAGCTTAATCACCCATCTTAATATTCTGGCAACTCTCTTCTGGGGTTGAATATAAATTCCAAAGGTTCATGATCCGATTTTAATATTAGGTTGGTGCAAAAATAATGTCGTTTTTTGAAGATTTTTTTTTTGATTATCATTCACCCATTTATCCAACATTTTTGACTTCCCTATTTGCTTTAAATGGCAAACGACTGCTGAGTGGTTGACCTTGAGTTCAACAGAAACTTCTTGTGTGGTTTTGCAAGGATTGGCTTCAATTAAGGCTTTCAAATGTTCGTTATCAACCGCAGTTGGCCGGCCGTGACCGTCTTCATCTTTGAGGCTCTCGTCACCATTGCGAAATTTCTTGAACCACCGTTGTGCCACACGTTCGTTAGTGGTTCCTGGGCCAAACACATCATTGATATCACAAGCTGTCTCGGCAGCTTTTCGGCCTAGTTTGAACTGGAACAAGAAAATCGTGCGGATTTGAATTTTGTCCATGCTGTTGAAAATCCTGCAAAAAATGAATGAAGAGATTGAGAATGGTAACGAATAACACGATTCGATAGAGTGAAAAACGCGCTTCAAAATGATATATAACATGGCTATATATATCAATGAATTAATTCAGAAATCATATATAAAAGTAACATATGTGAGAAAACGACATTATTTTTGCACCAGCCTAATAGAAATTTCATTCCCAGTAAAAATTTCTAGCCCTTTCCATGCTCCACACAATCATCAATGTCTCCTTTTCAATATTCGAAGAATTTGTCTCAGCTGATGTTAGTTTTCTGGATAAGTACATTACAGGGTAATCCTCTTGCAGCAATATTGTGGCTATAGCACAGTTACTGGCATCAGTAGTTAATGTCAATTGTTTTGCTGGGTCGAAAATTTTAACAACTGGTTTGTTTATGAGTGCCTTCTTGAAAGCAACCTCCTGTCTTTTTGTCCATTGAAACTCAATATACTTCTTTATTTTATTAAATGGTTCCACAAGGTCACTATATTGCAGTAAATATTTGTTATAGAAATTGGTTAATCCAAAAAAAAGATTCTCTTTTTTATTTCTGAGTGCAGCTATCTCTGATATCTTATTTATCATCTGGTATTATGCTGTCTTTGGATATTTGATATCCTAGGTACAAAACTTTTTCACAATTAAACTCACATTTATCCTGATTAATTGTCATATCTGCATTATTTAATTTTCTCAAAATTTGCTCTGATTTACTTTTGAGCTCTTCTTTACTGTGCGCACCAATATCAATGTTGTCCTGATATACAATTATATCTCTAAAACTTTTTTGATGGATTTTTGGAAAATGTGACTTGACATTTTTACTCCAAATAGCAGGGAAGTCCATCTTAGTGATCCAATAGGGATGTTCATTGTAGTTACTTTTTGAAACTTGCTATCAATTTTTATCTGATTATTTGCTGACTTAAGGCCAACTTTACCAAAGTATTTCATACCAGCAAACTCACGGCACACTGTTTCAATATTTGGCAACGGGAATGAATCCAAACAGATCTGGTGATTCACGCCCACCTTATAATCACCACAAATTCTTACATCTCCATTGGGCTTGTGTTTCACCACAAAGCCCAACTGCTACAACTCTGACTGAATTTTTCTAATATTCCTTGTTCCACCATTTTGTTCAGCTTAGCAACCACTAAAGGTAGCAAGTGAACGTGAACTTTTCAGGCTTGAAAATACATCGTTTGACTGCTTTCTTTAAGCTAAATACTTATATATACGCTTAATAATCCAATATCCGGTTCTACAGACTTCATGGAATTTATCAGTTTTGATGTATCCACTTTTAACATGTCAATTCCTAAAAAAATGTGGCTTTTGATGTTTTCTGCCAATATGTTGCATATTATCTCAAATCTATTTTTTGTCTCAAATGTGCCTTCAAAGCATCCTAAAATTTTGATGATTGACCCATCAAACTGTTTCTACTGGAGATTATTTTTCTTCAATTTTGGTCGACCTATTCTTTCCCAAAAATTCCTCGGTATCAATAGAACATCACTTCCAGTATCCACCTGCATGAGTAAAGTTACTCCATTCAACTTCGCCATTTCCCTACTTTTATCCTGTGCTTTTATCACAAATACTTCCATACTTGCAATTGGAGGATTGATATTTCCACTCACTTTTCATATATGCATACCATGTGGAAATGATTCCTCTTTTTACACTTAAAACACCATTTCCCAAAGGCTGGACACTTATTTTTGCTTTTTTCATGTTCCTTATTACAATATCTGTATACAAATAAGCTTTTAGTAGTACTGCAAGTCTTCATGCTGCCTTTGGAGTAATTAAATTTTTTAATCAATTCCAATTTTTGTAAGAACTCTACACATGCTTCCAGATTCATGTTATGAGCTTGAAGCTTTTCTAGAATTTTATGCTTGTATGAGATGTCAAACATTCCTTCAATCAATCTTAGCAAAATTAACTTGTCTTCAATAGACATTTTTTCCAAACCCATTTTTTCAAACTCACAATATCTCCACACTTCTTTCAATTGCTGTACATATTGCATAATAGTTTCGCCCGGTCTCTGTCTACTTTTGAGAAATTTAGTTCTTTCCACTATGACCAAACTTTTTTTTGGTTGCATATTTGCTTTTATGATGGCAGCAATTTCTTCATATGCTAAATCTTCAAACACTTTGGGATAGACCATGACGGAGATTTTTTATGGCCTCATACCCCAAAAGCAAATCCATAACTTCATTTTCTCCTCCACTAGCTTTGATGTCCTTTACCTTTTTTACTCTTGCTGGCACTGTAAAACACCTAAGCCAGCTTTCTACATATTCAGAATCATCCAGTGTGCTTAAGTAATCAGTTGGCAATGCCATTATGATAGTTATTCTCTCTTGTCTCGTCAAGAGAAGATAACTCTGTGATAGATATAGTGATACTGCCATTTATACAGTACCTCATTTACATATCACTACAGCATCCTTTATAAATTCATATTTCTATATAAATTCATATTTAGATTGTACATTGCCATGAATAAGGAGTGGAAAGAATAGTAAAAGGACAAAAATTGCTCAGATCTATAAAGTATAGGAAGTTGTGGAAGAGCTATGATCGCCTATGTTCTAAATTAATTGATTCATTTGCAGGTTATTCAAAGCCAGAAAATATTTTTAGTATCTGTCTATATTTCTGAGATGAAGTATTATGTACATTATTTGGACTATTGTCCTCATCTTTGTTGCCATATTTATTACGTTTCGGCCATTGTATGCATTGTAGGTGGTTGGAATGTTGAATTGAACTCTTTATTTCACTCACTGGGGTAGACTGTTCTAGTTCCATGTGCCATGTTTAATGGATGTCAGTTATCAGTTATCTCTCTGAAAGTTCTCCACTGCCTTAACCGGGTATTGAACTAACAATCTTTCCAATATGGGTTCTGTCACTGGATCTAACTAACACCTTTATCCACTGTGCCATGTGTCCTTAACATCTGTGTATGAATTTCTGGGTATTATAAACCTAATGTCTTCAGTAACCATTTTTCACCAGTGCTCATATTGCAATTTTTTGCTGTTATCATTTTATGTTTTTACCAGAGCTCATATTGCAATTTTTGTTGTTATTATCACTTTTCTCCTTATTACTGGTTCCCATATTGTATTCATTTCTATGCTTGGTCAGCTCAGGAGATTTTTGTGGTCTAGCATATGTGCTGATTCCTTAAGTTTATGAATTTTCCAATAGTGTTCTTTGTCTATGATCTCAACCTGATCCCACGGAGGGCAAAGATCTCCCTTCTCTCTCCATATTTTTAGATTGCAAGAATATATTTTTTGAGATAATAATGATTTAGTGATACAAGTCTTAATAATTAACCAATAGCTGGGAGGAGAAGAGGTGGATTCATACCATTCCCAAGGGTATTTGTACATAAGTGAATATAACAAACCTAACGTGAATTGGAACTCTGCTTGTAATTGTTAATTAAATGGTTTTCATCAGCGTAGATACCAAGATACTTATTAGACACTTAATGTTTTTCTTTTTCTCATATTCTTTCACATTCAGTAATCCCTTGCATCATAGTGCCTTAATAAAAATGAAATTTTCATTGTATAATGTTCAAGCTATATGATTAATTGAAAAGTATTACATTAAATACATTGATTTCCTTAGATTATGTAGAAAAATAAAATTTTGCTGTGTAAAATAAGTGTTTTTTTATCGATAGACTGCAGATGTATAGATTTATGTATGAGATGTTACTGAAAAGTTCTCAGCTCAGTCAAGATGAGGCTTAAGAGAAAATTTTGATGTTTGGTGATTAGAGAACTTTACCGCACTTCCTCATCTGTACATGCTCAAATATATGGATTCAAATGCATGCACATATATATGCAAACATAAATATGCTCACACAAACATACAAACCTAAACAAACATTTATATGCACATACATATGCAAATATTAACACACACACACACACACACAACATTTCAAAATTGGCCATATGCCATATTGTGTGGGAAGAGGAGCAGAAATCTCACCCACTTACACACACACTCTGCATTAAAAACAATGTTCTCAATTTCTTTCATGATCTCAATCTCTGCTTAGCAATGTTAATCAGAACTTGTCATAAAAAAGACAATCTTCTCATTTGTGAAACAATAGAAATTAAAACACATGGCCAGGTTAATTAAAGCATTGGTTAAAACCCACCTGGTTCTCTGCCAGTTGTAAGTTTAGTTCCTGCATTTGGTAGTGCCAAAATGATACTTCTGAAAAGGTGTTTAATATCATGCAGGCTTCCCGTTTGCTTTGCAAAGGGAAGCAACTCAACATAGCATCAATTCTACAAGTGATCAGAAGACATCATGCATGCAGTCTCAATAGCTGTCTAGAGCTCGCTGAGTTTTTTCTTTTAAATCAGTTAATCCCAAATAAGGCAATAATGCTGCAAGGGGCTACTGGGAGTGAAAAAGAATGAAAAATTTTTAGAAGGAACCAGAAACCCAATCCTAAACAGGGAACAAAGAATAAACCTTTACTCGTGTTCAAAAAACCGAGGAGTGGTGGGTGTAGGATGATGCATATGAATAGAGATGAATAAAACTAGTGGTTTTTAACTGATATGAAATATCCCCTAAGTATGGCAAGCAAAATGACAACAATCAACCACCCTTGATTAAATAAATATTTCAGTTCAAAATTCCAAAAACATTACTGAGCGCAATGACAAACACCGGAACCCTGAGGCTATCACATCTGAAACATTGTAAGTATAACAACCAAGATGAGCATGTTGGCCTGAATAGGAAAGGCATATAAAAGAAATTAACATGTCATAAATTTTAACTTCAGTCATTCAAAAATGAGCATATGATACAAATATTCATCTCACAAGACCTCAAATAATACCATACCACAATTAAGGGACAATTAAGACAATTAAGAAACAATTTTTAAAGAAATCATTTTATTGTTCCAAGCAAAACATATGTTTAGTTTCTGTAACTAAAATAGAAACTTCATAGGAGTGCAAAAGAGGCTAATTATAAATTTTATATTTAAAATCGAATGAAGTAATTTATGAGCTAAAATGGAAGAAAACAATTTATAAGTGACACTAAAAACTATTTTCTTGTGATTAAAGGATTGTTTTCATATCTCTACTTACCAACTTTAAATATCCATTTACTTATCTTATAACTATATATATTATTTTGGATTCACACCTGCATTTATTCTACTCTAATATATTTTAGTTAGTACATTGAAATTTCACTTTTATGATGTATTTTTCTTCACAAATAAAATTTAAATCATTTCATTAGTGTGACATTTTTTATCACTGAGAAAAAAAAAAATTAACGCCCTGAAAGGTTATTGATTGCATATCAATGTAACTTTTTGACAAAATTAGTTTAGTCAAGATTAGGACAAAAATGTGTTACTATGGTCAAACACACTGACGACTGGGGGGAGAGAAAAAAAAAAATAAAATAAAATAAAATAAAATTTAAAGATTAAAAAATAAAGAATTAAAAAATAGAGAAAAATGAAAATGAGTTTTCGGTAGAGCAAAATTATACTCACACAAGGCAGCAGGTGTTTGTCCGCTTTCTTCCTCATGATAGCAAGTGAATGTACGGCTTACCTTAAGTCCAAGCATCGAGCTGGTAGGGGTGGGGGATCAACGGCCAATCCTCCGCCCTCGCCAAATAGTGGGTTTGGGATGCATGCTTTCAATAAAATTAAGAACAACAGGAGAAAGAAATGGCAAAAACAATTCCATGTTCAGACTTTTTGCCAAGCAAGATGATTCGGCCAACTAGATCATGAGAATACTGACGAGACTTTCGCATCTAGCCAAAGACATTCAATTTTCCTTTTTTCCGATTTTTCCTCACGTTGACTGCTGACCTGAGATGGAACAAATACATTGAGTCAATTGCTTCGTCCACTGCAAGGAAAGTTGGCTCCCTGTGCCGTGCCAGGAAATTTTTCTCCCCGGAATCAATCTTCCAGATCTACAAATCAACAATTCACCCTTGCATGGAGTATTGCTGCCATATATGGTCTGAAGCCCCCTCTGTTTGCCTCGGGGTTCTTGATAGGCTCCAGAGGCGGATATGCAATATAATTGTCCCTGTTCTAGCATCTCATCTACAGTCACTTTCTCACAGATGCGCTGTCGCCTCTCTCTGTCATTTTACAAATACTTTCATGGCAATTGCTTCGAGGAGCTGCATTCACTGGTTCCCAGACTTCATGAGTTCAAGCGCCCTATGAGGCTGGCATCCCGCTCTCACCCTTTCACTGTCGAAACTCCTAAATGTAGCTGTCTTTTCTACTCCAATAGCTTCATGTCTCGCACCTCTTGCCTGTGGAACTCCCTTCCCTATTCCAGTTTCCCTGAGAGCTATAATCTCCAGCTATTCAAATGTAATGTCAATTGACATCTTCAGTTGCCTTGATCTATCCACTATCCTTCTCCTCATCTTTTCCTCAATCACTCCTATCTGATCTTGCTCCAAATTTTCTGTAACCCCTTGCGTCATAGTGGCTTCTCGCCTTGCTTGGGGTGAAACGCTTAAAAAAAAAAAAAATCACCTATTATGAATGTGGCACTTTGTTCTGTTTTGTAAGGAACATTTCTGCAATGTAATTCCATCAAATATGGGACTATAATATTGATGAAAGGAGACAAGTGTTAGAAGCATTAGAATTCTTCTATATGCCATCTTCCTTCAAGATATGCATTATCATGGCTCTCCATAATTTCATGTCCTTTTTAGCTCTAAGTAAATTTTGCCTTTTTGCTATCTCTTCTAAACTCTGTTCTACCAACCAGTTACACAAGCTAAGTTAATAGGTTGTGTGCTGTTTTCCTCTGTCTCTCTTGCTTTCAATATGTCTTGGAAGTATCAAATTTTCTAAGTCCTCCTTCCTCATTACATGACCAAGAAATTTCGACTATCTCTTTTAAGTATAAGGTCCCTTTTTGTTTCCATTTTCTCTAAAACTTCATCATTGCTCATATGTTTAGTCCATTGTATTCTTAGCATCTTTCTGTAGAATCAGATTTCTGTTGCTTTAAGTCTCTTCATCTGTAAGGAGATTGTGCAGTATTCTCTGCCATATAGGAGGACTGATATTACATCACAGTTCAGTACTATTTTTTGGTTTTTGGTTTTCCTGTTTCTTAATACTTTGCTTAGCTTTTAGAAGGCATTTTTCTCAATACACCTTTGGATTTCAATGTCATACTTCTGTCTGCTATTAAAACACTTGTCAGATATTTAAATTTTTATACTGGCTTGATTTTGGTATCTCGAATTTGTAAAACGCATGTAGGGCTGTTCATTTTGTTGATAATCATACACTCTGTCTTGATATCATTTGCTTTGATAAAGTCCCTCAGAGGATGAAATGTGTTAACGACTAAGATAAGTTTTCTTTTTGTCTTTAATTATATATATATATATATATATATATATATATATATATATATATATATATATATATACCAGGTCTAATAGCAAAATTGTCCAAATTGTGTAACAGCAAAATTGTTCAATTGTTAGATTAAGCTTTGAACCGTTGTATCTTAGAAATGATTAAAGATATCTTACTGGAATTCTCCGAGTTTTTTTTATAGCACTTTTGGGCTCCACTTTGAGCAATAAGAATGTATAATTACTCTCTAAGCTTAACAGAAGAATCATGATGAAATCAATCATAAACGAAAATGACATGGTCATCATTAATTAATCATAGTTATGGATCAGAAGCTCATGAAGGATTGATATAAATTTCAAATATATATATATATATATATATATATATATATATATTATTCCAGGATCATTTTACATTTTATATTCAAGATGATTTTCACCCTCTAACCTTCTAACCTTCTGTCCTGGAATAACAAGGTGCCTCAGAAGTTTCATGTATAATTTCATTTTCAAGTCTTTTTTCACTGTTCTTTGGACTGTCATAGCTGAAACATCTTTCTCGTGTTATGAATTGAGTTGGTTCTTCTCTAATTGATCTCTTTAGCTCTAAGTTGAAATGATGCTGCCTCTTCCTGTTGTGACCTCCTGATCCAGTTTTCCTCTGTACTGTTCCCTCTTTTTTAAACTTATTCACCATTCTCTTGATGGTTCTTGAATGGACTTTGAAGATGATAGCCAGAGTATGAATGCTGGTACCATTACTGAAGGCCTGAATGATCTTTTTCCTCTCACCATTGTTCAGTTGGGAAGATAGTGGGGCTGTCACAAAACAAATTTAATCTGTTTGCTTCCAGCTGAATAACTCTCAGTGATTCTTATGACAAATGGTGTCAAGATGGCTAAATGTCTTATCTGAAAACCTGGAAAGAAAACTCAATTAGTTTAGTGTTTTTTTAGATGTTAAACATTTTGTGGGATAGACAATTATGCTGTAACACCTGGTGTATATATATATATATATATATATATATATATATATATATATATATATATAAAAAAAATTTCTTGGAGTTAACCTGTAGAAAAAGACAATATTTATAAATGTAAAAGACAATAAGAAAACTGTAATATTAGCTGACACATTTCATCCAACCTGCTAAAATGTATTTTAGGTAAAAATAAAAAAAAATTAAAATTTACTAGTTAATAATATTTTCCCTTCTGCTAGAAATGTTTCTCTTCTTCTAGAAATATTTTCCCCACTTACAGAATTTTTTATTACTTTCAGAAACATTTTCTTTTCTGTCAGAAATATTTTCCCACTGCCAAGAATAATTTCCCTTTTGCCAGAAATATTTTTCCTATAGCCAGAAATGTTCTCTTTTGCCTGAAATATTTTTCCACTGCCAAAAATTTTCTATAATACCAGAAATATTTTCATTACTGCCAGTAAATCTTCCCTTCCATCAGAAATATTTTTACACTATCAGAAATATTTTCTTTTCTGCCAGAAATACTTTGTTAATTAGTACAGAAAATAACTAAAACTCAGTAGTGTTAGAGTAATAGTAAAGTTAGTGGGTAGTAATAAAAAAAAAATGAAAACTGGTCTGTATATTCCAGATTTAAATTCATTTGATGTTAGAATACAATTTTAATTATTACTTTATTTATTTTTGGCTTTCACCAGTCAAAAATATACAGATTTTAATTATAGTTGGTTTAATTATGAATTTTAACAATAAACTTATGTTGATATTAGAATGAAATCAGCATTAATCTTTGTTAAATATTTTCCGTGATTTTAATTGTTTTAGAAAACCGGAAAAATAATGTTTACACCTGAAAAGTATTATCAGGTATTCTATCTAAGGTTTAACACATCTCTTGGCCCTAAAGATTGAATTTCCAATAAAATATTCTCTAGCATTCTACAGTCTGAGATGTGTTCTCAATAGAAAAAAAAACTATCATAAAAATAGAGAACACAGGAAATATAAATAGAACTTGCTGGGTGGTTGGAGTATAAGCCTCCACACATTAATTTTTTTTTACTTCTGTGCTAAATTGGTACATCAAGGAAAAAAATAATTTGGCAATATAAATATATCAAGCACTGATGAAAGTTGTGGAAGCAACTAAACATTTTGTGATTTTTAAAAAACTTGAGTTTACTTCCATGGGTCAACTAAATAAAAAATATACAAAAATATATATTTTTGTAGTTCAATGTTTGTATATATATATATATATATATATATATATATATATATATGTGAAAATATATAGAAAATAGGAAAGAACTGGTTAGGTAAATAATCCAAAGTTCTTTAGTATATTTGTTATTATTTTAAAAAAATAGTGCTCAATACAAAAGTAGAGCATAAATATAATTATTTATTTAAAAATATGATTCCAACACGTTACGTAAGAGGTCTCATGTTTCAAAACAAGAGCTGAAAACTTCAATATAATTATTTGAGATGAAGATGGAACAGTGCTTACTTTAATTCAATTTAATTCAAATAATTATATTGAAGTTTTCAGCTCTTGTTTTGAAACATGAGACCTCTTATGTAGCTGACTAAAGTTTTAGGGAGTCCAAAACGACTAAAAATTTCATTTAGTGCGTTTATTGTATTTGTTGCAGTCAGATGTCTGCACTTAACAATTTCTGGCCATTTAGTGAAACTGTCCACAATGATCAGGTAATAAGATCCATTTATGGGCCCTGCATAGTCGATATGCAATTGAGTCCATGGGACATCTGTCTTCGGCCATGGTTAAATCTTTACCAGTGGATCCGTTGCTGCCAGTTGACATCATCTGCACTGTTTCACCAAATTTTCTATGTCTTGGTCCATCCTTGGCCAATAAGTATAGCCTCTCATTAGAGATTTCATTTTCGAAATCCCCAGATGGCCAGTGTGAAATTCTTTCAGAATTTTCTTTTATAGAGTAACTGGCATTACAACTCTATCTGCGTATAGTAATACCTGTTTGCTGATTGAAAAAGGTGACACACTAATTCCTTTTTTAGTTTTCTTGTTCAACCAGACTTGCTTTTTCATTTTTTAATGAAATCATTGTTCACTGCTGCTTTTTTTCACGTCTTCTAGTGTAACCGGTGGTTCTCTAACAATTCACTTTTGTCTTTTAGCGCCACTATTACTGTTTCTTCCAGTCGTTCATTATATCTAGGTATCAATCTTGATAATCCATTGGCATGACCTAGTTTCTTTGAAGGCACATATTATATTTTGAAATTATAATTCAATAGAATTACACCCCAACACTGTAGCCGATTTGCCATGTGAGTTGGTATTCTTTTTTTTTTTAACCAAATATTGTTAACAGTGGTTTGTGGTCTGTTTGTAGAATAAATTCTCTTCTGTATAAAAAGCTGTGAAATTTTTTTACAGCGTAGATTATTGCTAAACTCTCTTTTTCGATTTGACTGTAACTTCGTTCCGCGGACAGTAACGTTCTCGAGGCATGAGTTATTGGGTTCGTAGATCCGTCCTCAAATTTATGAAGCAATATTGCACATAATCCCTCATTACTGGCATCTGCTGCTACAATGATTTTCTTCTTCAGGTCGAAATGCACTAACGATAGGTCTGCTAATAGACAGCTTTTTATTTTTTTAAAAGCCTGTTTGCATTCTTTCGACCATATCCACTTTGTGCCCTTTTTCAGCAAATTATTTAAAGGAGCTCTCATATCATACATTTTTGGGATATAAATGCTATAGTAGCTTACTAATCCCAAGAAGGCCTGGAGTTTGGCCACAATATCAGGTGCTGGCATAATTTTTATAGCCTCAGCCATTTCTGGATCTGGTTTTCTTCCTTTATTGTCAATGCTCTGCCCTAAATATTTTATCTTCTTTAAGAAGAACTCACATTTTTCAGCACTCAGCTTGAACCCGTATTCCTCAATTCTCTGAAATACAGCTCTAATATGCTTTTTGTGTTGGGCCTCGTTTTCACTTTTAATCAAAATATCATCTAAATATGCGATTACATACTCCATACCAGCCAACATTGTGTCCATTATTTGCTGGAATAGGCTTGGAGCTACCTTCAATCATTTAAGCCTGTCAAAAAGTCAGTACATACTCTGATTTTTCAGTTTTTCTTTTTTATATATACGGTTGAAGATGCCCAATCTGAGTAATCGACTTTTGAAATTATGCCAATTTTCTCCAACCTTTCTAATTCCTCATTTATTGTGTCTAGTGCCGAGAATGGTACTTTTCTCTTTGGTTTAAAGATGGGTTTAACATTTTCTTTCAATTCGAAGTTGACTTCTGTTTTTGTGCACAGACCTAGTCCTTCTGAAAAGATGTGAGGGAATTCACCTTTCAAATCCATAATAAATCTTTCTGTTTGCTTTGTCTTATAGTTCTCCATGACGTTAACTTTGTTACAGAAAGAATTTACCGGTAATTCCTATAAATTAAACAATACGATCCAGTTTGTACCAAAGAGGTTTACTGAACCAGGGAGCACATACACTTTCAATTTGTGAATTTTTCCCATGAACGCAATGTTACATTTTAATTCATCTCTAAACTTAAGTCTTTTTCCTGACACTCCCCTGGCAATTTTGTCTGTGTTAGTCAATGGCAGGTAACCGATTTTTTTCCATGTTTGCTTGTTTATTACCAAGATATCACTTCCTGAATTGAGTAATAATTTTACGATCTGCCCATTCATTTTTACATTGAGGTATTTTCTTCTTTGAGCCTCCTCAATTTCGTTTTTAGATAAAACTACGTTCACCTTTGTTTGAGACTTTGCTTTTACTTTACTCTGTTTTGCCCAACAATAGGAACTTCTATGGCCACAATTAAAACATATTTTATCCCTAAAGAAACAATTCTTCTTTATATGCTGTCCTTCACATGAACTGCATATAATTTTTCTTTCTTTATTTTGTATCCACTTCTGTTGTCTTACAGTTTGTACTTACGAAATCCTCTTCTCCTCAATTTGAGTATTATCTTTTTTTATGTTATATAAGTTGCTGACATTCTTCTGTTATTTTTCGTAGCGTAATCTTTGTATCCTGTTCCATGATAGTGATGATTCTTAATTAATTTCTTTGTTCTTTGGTGTCGTTAGAACCTGCACAAAAATTAGACACTTCAACATGTCGCTTGACAATTACTTTAATTTAAATGCCTCATACTGTACGTTAACCATACCTGCATATGTGTGATAAAATCATCATCCTCTTGTTTTACGATATTTAGACACTTGTATCATGTATGAAACAGACTATCTCTTTCATCGATAATTTTCAACAAAATTTCTACTGTTTCACTGAATGTAATTTCTTCTGCTTCTTTGGGAGGATTAAATTTGCGTATTTTGTATTCTCTTCTGTTCCCAACTTCTGCAACAATACAGTGATTTTTTCCTTGTCGGACCATTGTTCGCATCTTTTCATAAATATTGTTTAAAACCTACGAAAATAAGCCAGACACGTTGAACCAATGTCAGGGTCGTATTTAAATTCAGAGAGTGAATTTGAAATTCCTTCAGCAGAAAAAAATCTAGAACCCGGTTCTTTTGTTGTCCTAGATAATACATCTTCCCAAAGTGATTTATTGTCTTTTGGCTGTTGTTTGAATAACTTTTCAAACCTTTCTTGTTGCTGAATAAATTGGTGTTGTTGTTGTTGGAATTGTTGCTGTAAAGTGACTTGTGGCACCTTAGTTAATTCCACAATTTGTTCCATTCTGCCAACATATCCACAAGAAAAGATTTTGCTGCAATTTATGTAGACAATAAAATTTTCAAAGTCCAAACCAGAGCCGGGGGGGGGGCAATTTCTTACTTTCTGTAAGTGTTGCACCAGTTTTTTTCCTTTTCTACGTTAATAAGCGTTAAAACAAAATGAGGGAAAAATTACTTACTTTCTGTAAGTGTCAAAGAAGTCTTTCTAATTTTCTTCGTTAGTAAGTTTTGTCAACTGTATTTTTTTTCTTTTGTTTTAACTTGTGAGGTCATTTCAAATCTCATTGTCAACTGATATGTCCCAGAAAGGGATATATTTGTGGTTTTAGACTAATGTAACCGAGTAGGACAATCTAGCAGGTAACTGTAATGGACTGGTCCTTGTTGGAGTGGTAGGCAATAGGCGTAGGCAATAGGCAAAGACTATAGGTGTAGCCAATAGGTGTCCTCCTGTACCTCCACATCAGTCTGTATTTATGGCTGACACCAGCCAATCATATTACTGTGAGGGGGAACCCAGGTGTATGCATATTCATTACATCAGATAGATAGATAGGTATATAGATAGAAGTTCAAACAGCTTATCTTCTGATTTGAATTTTTGTAGAGATATCCTTCTGTCCATTAGGGTAAGATAAATCTATTGAATTCATTCACAGGAATTACATTTATTAATTATTTATTTAAAATAGGTTAGATAAAAATGTTAATTATTGATAACAACTAAATTTTAACTTTGTTTTATAAACATTGAAAATGTTATAACATATTAAAAATGTAGATAATAGTTTTTTTTCAAGAAATTTAAAATAGAACAATCTTATATAGGTAAGAAAGGGAATATATTATATACATAATGTATATTTAGGCAGTAAGACTTCATTTAAACAAGTTGTATTAAATTCAAATGACAAGGTTTATCTGTCAAATTCTTAATTGTATTTTCCCAATTTTCAAATAAATTGTTAAACAGCTAGATAAAAATTGTGGATAAAATGTTGATAAAAGTTCATGTTTTTGTGTAAGTGCTTTTAGCTGCATTGAACTTTGGACACTTTATTCATAATTTTGATTTGGACATGCAGCAACATATTTCAAATTGTATGTATATTATTCCTTTTCTTATGTATATTACTGTGCTCTATTTTGACATTTCTTTAAAAGAGTTTTTAATACATACTAAATGTGATTTAATTAACTTTTAATACACATTAAATATGATTTAATTCAAATTATATATGTGTGTGTGTATGTAGCTATATATATGTGTGTGTCTGTGCATATATATATATATATATATATATATATATATATATAGATAGATAGATAGATAGATAGATAGATAGATCATATAACTTAATATTTGCAGTTCAAATTAAGATAATAGATATAATTTACATTGTGTTTTTTTTAACACTGTTCAGTGTTTGGGATAGAGTCACAACAAAGTCAGGCCAATGTTTTAAATTGTCTTTAAAAAGTTCAAAAACATTTGAAACCTCAGTTTTCACAAGCTCTTTAGCATTACTGCCAGTTTTACACTAAAAACTGATTTTCAGGTGCCTTTCTATATCTGATTTTATAATTATATAATTTCTTATGTATGTGTATATATATATGCACACACACACACACACACGCACACATATTATAGACATGTGTGTGTGTTTATATGCTAAAAATAAATATTTGACTAATAATGCTTTATAAGTTCTTCTGTTTATGGTGCTATGCTTTATACCTAAAAAACATAGTTAGCTTTCGAGGTTAGGGAAGTTGGGATTTTGAATATGATATGCCCAACCTTTCAGTGGAAGATCTTCATCCTGTCATCTTGGCACAAACCCAAGCTGATATTTATTTTCAGACTGTATTTAAATGATGGTACTGTGCTTTTATTTTCAGAACAATATCTATGTTAAATTATGTGGTGTAAGGGAAATGTCAGCACTATTACACAGCAGTTGGTTTTACTGTCAGCATTTTGTCGTTGGTTAGAGCCAGTTTATAAATAGGATAGAATTCTGATGATGGAGGAGTTCTTTGCTAAAGAGATTGAATAAAAAAGTAACTGGAGTGGATAACAAAAAAGAAAAAAAAGAAAGAAATAACAATTCTTGAGAGATGATTCAAACAGGAAATGATTATTCAATATGTACACTAAAAAAAATGACTGCAAACAATTTTGAGTTTACTGTGGGTTACACTCTCCAGTGGTAGATATTCAGTTTGAACAGTCTGCATTAACAAAAACATATCCATTAGCATTTTCAATTGCATATTTTTGAATTCACACCTCAATTCATTCTGGAATAGACAACCTTCTACTAGACAAAAATACTTTATTAATTACCTTTGTCTGGTAAAAGAGAACATTTGAAGAGCACTCACTAAGGTTAAACTCAGTGTCATAGACTTGTGAGAGCAGCCTAACAAATTTAAAACTAAAAATAATACAATATGTATACACACACCTAGATGAATTTACTGGTATTTTCTGAGGAGGGAACAGGCTTATTGCTTAAGGGTCCATCTATGAAACTCTAGAGTCGGGATGCTGAAGATAACATCAATCAGCTAAGTGATAAATTTTATATTTATATTAATCACACACACACAGAAACACACACACACACGGAGGATGTGATGGGTAAATTGTTGCCATTTTATATTTTTGTCTGTTGTTTGTTTTTTTTTTATTTTGTCTACTGCACAGTATGGTAGGTTCAGTTGAACACCATCTGTGAGAAAAAGTGTGCCATGACGCAATTCACTTCACCAGAAATTTGGAAACAGCATGCTGTACTACTTGATATTCACACTGGAACCTCCAATGTGAATATTTCAGAGTGTTTAGATGTCAAGAGTGAAGAAGATTCAGAAAGAGTTGAATTAGTCTAATGGTGATTACATAGGTACAGCAGTTCAGAAAACTCACTGATCATTCAGATAAGAAAAGAACTCCTGAATTTGTTGACAACAGCCTCATACTCAACATGAAGGCCTACATCAATTGCCCTGTGAAAGTAGTGCTGCTCTGGGTCAAGAGTGTAGCTGCTGGAAGATTCTATACCTGGCAACAGGACTCTGCACCATGCCACAGAAGCAGGAAAACCCAGCAATGGCTGTCAGACAATTTCTGCAACAACCACATCACCCATTACATCTGGCCACCTAACTCCCCAGACTACAACACCTTGATTAGTATTTGTGGGCCACAGTTGAGCAAGAGACCAACAAAACTCCTTGTAACAACAAAGATGAACTGAAGGCAAGGATTATGGCAGCATTCACCAAGTTAAACAAAGAGACCATCTAGAAGAGATGCTGGTATTTCCATAGTTGTCTAGAGGCTCTGGTTGAAGCCAATGGCAATTTTATTAAATAAATTTACTGTTTAGTATTTCAAGATGTTTTTGTGTGATTTTAGTAAATATATCTGTTAAAAAGAAGTGTCAGTGTTATTTTCATTTGGAATTTAGATGCAATTTATCCATCACACCATATATATATATATATATATATATTAGGTTGGTGCAAAAATAATGTCGTTTTCTCACATAGTAACATATGTGAGAAAACGACATTATTTTTGCACCAACCTAATATATATATATATATATATATATATATATATATATATATATATATATAGGAAAGCAGAATAAAGTCACATCGCGACACTATTTAGCTATGGCAATAAATTTAACTAATTAACTAATTAGCCATAAAAGCTGAAAATAGAAAAGAAGGGTTAAAAAAGATATCCCAAAAGATATACCATTCCATATAAAAAGATTTTACTTTATTTCTCAAAAAGTATGTTTTCTCAAGAAACCAAAGTATTGTGTCAATGATAAATTCACAGGAAAGCCATGTGGCAATCTTTGACAATTGATTAATGATGATTGTAAATGTGCTGGTTAAGAAAACACAGAATAACCAGACTCGATGAAGATATCATCCAAGAGTGCAAAGATATTAGGAATTGACTAGGCAACAGAGCCATGTGTTAATTGTAAGAATTTTGGCAGGATGAGAAAGGATTTATGTAAACAAAGTTCCAGTTGATAATTCTAAACTGCCTGGATAAGAAATCCTGAATAAGCGATGATGTCAAAGAGTTAATTAATGAAGCCACACCAGCACAACCAGAACACCATTGGTCATGTGGTAGCAGTGGTGATAGGCAGAGGTAAAATAATAAGAGAGATGGTTAAGTTAATAATGCCCACCAAAGGGAATTAATGTGAAGTACCAATGTGAAGAGGAGGGAGTTTAGGAGGATAGCTATCCTGTAACCTCTCCTCAGGGATGAAGGGATCCTCCCAGAAATAGGAAGTAATTAATTTTCCAAAAATGGGAAGTAAATAATTTTCTTAGCCAGACAACAAAGAGGCCCTTGTTGAAATTGGGGATACACTGAAAACCCCAAGCAGCATCAAACCCTGCACTGGTTTTTGGTCAAAGTCCATATAAGTGAGCGTCCTCGGGCAGTTTGACAGTTCGTATCGCAGGACCCAGCCAGTTGCATTTTGCAGTTGGAGAGAGCTGACAGAGAGATTCCACAATTCCTGTCTCCGACCTTGCCTTTCTACAAAACAGCAAGTTATACTGATGAATGAAGCTAAGCCAGCAGTTAAAAAACTATACCAGTTGACTTAGAAGACCATAACTTGCCTAGAAATACAAAAGTGTCACTCTCAGAAGAAACGGGTTGGGAAAAAGACACACACTCCTGTATAGAATAGATTGATAAAAGTTGATTTGCTTTCTTTAAATATACCTGAACCCTGTGGTTTACATTTATTTCTTTTTGTATTTGCAACGTCACCTCCAGTTTAGACTCACCTTGCACTACAGCCCTGGTGTCTGATTGATCTTGTTGACCAAAGATCAAAGTCACTTGAGATCAAGATAGTTATTTCGGTAACCAGTCATTGGAAGCGAGCTGAGAATGACAGAGCTGGTGTTGAAGTGGTTGTATCTGGTGTGAAGCCATTAGAATCAACTGACCATCCCATTTGGTACCCTGACCAAAGGCTCCTGCCAGGTAGCGACGACCACCGATCGACCGGGGGTCATAATATGTCAATTTTGAAATTCTATGTCGTTTCAATGGTTGTGTAGATATCACATAGTATATTTTATGACATTAGTGCATACTAACGAAATCCCCATCTTCCAAACATTTCTTGTAATAATAATTTTAAAATAATTCATCTGACAATGTTATTTTATCTATGGTAACTGTTATTTTTACAATTGCTTTACTTAGTTCCTCTTGTTCCTTACTGTTTGTCTGAAAAAATGGTGCATTTATTGCAGTCATTATCATTTCTTGGTCTTTTGTGTCTCTGTCTGCAGACAGAGTACAGCTAAAAATATTCTTGAGAAGTGCCCAGTTTTGGGAAGCAGATGTCTGAAGCAGTACTTCCCTCATTGCACTAAAGAGGGGAGAATGCTAGTAATACTGATGACAGCACAACCAATGATTGTTAGGGATCGGTTATTTTGGGACCTGGCCCAAGTGCATGCACTTGGGCTCCCCACATTAAACTGACTTTGTGTCACATCTTGCCAGTGTGGTGCAGCAAGAAAATACAATCATCTCTTGGCCTTTTGGCTAAGATTAAAATCTGTTCTTATCAACTTAATCTAATTCTCTCTCACTACTCCTATCTTCCCTTCTTTCATTTTCTCATTGAAACAATCAAAACAGAATAGTCCATTTTTTATGGGGTATTGGCAAGGTGTAATGGTCATGCAAACCAAGGGAGGAAGGGACAAGCACAATTATATTATAATAGGATCTATGTATCAATTTTTAAATTTTATGTTTTGTTTTCATTGGTTGTTCACATATATTTCTCATAGTGTCTATGTGTAATTCTTGAAATGTTAGCATAATTTAAGTGTGTATTAAGAATTGGGTATATTAGTGTATTTTAATTGCATAATAAATATGACAAATGTTGTAAGTGCCTATGTTATACTAGGCTGAATCATTGACAAATGTTTGGATCTTTACAAATATTGACAATATGAAGAAGTGTGTTTGATGAGTATCAATATGTAAAGAGTAGAGACTATAAATATCCTCCCCGTAGACAAGAACAAAAGATTTGTCCATATTCACTTTGTGTAACTACTTATTTGTGTACAGTGGGAAAATGAAATAAAATTGATAAATAAAATAATAATAATGAATAATGAAAACAAAAAAAAAATGAAATACATTTTCCCATAATGTTAAGAGTAAAGAACCAGAAATATGATTATCCCCACTTACTTGGTTCTGCCAAACACCATTAGGTGGTGCTAGTTAAATCTATAAAAAAACAAACATTTTCCTGCTCTGGTCTTTCTCCCCCTTTCAAGATGTAGATCCAAGATGTAGCACTATGTGCTAATTACATTCCCACTGAGGAACGTTAATTTTCCTGGTCCACTGATGACTGAACTCTCTTCCCACTTTCCAACACATAGCGCATACACATGTCTTCCAAAACCTCCATCTTCAAAGCTAAATTGAACCCAACCATTATAACCATGCTGACATTCCACTGATGAAGTAAGACAAATATTTCTTTGGTTGTTCCAAACTTTGTATAAGACTGACTTGAGCTCAATCATTATAACAATGCTTATCCTTACTTAACCTAACATTTGGACCAAGAAAAAGAAAATGGACATACCAAAACCATATTTAAACCTTCCAACAATAAAATAAGTACAAATTTTTCTTTGGTTGTTCCAACTCTGCACAAGACTGAGTTGAGCTTCATTATTAATACAATGTTTATACTTACTTACTCTAACTTCTGGACTAAAAAGAAAATGGACATACCCAAGAGATATTAAGAACTTTGTTTCGCTACAATTTATATTAAAAAAAAAGAATAAATAGTCTGTGATAGAAACCCAAGTTTCATATGCTTCTTCTTTGTTTATCATATGTGAACATGCACACATCTAAAATACGCACAACACATTATTTTAAATTTAATACTATCAACCAGTATTGTATATGACTTTATAACAGTAGCAATTGTGCATATTAGAGTTAGAAATTTATAAACAAGTAAGTTCACCTCAAGTACTTCATTTTCAATGCTGCAGTTATAGGTAAGAAAAAGATTTGATTAATTTCAAAAAAGCTAAATTCCCAATTAGAACATTTCTGAAATGTTATGCCTTGCAACCAAAAACTATCAATGTTAAAAGCAAATAAAGGCTTTTCTGCTGAGTACAAGGGCACAAATTGCAGATAGCTTTCATTGAAATGAAAGAATGTGACACAACACATTACATTGATCATTATCTGTGTAAGGTCATGTAGCTACAGGCTAGTCAAAGTATTCCTTTACTTAAGTGGTGCAAAATAAATTGCGATTCCCTAAACAACATAAAATCAGTATGGATGTCATTCTGTGCCATGCCGTGATTCCAGCAATAGACATAACAGATGAATAACTTTAGTGGCAACCTTCTGTTAGCAAAGAATGAATCATCTCTGACACTTCCATGATGTTTACATGATTTGCAATACCAGCAATAATCATGTTGCATTTTGAAAGGCATTTAGTCCAAATGGTCAGTTGCACTTGGCTGCAATGTTAGCTGTTTTGAATGAATTGTCATTGTACTAACCAATGTGGTACAGTTATAGGCTCCCTAAGATGATTGTTGAGCTCCAATAAGAAAAATACCTTCTCATGATAATAATTCATTTGGTTCAACAATTTACTTTGCAGCACCTGGTCTACCATGTGACATGACTGAAATGAAACATTTTATTTTATGCTGCTTAAGTGAAGGATTACCATTATGTTAATCTATGTCTATTGCAGAAAATGTTTTCAATGAGTATATTATTGAATCAAACCTTGTATCAATGGAATAATGTCATCTGGTTCAAAATCTATGGAAACCACAGCATCAATAGTAGTGTGGTAAAGCTGTGAACTTGTGCTCCATATGTAATGAAAAAATCTCTTTCTGTTGAACATCAATTCTGCTGGTGAACTTCCACCTTTGGTATCTTTTCGTCTTTTTAATCAGTTGACATCAATAATGCCACAAGGGGCTACTGGAAGTGAAAGAGAATGAGAAGACTTTAGAAGGAATCAGAAGCCTAATCCTAAACAGGAAACAAGGGATAAATTTCTACTCCAGTTCAAAAGAGGAGTGTGAACCTGGCTGTCTGTTCTTCCATCTCATCTCATTTTGGTTTTTGCAAAGCTCTTTTAAAGTTGTTCACAAATTTTTTTACTTGCCCATTCAACAGGTGAAAATGTGGGTAAAACCTAATTGATAATTTTATAATAAATGCTTTTTTATTTTAAGGTTGATCTCTACCTATCTTCCAGATGCTGATGATTGATACAATGAGCTGACACAAGAAAGTTGATCTCAATGATAAAAATTTTTTTTTTAAATATTAAAACTTTCTTTGAGAGTCTATGATAAAAAAATAAGTCCCTGTAATGTTGGAAAAAATAGAGGATAATTTGAAAGAAGCATGGAAATTGCAGATGGAAGGTTTACAAGTGACATTTAGATGAAACATTGTTAGCTTATTGCTAATTCCATGGTGAATATTCAGATGAGCTACATTCCTTATATCTACCAGTTCAAACTTTTAAAATTTGAACCAACCATACCACATATACAGGTTCGAATCATCCTCTTATTATTATTAGTAAGGAAGAAGTTTCACACTGATATCTTCTTCCTGATATCCTCAGAAGATGCTTGCTTGATCACTACAAACTTAATCTCTTATATCGATACTGCAACTTCATTTAGTAACCCTCTACCTTGAGCGACTCTTGGGCCTTGTATTGTGTGAACATTTGGTAAAAAAATATTTTCAAGAAATATGTACTAAGATGAAGGATTTGTGGTAATAGAGAAAAAATAAATAAAAATAAATACCATGAAGAACAAAATCTCTAGAAATAGATGGATAATAAAAATCGCCATGCCAACAAAGCCATCATTTGACCAACCAATCAGAAAGCTTTCACAACCAGGATGTAAGAAAAGAAATAAACAAATAATAGCAAAGAGAGTGACATTTCACTATTTCTAAAAATAGTTTGATCAACTAATCAGGAAGCTTTTATAACCAGGATATATAGCCATGAGCTAATGAGAAGTGAGCAGCCTTTTCAAAGTGGATCTATAAATGTGTATATAAACAGATGGAAAATCAAACAAAATCAGTGCACATTTTCGTTTACTCATTACACAATGCCAATATACACCCAAAACAAATACACCTTATATACAGTGACAACTCTAGGTTTGCTTCACAAAGAGAAAAACTGAAAATGTAGAATAATGAGTTTATTATAATATAGAACTTAACACATGCTAAAGAAAACATTAATTATCCTACCTCAAATATTTTTCTAGCCTTTAGATATACAGATCTTTTCATGGCAATTTCTACACCTATCTTTTTTACAAGATAATTTTCTGTTGACAAAATAACCAAAGAATTTAATCTGTCTTGAGACATGGATGACCACAAGTATGTTTTTATAAGTTTTAGTTTTGGAAGATCCCAAACACATGACATGGCAGCATGATGGTGCCATAGGTAACTGCCTGAGTTGCCAGTACCTTGAGCCAGCCCTGCTTATATATGGAGGTAACAAATATTGTCAGAAGATAACCTCCTAACCACTATAGAGTCTGCCTGCAAAGCTTTGATGGATTAATGTTTTTGCTGAATCAGCTAATAACACCACTAGAATCTATCAATCTATCATGACTTGATTATGAACAGTGTTTTTGCCATTGTTCATATTTTATGAAATCTTTATTTTTATGCATGAACTGATGTCTCTTCAGAATTTATTTTGTTCCTTTACCTGTCATGAAGAATTGACAACCATTTCTGTTTATATTACGCAACACATAAAACTACAGAATACCGTAAATACAAGTGTTAAAAGAATTGGATGGGGAATATGTTCCAAAACCTCCTTGTGCGTGCCTGGAATCACAGATAGCACCAAATCCTATGTATTTATACTGTACTTTTTCTTCTACATACATACCTATAATAAAAATGTAATTTATAAATTAGGCACAATAGATTAAAAGCAATAACTAATAATAAAATAGAATAATTATAACAATATATAGATATTAAAAACAATAATAATAACTTAGCACAATTATAACCATACTAGTATAGTAACTGTCAAAAATATGATTATTTACACGTGGATTGGCAGAGTATCTGTGTCCTCTGCTTCAGATCTTTTGAAGGGTAGTATCTGGGTACTTTGTGAAAAGTATTACAGACTGGGAAAAAGTTATGTGATGGTTAGATTTATTGTTACCCTTGATCTTCGTCAACGTCATTAATTTTCACCTTTTCACTTAAAAAGGAAGCACTTTACAGCTTGTATTTGGTATATTAATTGGAGGAGGCATATTGAAGATACTAGTCAGACTAGATCATTGAATAACATTAGAATTAACAGAAAATGGTTTTTAATTAGTTATATTATGAATAGAAAATCCTTTTTAGCAATGATGCTTCAGTTCTTACCCTTTTGATAATGATAATAGAAATATTAGTCATTTCCCTATAATGATACATTTGGAATATCAATAATTTTGGTAAACTGTGTATTGCACCATAATATTTCACAAGGTTAATATCTTCCCACAGTTTATATCATGTTTATATCAACTTAAGTAAGTAAAAGCCCTAATCTTTACTAAATGCTATGGACTCCAAAATGAAAAAAAAAATGATTTTTCATATAAATGGCTTGACAGACAGACAGGGAATATTAAAATTTTGCCAAAGGTTAAACCAACCATGTTTATACTAGTATGATGAAATAAAGAAAATATGTCTCTACCAGATGAGTCATAATTATTAAATGTATTGATTTTAGAAATATACAACTAACAAATTAATTAAAATGGAGATCATAAAGTCTTAGGTCCCTGCTCAAGGGCTTAAATGTTAGCCAATCAAAATTTAAATATATGTTAAAATTAATGCTAAAACTACATCTCTTTGACCCTAATGTGATTTTTTATATAATAATTTATACTCTTTTTTTGTTTTAATATTTCAAGGATATGATTATCAGCTTGATGGACAGTATATTTAGGAGCAAGGTTTCAAGAAAAAAGAGGCCATGGCAGTAGCAGTAGTTGAGTCATCATCCATTAAAAAATGGAACATTGATTGATCAGATTGTTTTGTAGTTTTGGATATAGGCCCAAAACTGCAGGAGTTGAAGATGTTGGCAAAGGCCCAGGTCATATCAGATAAACAGTTAATGTTTGTTCTAATCTGTGTCTTGAGAATTCAGAGACCACAGTTCTCTCAGCTTCTCTCTCTGCTTTCTATCTTTGCTCTCAGTTCCTGGAAAACTTACAAACCAAGGAGACATAAATTATCAATATGTTCTTCTGGCTGGACACAATGGACCAAAGACAACAGGACACATGTTCAGCAGAAACAATGGCTGAAAATAAAGAATGTTGGGAAAATGGAAAATTATTTGAAAATAATTATCATCAACTGCATCATCTTTAGTAAAATTATATATATATATATATATATATATATATATATATATATATATATATATATATATATATATATATAATCCTTTGTGTTTATATGACTAGGGAGTATAAGATGCAGTTAAAAAAGCAGAGAAATTCCAGTGAAAAAGATTATTTTCATGTATAAAAAGCAGCTCATTTTAGACCAAAGAAATGAGTAAAACTTGTGAAAAAAGAAGAGAAAAAATGATAAAAATTGGAACATTTTGTTTATATTATGGGGTCCACCCTTTTCTGATATAAATGGACTCGTCCTGCTGCCATAAAATAGCCACAATCAGTCAGTCAGGGAGTCTGAAGGTAGAGGAACAGGCAGAGGAACAGGGTGGAGAAACAGAGTGGAAAGTACATAGACACTGTGATTGAGTTGACGTTAGAAGTCAGTTACAAGCACGCCCGACTCTAAGGAAGTTACTTCGAGACTGTATATAGCGATCTTTGATTAATAATACTAACCGGCGTTCCTGGATTTTACTAACAGCATTACCTTTTGTATTTTGTGTAAATACATTTAATTTCTTAGCTTAAATACTTGCGTTTGTCATTTATTAGAGACCGATTTTTCACGCGGAATCCACAACAACTTGGCGAACGAGGATTCGAAACTCACGCGGATAACCCACAACAACTTGACGAACGAGGATTCGAAACTCACACGGAAAGAAAAACTTTTCGTACGTCTAACAACAAACAACTTGGCGAACACACGCGGAAAAACTAATCAACAGAAGAAAAATCCTTCCCTCATCGTTCAACAACAAATTAGCGACAAACAATTTCGAGGAGTAAAAATACATAAAATTGAGTTATCATGGAAGATTTTAAAAATATGTTGGTAGAACTGATAAAGCACCAAAATGAGCAACAATTACAAATGCAGAAATACCAAATGATCAACAGTTACAGCTACAAGAAAAATGGCAAAAGCAAATATTACAAACGCAAAAGGAAAATCAAGATAGACAAACAGAGCTCCAGGAACTAATATTGAAAGTAGCGGGCAGCAAGCAATTAGATATTGAAAAAGAAGCAACATTTTCGCAAGACGCAGTGTGGAATACCATAGAGATTTTCAAATATTCTCTAGATGAGGAAAAAGTTTGGAGATTACTTCAGAAGACATGAAGACATCTTTAACATAGACTGTCAAAATTGGACAGAAGCAAAAAAGCTACGTCTGCTTAGAAAATTAGGAACTGAAGAATATACAAAGTTCGTGGATTATATCTTGCCAAAAAAGACGAACGAATTAAAATTTGACGAAGCAGTGACATGTCTTAAAGAACTCTTCAGCCCCAAAACATCACTCTTCCATAGGAGGTGGAAATGCCTTAACCTGGTAAAGGGCGATAATGAGGATTATTCCAAGTTTGCCGCAATCGTAAATAAACATTGTGACGACTTCAAACTAGCGGAATTAACACCGGACAATTTTAAATGCCTCATTTTTGTTCAAGGGCTAGTTTCTACAAAAGATAGCGAAATGCGTAGAAGAATGCTTGCAAAATTACAAAATGAACCGGGTCTAACATTACAGCAATTATCAGAAGATTGCCAGAGATGTTTAAGCATAAAGAAAGACACAAAGAACATTGAACAATCAGCTGTTTCTCATATACGTAAGTTAAATAAAAGTCTACGTTCTTCACCCTCCCCGGAAAGAAAAATAAAATTTTACGACAGTGAAAAAAGATTCTCACCCTCCCCGGAAAGAAAAATAAAATATTATGATAAGAGAAAAAATACAACATACAGGACAAATTATGACGGATATCGAAACAAATATAAGCCCCCTCCATCAGCATGTTATCGATGTGGAGGATTACATTGGAACAAGGATGCCGCTTCAGATATAAAACTGTCATGAATGTGGAAAAAAGGCCACAAGGCATCCCAATGTAGAAATAGAAAAGATACTAATAGAATAAGAGCTACAAGGATGAATAATGATGACAACACCAATATAAGGAAATATGTAGAACTGGAAATTTTAAACAAAAAGATTAAATTACAACTGGATTCGGGTTCCGACCTCACGATAATCAATTTACAGACATGGAAAAAACTTAACAGACCTACCATGTTACACACTCAAAAAATTGCCAAGTCGGTTACAGGCAAACGAAGAGGGAGAAATAATAGTGAATGTTAAATTTCACGGCAAAACAAAAAAACTTAAGATATACGTCATGAAAGATACTGAAAATTTAGTAGGTATCGACTGGATGCAGAAATTCAACGTTTGGGACCTACCTATCAACTCGTTTTGCAAAAAGTTAGAGGTTGAACCATCAGATACCATAAAATTGAAGGAAGAATTATACAAGCAATTTCCTGAGGTATTTTCAAGTGGGTTGGGACGATGCAACAAATTTAAGGCCAAAATAGAATTAAAAGAAAACGTCCAACCAATTTTCAGAAAGAAGCGAAATGTACCGTTTGCTACTATAGAAAAAATAGACAAAGAATTGGAGAGACTTGAACAAACTGGGATTTTATCTAAAACAGAGTTTAGTGAGTGGGCTGCGCCGGTGGTTTACGTAAAAAAGAAGTCAGGAGAAATTCGCGTATGCGCAGATTTTTCGACGGGACTCAACAAGGCAGTAAAAGACCACCATTACCCACTACCGAGCCCAGAGGAGGTATTTACAAAGCTCAATGACGGTAAGATATTTTCAAAAATAGATCTTAGTGAAGGTTATCTACAAATTCCAGTAAAAGAAGAGAGTTCGAAAATCCTTTGCATTAATACGCGCAAAGGGTTGTATAAGTTCAACAGACTACCATTCGGAATAAAAGTTGCACCTGCAATTTTTCAGCAAACGATGGACACAATGCCCACGGGCCAGAATTTCGCGACCGCTTATCTGGATGATATCCTAATTAAGAGCGACGATGTTGAAGAGCACACGTCACATATAAAAGAAGTTTTTAGAAGACTTCAGGATTTCGGCTTCAAAGTAAAAGGAGAAAAGTGTGATCTTTTCCTAAATGAAATTAAATATTTAGGTCAGATAATAAATGAAAATGGCAGAAAACCGGACCTAGAGAGGGCATCGGCAATTAAAAATATGCCGGAACCAAAAAATATTGCAGAACTGCAAAGTTTCCTGGGCCTAGCTAATTACTATGGCGAAGTTATTGATAATATGCATAAACTGAGGGCTCCATTAAATGAGTTACTAAAAAAGGAACATAATTGGAATTGGACAGAGGACAAGGAAATAATACAGAAATTAACTTCAGAGCTAACACTGACACATTTTGATCCCGAACTCGAAATAATTATTGCAAGTGACGCAAGCTCACATGGGGTAGGTGCGTGTATTTTACACAAGATGCCGAACGGTACAAACAAACCCGATGCACACGCATCTAGATCATTATTACCGGCGGAAAGAAACTATTCACAGATTGAAAAGGAGGTATTAGGCATAATTTTTGCAGTGACTCGTTTTCACAGATATATATATATGGGAGAGAGTTCACACTTCAAACGGACCGCAAACCACTCCTTACGATATATGGTTCGAAAAAAGGCCTACCAGTCTATACAGCGAACAGACTTTTAAGATGGGGAACTGTGTTACTGAACTATAATTTTAAACTGCAATTCTTACCATCAAAGAAAATCGGACATGCTGACGGACTATCACGATTAATACCTGCAAAAAGCGAACCGTTAGAAGAGTCGGTAATTGCTGCATTACAAGCGGAAGATAAAATCAGCAAGGTACTATGCAACACAATAAAGGAACTACCTGTAACGCTGCTAGAAATAAGACGAGAAGCAGAAAGAGACGAGTTTATCCAGGATACCAAGAAAAAAATGGAAGAGAAAGTAAAGAATTTAGCAGACAGTTTCTCAATCTGTGACAACATATTGTTGTATAACGAGAGAGTTGTAATACCAAAGTCACTACGAAGAAGGATCTTAAAAGATTTCCACTTGGGACATCCGGAAAAAACCGGATGAAATCACCCATGAGGAGTTTTGTATACTGGCCGAATATGGACAATGATATCACGCAAATGGTGGAAAGTTGCAAAGGTTGTGCTGCTGCGGCGAAGGCACCACCCTATATACAAAAGCCATGGCCTAAAGTAGACAGACCGTGGTCCAGAATACACGTGGATTATGCAGGACCCATTGAAGGTTACTATTATCTAATAACAATAGATAGTTTTAGCAAATGGCCAGAGGTTGCCAGATTCAAGCACCCAACAACGGAAAAAACCATAAATTGTTTAATTAAACTATTTGCTAGATTTGGTGTTGCAGATTGCGTAGTAAGCGATAATGGCACACAGTTTACATCCAGCGATTTTAAAGAATTTTGCGAGATGTACCAAGTAAAACATATTAAGATAGCGCCATACCACCCGAGGTCAAATGGACAAGCCAAGAGATTTGTCGACACATTGAAAAGAGCACTAAAAAAAGCAGAGGACGTACCGACGACAAAAGCTCTACAGCAATTTCTACAAGTATATAGGATAACACCCAACGCAAACACACCATCGGGTCTTTCTCCAGCAGAGTTGATGTTTGCGCGGAAAATAAGATCGGTGTTCGACAAATTATTGCCAAGCAAGAGCAAAAATCAATATACACCGATGGTGCCAAAGAGATCATTCAAACCTGGAGAACGGGTTTATTTAAAAAATTTTAGAAACAATATGTCGTACCGGGAGCCGGGTACAGTAATCAATAGAATCGGGAATCTAATGTATACCATAAAAGGCGAAAAGTTCACACAGAGAAGACATATCGACCAGCTACAGAAAAGACGAATTGAGGAACCAAGCTCGTCAACCACAGATAATGACGATGCTATGGATACAATCTTTGAGGCATTAGAGATACAAAGACCGCAAGAAAATAATGCAGTAATGAGAAGGTCAAGTAGGAAAAGAAAATTCGTCGAACCACTAATCATCAACCACAAGAAACAAAAATATTAACTCCCCCCAAAATGGTATCTAAGGAGGGGGGTATTATAGGTTCCACCCTTTTCTGATATAAATGGACTTGTCCTGCTGCCATAAAATAGCCACAATCAGTCAGTCAGGGAGTCTGAAGGTAGAGGAACAGGCAGAGGAACAGGGTGGAGAAACAGAGTGGAAAGTACATAGACACTGTGATTGAGTTGACGTTAGAAGTCAGTTACAAGCACGCCCGACTCTAAGGAAGTTACTTCGAGACTGTATATAGCGATCTTTGATTAATACTAACCGACGTTCCTGGATTTTACTAACAGCATTACCTTTTGTATTTTGTGTAAATACATTTAATTTCTTAGCTTAAATACTTGCGTTTGTCATTTATTGGAGACCGATTTTTCACGCGGAATCCACAACAGTTTACTTTTGTGATTCATATGCATTATGAAAATGTGATAATGACTCTTGTGGTATAAGGCAACTAAATCAACGATACACATTGAGAAAATAAATCAAAATAAAATTGAATAAATATTAACTTGTTTGTTTGTTTCAATTTTTTGTGATAATCTGAGATATTTCTTTCAAAGTTATTTATGGAGTCCTGAAAAAGACTGTTTATGAGGAATCCATGTCTTTTTCAGCACTCATGAGCATCCGATATCTAAGAGTTGAAGTTCATCCTCATTGATCCTTTCAAACTCTCCCTTGTTGTCAGACCCATAGAACTGATCAAATTCTTTCTCCATGGGGTTGGGTATAGATCTATATAGTAGGTATCATTGGCAAGATCATTGTCATTGCTGGTTTATTGTGGTACCTCTGTTGATCCTCATTGCTATATGAACTCCTTGCATAGAATGTCATCTTCAGTGCCATTGAGCTTAATCATGATGCAGAATTTCTTGAAGTTATTCACAATGATAGCAGCATCCAACTCTTTGACAATGTGCTTGCAGATGTCTTCAAGCTCTGGTTTTCTCATTCTGCCTCCTAATGTGTCGGTGTGATTTATTTTCCTTTGTTGCAATATGCCATTAGATAGATATCTCTCCAGTAAATAAATAAACCCAATTTGACCTGATTTTGTCAGTTTTGAGTCCTGGAAAAAATGAGATTGAGTTCTAAACTAAAGTATATTATGGAATTTTGAGGAAAAGTTAATAAATATCAGACGCTATGAACAAAATACATAATATCCGCAATCATCGCAAAAGCATTTGTAGCACAATGTAGTGCAAACTACATGATACAAACTAACAGAGAAAAAGAAATCTATTTGAAGTCGGCTAATTTCAAATCCAGTTGATATTAATGGCTTAAATATGGTGGTGGATACTTTCTGACCATAATATTTGTTAAGGATATTTATTATCGCTTTGTCAAATACCAACGCATTTTCCTTACACATGGGTTTGTCCCTCTCATTTCAACTTGAAAACATCTACTGTAAAGAGGCGAAACACATTGTAGGTATAGCTTTTTCATTTTGTCTCATTATTTCCACATATATACATTTCTATTTACTGTAAATGCTATATTTAGTGGATACACAGGTTTGAGCAAACAACCTTGTTTTTTAAACAATATAATTGACACCTACCAATTTGGGTATTTGAGAGTTTTAATAAAGAAATTATACCTTATAGCATTATGCTGGGGAAACAAGCTTCAAGACAGGATTGGTTTAAACCACTCAGTTACAATATATATATATATATATATATATATATATATATATATATATATATATATATATATGTAATGAAAAACAAACCACTTTAAGGTACCATTACGATAATTTATTTCACCTAAATCCTTTTTTAATTTAAGGATTCAGGATCATCAGGTAAAACTTCCAACAACGAATTGAGAGGAAAAATGGGATTAGAAATTGGTGGGTAGTGTAATTTTTGTAATTTAATAGAGGGGGTTGAGAGTGGTAGTTAAACAGACAATATAAAGTATAGGAACTACCACTACCATGCCGTTAACTTCCAGTGACTCAGCGTTTTGTTTTCAGAGAACGGTACACAAAAAGTAAAACAAATGAAACATAAACAAGTCCTCCTAACTAAAAATAATAACCGGAAACTACTTTAAATACACATGGTGTCCAAATGAAACCCATGTGTACAATCAAAATGCGGAAGTTAATTTTTAGTCATCAACCAAAAGATATTGCCAACCTGTTAGGATGCTACCGCAGCCGACATAAATACAACAAATTTCTTGGCCCTGGGGTAGATCGACGTGCTCCCCCTCCTTGGAGCGAGTGTACGCGCTTTATTTATCATCTCTCAGTTGCGTGTCTGTCCTTGGACAGAGTGCGCTCAGGGGCTTCTCTGTCTAGGGACGCAGGGGCAACTGAGAAAATAATACTGAAGAGGTGCCCAGCCCTGGGGAACTGCTGCTCCCATTGCATCAGAGGGAGGAATCGGTGCTCGCACCGAGGCCAGCGCAACCGACGGTTGCGGGGGCTGAGGGGAATTTTTGTCCCTGCCCGAGTGTACGCGCTCGGGTCCCCACATTAATCCGACCTTGTCACATCTCATTCTCGTGGAGGAATGGGTAAATACCAGAGTGACGTGCTCCTCCTCCCACCTTCACCTGGCCGGCCCTCGTGGAAAATAAACCTCCACATCTCAAGTGTTAATAAAAGCAAAGCATGTCAGTTTTATAAAGATTTCCTATTTGTCCCTTATCCTATCATCCTCTTGCATTCCTATCTATATTTGATCTTAATTAATATATATATATATAATATATATATATATATATATATATATATATATATATATAAACAGATGCAAAATATGCCTGGAAGAAAAAATTAAAATAATTAAGTACAAAAATACAAGCCAGTTATTGAACCAGAGAAATGAAATTATACTTAAATGTCATCATAAAAATAAGTTTATATAGTCTTAAAAATAGACATTTATTTTGCATCAAACACTGAAAAATATATATTAGATTTGTAACTATGTAAGTTTATATATATGTATGTATATATGTATGTGTGTATTGTATATGTGTGTATCTATCTATTACTTTTATTACTATTATTATTACTTTAAATATATTACATATAATTATTTTTTTATTACTGATGATGATTAAATGAATAACAACATAGATTGCATTTCTGTGATTTTTATTACTGGTTGCGCAGTTAAAGTTTTATCCATAAAATTTTCCCCCCACCTTCCCTTACTGCAATATTCTCAAAAAAGTCTAAAGTAGGATCTATAATGTAATCGGTACTGAATTAGCTTCTTGACTTCAGTCGCTTTCTCACGGAAGTGATGTGGCTTCCCTCTGTCTTTTCTACAAATATTTTCATGGCTATTGCACTGATGAGCATTTTTCCCTGGTGCCCTGACTACATGAATTTAAATCAGCCTTAAAAAATAATAGCAATTTTTTTTACCCATCATAATTTTACACAGACCCCCACCATACAGTAAATACATGCGTGTGAGGAAATATTATTCAGTGAAAGAATAGAAAAATGGTTTGATTGTTGACATGTATACATTCACGAGAAATATTCGCCACACATCCGATCTTTGAATTTCAGCAACCAAATGCATATATATGTAGACAACAGCACATATAAATACATATGTCAAGTCCCAATACTGTCCACATATGTTTATGTTTTTGTATGAGCCCCGGCGAGCGAGCGCATGTGTATGTGTGTCTGCATACCTCAATGGGTGTACAGACATGCATCTATGTTTGCGTTAGCATGAGTGACATAACAACGACAATTTCCCCCACTTCCATAATAACACTAATACACGCAATCTACACAAATCCAAATTTAAAAAAAAATGAATCAGTTTGTCTGACGATCGCAAAAGCGTGAAACCCAGGGTCACAAACTCACATCAATCCAAATAAATATATATAGAGAAGCATCTGGTTAGCAAAGTCCAAATTAATGTTTTTTAACAGACAATCTCCAACAACTTTTTTGATTGATCATATTTGCTCACGAAATGCATCTTAATGCAAACAATGACAATATACAATGAAATGGACTAAATCTAAAAATTATTTAATATATTTTCTGTTTATATGTTATTTTTAATAGATATAATTTATTTAAGTAAATGCTCTGTTTTTTAATTAAACAGTATTAATTACATTTACCGGCCTGAATGTTTGAAAAATTTCATAGAAAATATCTATTCTTCAATAAGAGTTGAACCTGTGTCCCACATGAAACTGTCATTTGATCTGAAGTGCTATACCATTTAGCTATAGTGAAGCGTCTGATTAGCAAAGTCCAAATTAGTTTTAAACACACAATCTCCAATGATTTTTTCAATCGATCATATCTACAAAAGGTTTGATTCCTGTTGGAGAATGTATATTTTCTACGAAACTTTTTGAACATTCAGACTGATTAGAAAACAGAGCATCTACTACTCAAATACAGGTATTGACTAAAAAATAACATTTGAAGTAATAAAAAAATATGTCAGAATAAAAAGCAAACTCCACTAATTTACATATATATATATTTCTAAAGAAGTAATGGATATTTATTTATTAATCTGAGATGTTTTTATCACTTTAAATGTTATTTTTAGTGGATATTCATATTTGAATAGCTGCTCCATTTATTTTTTAAACAGTATTTTTATTTTCATTTACCAGCCTGAATATTTGAGAAATATTATTAAAGAAAAATGTGCCCTCTGGCAGGATTGGAATCTGTGTCGCCCTTTACAAGAGAAACTGGCATCAGATCCAACGTGCTTTAACTGATTTGGCTATTAAGCACAGCTGTATGCAGCTTTTTAAGCACATCTTTTAGATTCCAGAAACTTCATAATTGATTAGTTTTGTTTCCATAAGAAAACCAATTTCTAAAGAAGTAATGGATTCTTATTTATTAATCAGACATATTTTTATCACTTTAAATGTAATCTTTAGTGGATACCTATATTTAAGTAGACACATAAAAGATAAAAGTAAAGAAAATGTGTTCCCTTGCTGGGATTGGACCCGCACCCTCTTTGTAGAGAAAATCACCATTTGCTGTGAGCCACTTCATGGCTGAATGGCAAAGCACAATAGATCAAACAATAGTTTATCTTACAGATGCAGGTTCAATCCCTGTCAGTTCTTTACTAAGAACTTAATTTCTTGAATGGCTGATAGACATAATGCCGACTGTTTAATAAAATTAAAAAATGGAGTGGCCATTTCAAATATGAACTATCCACTATCATCAATGTTATGATAGAAGCAAAGATTAAGCAGATTCTTATTTTTTTTAAATGAGTAATACAAACATTGTCCTTAAGCAGACACTTTTCTTTCAGACAAGATGCCAAGTTCAGCTTTATTCTTTGAGAATGCTAAATCTCAAAACAAATTATTTAACTCCCCTTGAGAAAATTTCTATGGTTCATCTTCATTTTCAAGAGTAAAAACTGCACCCACTTTGGTTGTTTCCACATCACTAGTAGTTTCTATGTTAGACATTTGAAGGTCATTCTCTGGTGATACTGGAACAGGAAGGTCATTATTGTGTGTGTAGAATTTGGTAATAGCAACAGACGACAGTACTCAACTGTAATAGAAGTTCAGTTTGACTGACCAAGCTTATCCGCTGGACAAATTGGTAGGTGGTTTATAGTGATTTTCTAAGCGCTGCTTAGATGTGGCACAAGGCCGCATTGGTAGGTGGTTTATATAACAGCCTGGGAAATACCATTCTGTTACCCAGGCAAGCCTATCCTGTAAGTTCCGATTGGCTGATGATTCCAGTGAGGATACTGTACTCAATAAATATCCAGTATACTATGACTATTCGAGAGATGGAAATATATTGAGTTTCAACCCTGTTTATTTTGTGTCAGCTAACTGGACGCTAGTTGGAAATTTCCTTGCAAAGGTGAGTCTCACACTCTTGATTGTTTATTTTCCTCCCCTGCATTGTGTGAGGGTAATGGCTTTGAGGGGAAATGAGTTCTTTCTGGGCAATTTTTTTGTGGCTGGGCGATGCTGGGTGATGTTGTTTCATTTTCTTTGGCATGTGGGACATGCATATTGGGCTCCTGGGCATCCCTGACCCTTGAATCAGGGAGCTCAATTAAAGCTCTAAGGATGGGGGTAGGGACTGCAGGTGTTTGAAGTTTCCTGATAAATTAGCAGTTCCGCAAGGTGATTCTACCCAATCCATCCACTCTGATTCGATATTGACGATTAGATAGTGTCTTGACAACTCTGCCTGTTGTGTCCCACTTGTGATTGGTTGGACATTGTATTGATACTATGTCTTCTTTCTGAAGCAAAACCAGGGTATGGACCGTACGGTTGTACCTTTCTATAAGATGGGCTTGAGATAGGCTTTTCTCGCGATTTTGAGCTGCAGCTATCCATTTCACATGCGGCTTGTATAGCATGGGTTGGGATAGTATAAATAATAGTAGTTGTGCTGGGTTAGTCCAATGGTCTGGATGGGTGTGTTCCTGTATTGAAGGATAGTCCGTGCTGCTCTGTTATTATCCATGGATCTTTGAGCTCCCGTGTTACTATGTACTATCTTTTGGCAGATTTAACAGCCAGCTCTGCTCGGCCATTGAATTGAGGATAGGCAACAGATGATAGTCTGTGTTTTACTGCCCAATCGTTCAGGAATTGTTGGAATGGTAGTGATTTGAAAGGTGGACCACCATCAGTGCTGAGTTCCTCTGGAGCACCATAGGTCTGGAATATATCTCGACAAATTAAAATTATTCTCGAGGCATCTGCGTGTCCATGGCTTAAATGATAAAGGATGAGCCATCCAGTTAGCCTATCTGCACAGACAAGGTACTACTGACATAGAATAGAACCATAACTATTTGCTGGAATAGCCAATCTGGTGATCGTGTGAGAGTGATTGATTCTTGTGGTTGACTAGGGGCAATGTTTGAGCATACCATGCAATTGGCCCTAACATTATGGATTGCGGCATACATTCCAGGTCAGTAGATGGACTCATTGGTACAGGCTTTCATGCCAACCACACCCTGGTGTGCTGAATGCAAACTAAGCAATATTTTTTCTGGTGAGAGGTTGGAATTACTATACTTCCATCCAATAACACTAAGCCATTGTCATTGGTAAGGCGGTGTCTTACCGCCCGATATTCATGGAGTACAGGTATGGCGAGATGGTGTGTTTTTGGGAAACCGTGCTGTACTGCATTTATCAATTCTTTGTATTGGGGATCATTACGTCCTTTGTTCCACGTAAAATGTGAGTTTTGTTTTACAAGATTGTGAAAAGGTAGTAGGATTGGACCTAATGAGTATGCCCAAGCTACTTGATTGACCATGATCTTGGATCTGTGATTGTTTTTGGAACTGTGAAGTTCAATATTGCTTGTAGCATGAAATCAGAAGGGGTTACTCCAGAGGGAGTTATTTGGAGGCTTCCAAACTGTACTACATCCTGACAAAATTGGAATTTGTCAGTGTTGAGAACGATTCCGTTCTTAGCACAGTGAAGTAAAAAATCGAAGTTATGATAGAACATTTCAGTTGTTGTTGTAGTCGTACAATAGTGTGTCGTCCACGAATTTGATTTATTATCTTGTCATATTTGCGTGTGTATGCGTCGTCTCCAGATCCAAGATAGCCTTGAGGCATCCTGAGGTACATAAATCTTCCCTGTTCCATAATGAAAGTGGTAAGTGGCTGGGATTCTTTGTCTAATGGTACTGAGTGGTACCCATCGACAGCGTCTAACACAGTTTTTTTGTTGTTTTTTTTTTGTTTTAGGTGGTACCTGAAGGGACAATTGGAACGGTGACCCAGTAGGATGTCTCCCGTTTACATTGGGAATTAAGGTGTTGGTAATCTACAGTTCTGTGTGGTTTACTATTTTTTTAGCTGTGATGACCATTGTACTACACCAATCTGTGGGCATGCCAATAGGTACTGGTGCTATTACGCCTCTTTCTACATCCTTCCAAAGGACCTGTTTTACTGGTTTCTTGAAATGGAAAGATACAGGAACTGGGCTGTGTCTGGTTTTAGAGATTGCACCTTCTTTTAGATGTATGTGGGCGGCAGGACTGGACATAGATGGGAACACTCCATCGCGTTTGAAAGCTGTATTAGCAAACTGCTTTAGGAGCCAATCCTTAAGTTTGCTTATGTTTTTTTTTCTGTCGCTGGAAAGGGGAGTTTTTTGGGGCGATTTGGCAGATGATCCTCACTTCCATCAGGCTTGGGTTGTAGTTTAATTTTTCATGGGTATGTCTGGCGGGGATATATTTCATGGCAACATCAGCTTTGCTTGATAATGTTGCAAAATTGTTTGGGAAATTTTCATGTAATATTCTCACATCAATCCATGCTGCTTTGCTAAAATAAAGCCGCTCAATTTGTTCGCATATATAGAGAGCTTGTTTGGTAATTTTCCCTCCAATGATAAATTTAACTGGCAGCCGAACTCGACAAACGAGGGTGAAGCCTCCCACAGTGCGAACAATTTTCTCTGATGGGATCAGGTTGCGGTTCGTGAGTCCCATCTTTAATAAATGTATTGGTCCCCCAAGACATATAGATGCTCCACTGTCAGGGAAGACCTTAAGTGTAGTGCTCTTCATATCAGGGATGTTTCTAGTTTGTCTGGGGGTCAGTGGAAAAAAATTCGGATGGGTGTTGATTATGGCATTTTGGAAAGTTTTTAGGTCAGGTAGAACAAAAGACACTCACTGTGTTATTGGCCCTAAGAAACTTTTTTTTTTAATGGACTGTGATTGGACGGTTTAAAGGTGAACTGCCCCCCCCCACTTTGAAAGGGAAGGGAGAACTGTGACTTGACCTTAGCAGCAGTTGGAAACGAGACAGCTTAGAGAGAAGAGGTTCGTTTTCTCTCTCCCTGCTGAAAAGGCAGGCAGCGTTTTCCCATAAGTAAGGATGATGGGTAACAAGTTGCTGAGGGCAAGTTTCCTCTTCAGAGAATGTTTTGAGAAGTCCTCTTGAAGAAACCCCAGAAAAGAAAGTTGAAAAGAAATCCGTAAGTTGAGTTTGGAGCCAAAGCCATTTGAGAAGAAGACGAAGGAGCGAACACGTGCGTTTTCAAAAACTATTTTGCCACGTGTTTATGTAAACTTCCACCTCCTAGCGGCCGTAAATGAAAAGCGTAATTTCCAAGCGGACGGAAGGAAAATAAGTGAAGAAAGAAGGGAGTTGGTCACCAGGAAGAGAACTTTGTCTACACAAGAGAGAAAAGAAAAAGGATAAAATTTTTGAACCTTGAAAGGACTGAAAGTATAATTGAAGAGCTAAGGCACTTCCCCACTTTTTTATTTTTATCATTGACACAGCAGGTGTGCACAATTCTTTTTTTTTTTGTGTATTTTTAAGTTTGTTTTCTGCTACGTTATTTACATTGTGTTAGAGAATAGGTTGTCCTATTCTCAACAAAAAGGTACGAATTTTTGCAAGAACTCTTATTTAGCTGGTAAGAAATAAATAATTTTTCTTTGTAATTGAATTTGATTTTCATTTTTTTTTTCTTTTTCGTTATTAATTCGGGCAATATAGAAAATACTGCTGCTGCAGGTTTTATTTTCTGAAAGAAAATTAAATTTCCGAAACATTTTGGATACCCCATCAGCGCAATTATATAACTGGATGTTGTTCTACAATGTTGGCATATCCGTCATTTTTATAAATCACTTCGAAATTTCCTGAATTGTTGAGGGGTCATTTCCAGATGGAGCCGAGGAAGCTTGGTCGCTGGTGCATTAGCAGGGATCATTTGGGTGGTGAGTTCCTTAGCTTGCTTAAGGATTGCCTTGACTCCCAACTCTCTCAGCATAGCTAGATCCATCATTTGCAAGTTCTCCTTTGTCAACTTTTCACACGCAAATGTTGCAGCATAGTTCTTGGTCGAGTAGACAGAGATTCCTGCTTCGATGAGTTCATTTTTCCAATCCTCAGATTCCATCCTGTTCGCAGCGCCATGTAGAATTTGGTAATAGAGGCAGACAGTACTCGACTGTAATAGAAGTCGAGTCTGACCAAGATATCTATTTATTATTGTAAAATATATAATAATTGTGGCACATGGCGGAAGGGGAAGTGGGGACAGGATGGTCTTCGCTATTATCCTAGTCCTATTTAATCACGATCACGACCCATTCATCCAATACCATTGATCTATTTACCACAAGAACTCATTCATCAACGTTCAATCCTACGTATACCGTAATACCACATATTCACAGGGAGAACCTATAAATACACGCCATGATATAAAAATCTTAAAATAACTAAATACAAAAATATATAAAAATTTCATGAAACATGAAATGAGGGGGAGGGAATGAACCCCGAAAACGAACTACAATTAAACCAAAAACAAACTAAAACAAAACAGATGTTAGTAAGACCCGTCCACCCCTCAAAATAATCAGAGTGGCTGCTGTATTCTGCCGATAGACAGAATCAAGTAGCACACTTATTAATGGAGTGGGAAGGGTAAAAATAAATTACGGAATGGGAAAAATCAAAGTCTGACCCAGCCGAGATGAAAAAGGGGTCCAAAAACAAACTGGGGATGTTGGGAATCTCGACGTGGATCATAACAAAAGTTAGTGCAGGGAACAGACCAGGAGCAACACTTATTCGCATTAACTAGGAAAACAAATACTGTCTAGCTTAACCAAGGGGGGGGATCACAGGAAACCGCCCGTTGTGACCAAGTGGACTTAAAAAAGGAATTCAATGTTAGCCTCTTTCACACAAACCAAGCTCGCTACTTTCACTCACCTTTCGCTGAAATCTGTCAATATCAAACGCTTTCTATCAGTTCTGATCTTCACCTTCAGCTGGTGCTGAAAGAATCTGACCACGGCCTGATGAGAATAACGTTCGTATCACAAGATTCCCTCCATCCGCGACCTCCAAATATGTTGTAGTAAACCCTCTTACAGTATAATGAACTCTTCCTTCTCTCATAAATACAAACTGCGAGAGTCGGACGGGAGCGCAGTGTGAAGTGGAGTGTAGTAATAGACGCAGTGCTAATCTACTATTTACTAATACTATTGTTTTGTATATATCTTCAATATACTTTTTTCAACCGATCTTCGTCTTCCGTGTCTTTCTTTCTGGCCCCTAAACAACATTCAATCAACATTCGTGCCACGGCTAGCAGCGTCAGAAACACCATACGTTTCCCCCAGAATACGGGGGCGACACATTATTGCACACGTGTGCGAGATCGATGAGCATGAGAACATCGGGAGAGAAACGAACCGCCAACTTGCCGACATAATCCCAGAAAGCGTGCACCTGAGGACAATGGCAGAAGGTGTATCAAACCGTTTCTTAGCCAAGATTACACCGATGACAGTCGGACAAATCTGTCCAGTCCCGTCTGAAGACCCTGTTATCAATCGCCAGGTAAGCGAAAACTCAGGGTTACGAGACTAGAAAGAGCGCAACTCGGCCAACGACAAGCAGAACCGCCAACGGAGAGGATCCTACGCGACCCCTCCACTAATTCACGATACAAGACCTTTCGAGGCCGTCAAAGGTAACTGGACAGAGGAAAGACCTCAAGGTCGTTCGACACTCACTGAGGAAAGACGACAGTTTCCCGGGCCTACGACGGCGCTTAGCCCAGAAAATTGGAGGAGTGATAGTAAGACCAGGGATGGCGTCCCTAACACTTCCCTCCAAAATCGAATCCTCAGTCAAAACGCGGCGCAGGAAAGCCAACCTCGAGGCGTGTAGGTGATTCACCAAGTGAGGCATTCCCAGCCCCCATGACACAGACGCTGGACACAGCATTCTTTGCGGAACTTCTGCTTGCGACCACCCCACAAGAGGATGAACAACAATCGCTCGATCACCTTCCGATGGTCCCAGCAAAGAGGAAATACAGTCATGCAGTAAAGGACAGCCTCCTTCGAAGCCAAGTCGCGACCAACGCTCTGACCTTTGCTTGTACTTCTGACCAATTTTTCTCCAGCTGGAGGTCGGGTCAAAACGACACTTCAAGAATGCGGACAGGATCATCCGTCCAGCAAAAGTGCCCCGGAAGATCGACCCCCTTCCAGGAACCTAACCGCAAGCCGAAAGACTTGTTGCGATTAATCTTGACCTCCGTGACATTTTTGTACCGTTCAAGCGCCTTCTGTACCACCTCTATGTCGCTGCGACACGATACGAAAATGGATACGTCATTGGCGTACGCGGAAACCTTGGCTCGAGCTCCACCAGGGACAGCGATTCCACGTAGGGCCGGACTGCTCGCCCGTCCCTCAGCCTGCGAAGAAGAGGTTTCAACGCCAAAGCGTAAAGTAGGGACAACAGTGGGTAACCCTGAAGAACCGACCGAGACAGCGTCAAAGCGTTCGACCGCTTTCCGTTCACCTGTACCACAGCACTGGGGGAACAATACAGGAGGCTAATAAACTTGCAGAAGTCGGGTTGAAATCTGACAGCCTACAGGACAGCATCGAGGTACTGATGATCGACCCTATCAAATGCCTTGGACTGATCCAAATTGATCAGCGCAGCCTCATCGTCATCTTTTACTCCCTCTATGATCGTGCGGATCAGATGCAGGTTGCTCTGAATTTTTCGGCCCCTCATAGCACAAGTCTGATCGGGTCCCAACAGACTCTCGGCAACTGACTGCAAACGCTTCGTCAGGATCTTTGCCAAAATCTTTAACTCCGTGTTTAGCAGAGCTATGAGCCTGTAATCATCTAATTTCCGCCCTCCATCCTTGCCCCTTTTCAACAGCGTGACCACACCCGTGGTGATCTGACTCCTGCTGAAACCAGTTGTTGAATACCACTGTCAAAATCGGCACAAAGATGTGCGACAACCTCAAGTACATTTCATAGGGTCAACCATCAAGTCCCGGAGACTTGCCTCTGCCGACCCTCTTCAATACCAACTAGACTTCGCCTTCCGTGAACTCACCCTCGCAGCTAGTCGCTTCAGTTGGCGTAAGCCGAGGAAAGTCAGCCAAATAGCTGCAAAACTCATCGCCACTGAAACCTGGCTCCTTGGTAAATCGGCTCGCGAAATGCCACCGAAACGTCTCACATCATCAGTCGACCTCAGACTACACCCCTCTGGGGGTTTGACTTCACTAATGTAACGATCGGAACGTCGACAGATCTCTTGCTTGCGTATTTCTGCGCCCATGTTCACAGCTTCGTTAGACTTCTTGTTTAACCTATGCTTAACTACATGACCCTTGTAACGTTCGCTAGTTGATCGCTCAAGAGCCTGCCTAGCTAAACTTATCTCCAGGGGATCCCACAGCCTCCGCCAGGGACAGACTATCTTTAAGTGTCTTCACCTTATTAGCCTTAGCTAGTGCGAGCCGTTGGCTATATTCGGTGGTGAAGGACCTAATCCTATCCTTAAGCCTCTCCGACCACCTATTCACAATAAACACCCCCACTAGTTCCCGCTGCACTAGTTTAATTAGTTATTGCTGGAAGTCCCGCCTGTCCAGTAAAGACAAATTGAACTTCCAGTGCCCAGCCATTCTAGGCCTAGCATCTAATGCTATCCGGGCACTTATGAGTCTATGGTCCGAATAGCCTAACCAGTGGGACGTGGGACAATCTAATAAATCTAACTGCCGATAAAACGAGCGACGCTCCTTCTGGTCGGTAGGGTCATAAATCGCAACGACCCGAAACGAACTATTGTTCACGGCAATATCAGCCACGATCAACCAGCCCCCAGCATCGATGTGGACAAGATCCAACCTCGCACCCAGGGTACGTTTAACCAGCAAAGAAACCCCTTTGGCCTATTGGTCCCCGTATGCTGAATAGACAACAAAGTCGCTAAACAGCACACGCGCATCAACTTCGCAAACAAAGTGTGTCTCCTGGACCGTAGATACATCTACACTGAAGAACAGGAGTTGGGTTCCCCTAATCACAGACTGGACGGAAATCTGCGACAGTAAGGATTGTCCCAAACTCCCTGTCCCTATCAATGTCGTCATGCGAACATCTAGAACAATGCTTCCGACGTCCGTGGGATATGTTAACTTTAGAGCCCTGTATAATGTGAGATGGAGAAAAACGGACTCTTCCGGCGCAAAACTTCTGCAATTTCATCAATTCATCCATTAGAATAGTGGAGGTGGGATCCACCTCCACTATTCTAATGGATACGAAGGCCTCCTGAGCACCCTAAAGGTGATTCTATACAGTTAATCCCCTTCCCACGTCCCTAATCAGCGTTATGACTCCTGAGGCTTTGGAGAAATTTCTAGGGTCTTCTACTGACATCCCACCGACCAAAGTCATTTTAAAGAGGGTCCTTAGTAATGCTTTTTTTGCGAGGGAAGGCCCGCTTCATAGCCTGCCTGTACTTGACATATTTTTCCCATCTCGGTAATGGCCTCTTTTTTTTTAGGTGGGGGGATGAGTGCTGTAGTGGTGGGGGTAGAGTCAGAAGTAAGAAGGAGTGTTGGATGGAGGGGTGTTGGAAGAGGAGTGTTGGAAGGACAAGTGTTGGTGACGGGGTTTATGGAGGGAAGGGTTTTAGCTGGAGAAGTTTTGGGAAGTGGGGAAAGAGAAGCCCTAACAGGGGATCAAGAAAGGCTCCTTGCTGCATTGTCATCCGATTTTTTGACTGGGGACGCAGGGACGGAGTGGGACTTGGTTTTGTCCAAGACTTTGTCCATCCGACTTCGATCAGTCGTTTTTCTTTCTTGCTCACTATTTCCGCTTCCTCATGTCTCCCTCTTTTTAAAGAGGCAGACCGTGGCGGGGGCATCTCCTCTTGTTGTTGCTCCAGTTGAAGGTCCTTCTGCTGCGTTTCCTGTACCTTTCTTGCTATTTCCCCAGCTGGCACTCCTGCTCCAATTGGGGTTTCTTCTGTTCGTCCTTTTGTTGCTGCTGATGCTGGTCGCATTTCTGCTTCGGCGGAGGCTCTTTGGGTTTCTTTTAGGGGGATGTAACTTTCGTCCCACTCTTCACTACTTCCGTCAATTCTCCAAGACATTTTGGACATATAACCGGCGGCTCCACAGACCCAAAAGAGCATTCTTCGGCCCTCAACCACCACGTAGATGGGACGACCTTCACACATTAATACATTGGGAATCGCCACAAAATGTTTCCGGGAAACCATCATCATCACTTTAGACGACTTCAGTGCCTATATCGGCCTTACTCCTGGCAACCTCGCCGAATTTGGAAAAGAAAAAACCCAAGTGGTCGAGCGAAATATACAGGGGCACTCTATGCAGTATTACTTTCGTCTTCCTGGTTCCAAGGTACTCCGTCTGGAGCCTCACCGACTTGGTTGTCATGATGTTACCCGCTAGTGACTTTGCCGTGTCCTCTGATTCCAGCAAAATATCCCACATAGCTCTACTTCTTCTGATCAAAACTTTGACCGCAATGTTCAGTCTCTTAATTGCTTCCTCTATGATCTCCCTGCTGACGCCGATCAGTTGATGAGTCTTGACGTCTGTAGTCAACAAGGAAATAGTTTTGGTTTTCACCGAGTCAAGCAAAGATGGCACCCATAACAGCTCATTTTCTTTGATAAAATTCTCAAATTTATCCGTGAGACTTTTGTAATATTCAAGTCCTTTCGGGGCTGGTTTGTCACCTGCCCACACCGAAAGGCTTGCTGGCGTTGGTGTCACCTCTTGGAGTTGGGATTGCGCCATAGTGTTGGGGTTCCCACGACACCGTTAAACAAACAACACAAAAACAAGAATATGACGAGCAGAAATTTACGTAATACACCAAAACTAAATACAACAATACAAGCAAACGTGGACCAAATTTAACACTTACTTCGAACTGACGAATTACTTCAAAGAAAAGCAAAGTTGACAGTCCTGGCTGACCAAGATAATCTGCTGGACAAATTGGTAGGTGGTTTATTTAACAGCCTGGGAAATTCCATTCTGTTACCCGGGCAAGCCTATTTTGTAAGTTCTGATTGGCTGATGATTCCAGTGTGGATATTGTGCACAATGTGTGTGTGTGTGTGTATATATATTCATGAATCATTCATACAAAAAACAAATATAGAGGTTAATGATTTAAATGGCGAGAATACATCGTCGCAAAAAATATAAATAAGATACATCAACCCCGAACCTGTATATGAATGAAATGATCCCCGTTTATAAATTCCAGTTGCATAAGGTCTTTTTAATTTTTTACAAGCTTTCGTCTTTTCCTACTAACATCATCAGGTATGGAAGTAGATTTTGTTCTTGTTTTTACTTCTCAGTAATAAGAGGACAACGAAAATAGAGATGTAATACGAAAAAATGATGTTGATGTATCTTATTTATATTGTTTGCGACGATGTATTCTCGCCATTTAAATCATTAACCTCTATATTTGTTTTTTGTATGAATGATTCATGAATTTATAAATTATAATTGCACCTTTTAATTGAAATTATATATATATATATATATATATATATATATATATATATACAAACATGTAAACAACAAAATTTACAATGGACATAGACATTAACATTTGTGTTTGTGTGTGAACGCAAAGAGTTTGTACATTGGTGAATGTTCGTATGTACGTGTATGTGTGTTTCATAGCGTTTTCCCACAAGAGGGTAAAACGCAGATCTCTGCGAGAGATCACATTTTTAAATGTGTCCGCTGAAATGCAAAGTAAAAAGAGAACGAGGCAAGAAATCGTCTAATATTTATAGTGTAGGGAGAGCGTGCCCTAGTGAACAGTTAGGAAATTAAGGAGGAGTTAACTCCGACATGGAAATGCATTGAGTTACAACCCTGTTTTTTTTTTCTTCTGCCGGCTGGACGTTAGTCGGAAAGTTTTGTTTGCGCATTACGTTTAGTAAGTGAGACTTTTTGTAATTGTGCTTTTTTTTTGTGCCTTGTGTTTTTGTGATTTAATTTCTGTTCTTTTATTCGTTATTTTCGTTATGGGATTAGCCTCCCGCCATGGCGGAGGTACTCCGGGAAAAAGAGCCGTTGGCCACAACATCCACAGCACCGTCAGCATCGGTGCCAGAGAAACACAAAAAAGGACCTACTTATTACAAGGGCCTGAGAGAGGAATACAATTCATTCATCTCAGGCCATGAACTATTACATGTGCCTTCAGTTATGAAGGCAGTTACAACGGGGACTATCTCCCTGTTGACAACGGACGTCAAAACTCGCAAGTTTATTACTGTCAGCAGGGAGACGATGGAGGGGGCCGTCAAGGCCCTGAACATTGGGGCCAAAGTATTGGCCCGTAGGTCATATGCCATGTGCGACATCCTGCTGGCAACAGAGGAGGCTGCAAAAATATTAGCTGGCAATGTCCTATCCCCAAAGACACTCAGATTACACACACAGTTTACATGAGCACTCAGAAGACCCGGATTACCTTACATGGGGTGCCAATGTACATCGCTGAGGACCATCTGGGGGCCTTTTTCTATGATTATGGCCATGTGGAGGGGATATCCACTATCAGAAGCAAGGCGGGCATTGCCACCAGTGATTACGAAGTCATGGTGTCACTGACCCGTCCGAAATTTAATGAGGTCTCCAACGTCATTACCTGTGGCGGCAGCAATATTTACGTCATTGTGAAGAGTCGTCGTCCAAGCTGTTGGGTTTGTAGTGCCGTCGGTCACCTGCCAAAGTTGTGTCCGAGCAGAAACCCGGCACCACAGCCTCAAGCAACAACTGATCAACTCAAGGCGGATGTTCCAAAGAAGGCCTCCAGCGAGTGGACTGAGGTGGTAGGGAGGGGAGCCAAGGCAACAACTCCGCCTCCACAGCAGAATGTCCCGGGAAAAGGAGCTGCCAAGAAATAGTAGCAGCCTAATCAGCAGCAGCAACAACAACAGGAGCTGAAGCAACAGCGACACTGGAGAAGGAGCAGCAACAGCGGAAATCCCCAGAGAAGCTGCAACAAAAACAGAAGCCCAAGCAACGGCAGCAGACAGAGCAGCAACCGGAGCAGGAGCTCCATGAAAAACCAGTGAAGCAGACTATCCAGCCACAGGAGGACTTACCACAGCTGGATCTCTTCATGGAGGTGGAGGAAGTGCTCCCACCGCGATCCTCATCACTGAAAAGAGGGAGGGATTACGAGGAGGAAGACGATACAAAATGCACCAAAAGGGAAAGGAGTTATGGTCGGGATAGGACGGAGAAGGCCCTGGTAGCTGTCGAGACCCAATCCGTTCCTGCTTCACTGGAAAGAACTGAAAAACAGAACGCAAGGAGCCCCCCCTCGTTCCCTTCTAGGGCTCCGTCTTCTCCTTCTGCATCCCTAACACTACTCAAGACAAAGAAGAAAAGAGGAAAAAAGAAAAAAACTGTTTCCAGAGGGGATAAATTATGTGTAATAGACAGGCAGGCCCTCCAGAGGGACCTTTCTTCTCAGAGGAAGGCCTTATTGAGGCCGCTTTTTAAGTGTACGGTGGTGGATGGGAAGTCCATGGAGGACCCACGCAAATTCCCAAAGGCCCTTGGAGTAATTATATTCATAAGATATACGGGTGGCAAGGCGTGGGAGTACCTGGCGGAGGCAAAAAGCGCCTTCTCGAACATCAGAATGGTACAGATGGAAACATCAGAACTGAAAAAAATTTCAATTTTTGCTCTGGGAGAGTCCAGGTTTTGCTCCACCCCTCCTTATATAGGATTATAAAATTAACCTTCCCAACGTGCGTCGGCGGGATTGTCTCAGACGGTCGAATTACGACCGATATTGGTACTGGTAGTATGGGACAAATCGTCTGGGTCTCGACTGCCATAGATTTTCGTCCAGTCTGTGTCTAAAGGACTTCAACTTAAAAGATGTCTATCAAGCTAGCTAGCCTGAATGTGAGCGGCTTGAGAGATCGGAATAAGGCAGCCCGCCTGCTTCGCGATTCCTTGTCGTTTGGTATAGATGTGGTCGCGATCCAGGGATACGCTTTGTTTGCGACGTCGATGCCAGTGTGCTATCTAACGACTTTGTCATCTATTCAGCATACGGGGACCGGCAGGCCAGACGTGTTTCCTTGTTAATCAAGCGTTCCTTGGGAGCGAGGGTGGACTTTGCCCACGTGGACGTGGTGCGCCGGTTGGTCGTGGCCGATAATACAACAATCATGGGGAGCGTGTCGACTTTACCTGTCAGTTGGGGCCGTTCCTGGTGGATTCTTCGCGCCTAGTCTTAATGGGGGACTGCAATGCCATACTGAACCCCAAGATAGACAGGGGCGAGTACTAGCGGGAAGGCAACGGTTGGTCGTAGCTTGGTTGATCTGATGGAAGTGTTTGTGCTCGTCGATAGATACCGAGTCGATTATCCGGGGCGGAAGATGTGGACATGGGCCTGTAATTGGCCATCCCTCCAGGTAGCCATCTACCTGGATAGAATGTTAATCAGAAGGGTCGACCTTGATTTACTAGATTGCCCCATGTTCCACCGTTTAGACTATTCAGATCATAGACTCGTTTGTGTCCGGAAGGTGTTAGGCAGTAGGCCTGGAATGGCTGGATACTGGAAGTTCAATTTGTCCTTACTGGACAGGCGGGACTTTCAGCAAAAGCTGATTAGATTGGAGGCAGCGGGAATTAGTGCGGGCGGTTATTGGGAGTAGGTCGTGGGAGAGGCTTAAGGATAAGATTAGGTCCTTCACCACCGAATATAGCCAATGACTCGCTCTAGAGGATAGTCCGTCTCGGGTGGTGGCTGGGGGGATTCCCTAAAGATAGTCGTAGCTAGGCAGACCCTGAACCGTGAGGCTAGCAAATGCTACCAGCGTCAGGTAGTTAGACATAGGTTAAACAAGATGTCTAACGAAGCGGTGAAACATGGGTGCAGAATTGCGCAAGGAAGAGATCCGTCGAGGATTCGTGAGGTCATTACCCCGGAGGGGCGTACTCTGACGTCGAACAAATATATGTGAGAGGCGTTTCGGCAGCATTTCGACAGCCGTTTTACCAAGGAACCTGGCCTCAGTGGCGACGAGTTTCACAGCTATTTGGCTGACTTGCCCCGGCTTTCGCCAACTGAAGCGGCTAGCTGCGAGGGTGAGATCACAGAGGGTGAAGTCTACTTGGCACTGAAGAGGCAAGGACTTGATGGTCTACCCTATGAAATGTACTTGAGATGGTCTACCCTATGAAATGTACTTTGTGTCGATTTCGACAGTGGTGTTCAACAACTGGTTCCGGCAGGGGTCCATCCCTGACCAGATTTCCAGGGGTGTGATTACGCTGTTGAAAAAAGGCAAGGGTGTTGGGAGGGATTTAGGTTATTATAGGAACATAACTCTGCTAAACACAGGATTAAAGATTTTGGCAAAGATCCTGATGGAGCGTTTGCAGTCAGTTGTCGCGAGCTTGTTGGGAGCCGATCAGATGTGCTGTGAGGGGCCGAACAGTTCAAAGCAACCTGCATCTGATCCGCACGATCATAAAGGGAGTAAAAGATGACGAGCAAGCCGCGCTGATCAATTTGGATCAGTCCAAGGCATTTGACAGGGTAGACCATCAATACCTAGATGCTGTCCTGCAGGCCGCCGGATTCCAACCCGACTTCTGGTAGTGGATCAGCCTCTTGTATAACTCCCTCAGTGCGGTGGTACAGGTGAACAGGAAGCGGCTGAGCGCTTTTGTGGGTCACGGTCGGCCCGACTGGGTTGTCCGCTGTCGCCGTTACTTTATGCTTTGGCGTTGAAGCTTCTCATTCGCCGGCTGAGGGACAGGGCGTGCAGTCCGGCCCTACGCGGAATCGCTGTTTTTCCTGGTATAGCTCGAGCTAGGGTTTCTGCGTACGCCAATGACGCATCCATTTTCGTTTCATGTCGTCGCGACATTAAGATGGTAAAGAAGGCACTTGAACGATACGAGAAGGTGACAAGGGCCAAGATTAAGCGCAACAAATCTTCCGGCTTGCGGTTAGGTGCCTGGAGTGGGGTCGCACTTCCGGAGCTCTTTGGTTGGACTGATGGACCCGTCCGCATTCTTGGAGTGACGTTTAGGTCCGGATTCCAGCTGGAGAAGAATTGGTCAGAAGTACAAAGTCGCAGCGTCCGTTCGGTCTTGGCTTCAAAGGGGGTTGTCCTTGAAGAGTAGGGCTGAGGCGTGTGCCACTTACGTCTTGTCCCTCATGCTTTACCGCTTGGCTGTAGTTCCTCTTTGCTAGACTCGTATGGAGGTGATCGAGCTTTTGTTAATCAACCTTTTGTGGGGTGGTCGCAAACATTGGGCTCGTAAAGAAGTCTGTTATCAGCGTCCGTGTCATTGGGGGTCGGTATTGCAATACCTAGCGAGTCACTTTTCCTACGCCACGTTTTGCCGGACCACGTTTTGCCGGAGGACTCGATTTTGGCGCCGGGTGTTAGGGACGCCTTTTTCTAGCCTTACCATCACTCCTCCCATTTCTTGGGGTAAGCGCCGTCGCGGTTGTGGAAGGTTATCGAGTTTCCTCAGCGAGTGTCAGTCGGCCTTGACGGCCATTCCTCGGTTCAATGACCTTTCTCGGCGTCGGAGACTATTGTATCATGAATTAGGGGGGATCCTCTGTGTGATCAGCTCAGCTTGTCAACATCAGAGTTGCGCTCTTTGTGGTCCTGGGTGCCAGCGGCGGATTACCTCGGTAACTCTCAGTTTTCGATAAGCCGGCGATTGATTCGGAACGTGCTACCTCTCAATGACGTTCTCTTCAGATGAGGCCAGGCAGATTTGCCAGATTGTAATCGGTGTGACCTTGGTTTGGTACAAACGGTTGTGCACGCCTTCTACCATTGTCCTCAGGTGCGCTTCTTCTGGGAGTATGTCGGCGAGGTGATGGCTGGTATCGCTCCTGAGCAGCTCGTGTCCATTAATCTCGTGTACGCGTACGACAATGTTTCGCCCCCGTCCTCCAGGGTAAAACGGATGGTGTTTTTCACGTTGCTAGCTGTGGCTAGAATGGTGGTGTGGACGTTGCGTAAGGAGGGAATCTTGCGAAATGAATGTTATTTGTATCAGGATCTGTTGTTTTCTTTATGCATCAGCTTAGGGTAAAAATTAGATCTGATCATAAGCATTTGACTTTGACACATTTCAGAGTAAGGTGGGTGACTGAGGTTCGTGTGGACGGGGCTAGCTTTGATCTTCCCTTCTAAGTTCCCTTGATGCAACGGGATGGTTTCCTCTGAACCCTCCCCTGGTTAAGTTAACGCTGTTTTGTTTTCCTAGTTAATGAGTATGATTGTTGTTCCCGGCCTGTTCCTGGCACTCTCTTTTCTTATGACCCATGTCGAGATTCCCAAATTCCCCAGTTTTTTGTTGTCCCCTGTTTTTATCTCAGCTGAGTCAGCCTTTGATTTCCCCATGCCATCATTTATTTTATCCTACCCATTCCATTAGTGAGTGTGCTGCTTGATTCTGTCTGTGGCCTCTCTTATTATTTTGAGGGTGGATGATTCCTACTAACATTGTTTTGTTTTAGTTGTATCTTTTGTTTAATTTTTGAGTTTGTTCTTGGGGTTCATCTCCTCTCCCCCATCATTTCATGAATCATGAGATTTTTATTTATATATATTTATGAATTTTTATGTAATGGGGTGTTTTGTAGGCTCCTCTGCAAGTATGTGGTATTTTGATGTATGTAGGATTAGAGGTGATGGATAAATTCTTGTGGTAAATGTGTAAATTATAATGAATAAATGGGTCATGAGTCGGATTATCTAGAACTAGGACAGCTAAGGAAGATCAGTCCCACCCTTTTTCCCCCCTTCAGCCTTGTGTTACAATTTTGCATTTTCATGCAAAATAAATATCTGTATTGAGTTACAACCCTGCTTATTTTGTCAACCAACTGGACACTAGTTGGAAACCTCCTTGTAAAGGTGAGTCTCACACTCTTGATTGTTCAGTGTGGTACTAGACTTCTTGCCAATTCTAAGTTGATTGGGATACACAATCTTATGCATGGTCTGAACTGTACATTAACCATGCAGAAATAACAATCTCTGAAATGATCCTTTGGTTCTTTCCATATTCTAGGTACTTTAAATGGTATTGTTCTCTTCCTTTTATTAAGACAATCCCTTAGTCCATTGGAACAAGCTGAGCAGATGATATGTGGTGCCCAACTTTTATCTTGATCCCTAACCCTACCAATAGCCATGTCTATCTCCTAACACTATTGATAACCCTAAGCCTAACCTCTAACTCTACTGATAATTCAGAGCCTAACCCTACCAATAACTAAGCCTAACTTCTAATCCTACTGATAAGCCAGAACCTAATCCCTAACTCTACTGATAACCATAAGCCCAACCTCTAATCCAAAATGTATAAATAACCAAAGAAACTATTTAGCCTTTTACTTTTGGGAATTACAGTTTCAGATTTTGACTTTTGACTTTTGGGATTTAACTTTTAGAGATTTCAGCTTGATAGGATTTTGACTTTTTATGACTGTGCTTTTATCCTTTAAAGATTGTATGTAGTCTTTCAAGATTATAGGATTTAGGTTTTTCACTATTATTTATGACTGACACCAAAGGAAAAAAACACAAGTGAACTGAATGAAGGACGGAGGTCCCAAAAGATAATATATAATTTCACAGCAAGGAAAGCTTTTGAGAATAAGGGATGCCTGTTCCATTCTTGCTAGAGATGTTCTTTATTTCTAATCTATATTGTTTAATAGAAATTGTGGAATAATGCTCTGGGAGTTGCAACAAAAAGCAAGAAAAATTAAGATGAAAAACATACTAATCAAAAATAATGATAAATGTACATACTGTCTTGTAACAAAATCAGTTGTTTTTCTTTTCTTTCAAACTAGAATGTTGTACAGTAAAGATTTGTCCAATTTTCAGCAAATTGTACCTTTTTTTTTCCAAATAGATTCAGTTTAGCTTAAGAAGCTTAAGACTTTCCTGGATTTATGAATATTTTTCTTTGTTTTGAAATGTTATAAGAAATTTATTTTTCCTGTATATAGCAAATACCCCAGGTGAGTTGAATGCTCCTGCCTTGTATAGTTCATTACCCCTTGGAATAAATGAACATTCCACCTTTGGAATGTGGGGGAGTGGTAAAGATGATAATGCATAAATTGACAGACATTTTTTTCAAATCACATCTTCCATCAGCTTGGCAGAGGAACATCAATGGAGATACTGTCTCTAAAAATGAGATATTGCAACTAGTAGAAGATGCAACTATTAATTGTACCAAGCCACTTGAAATGCAGCTGAAACCAAAGACTATTTCTTTTTTTTTTACTACTAAATGTCCACACATTGCAAGTCCCAAGAGCTGCTCAGGGTAGAGGGTTAATGAGTGAGTTTGTTGTATGGATATAAGAAGAAGAAATAAGTGCAGGAAGAAGGATATGTAGGATAGATGTTTATACTTACCCTAACTTCTGAACCAAAAAAAAAACGGACATACTCATTCTCAGTTGAGAAATTTGTTTCACTACAGTTTATATAAAAAAAGAATAAATGTTCCATGGTAGAAAACCAAGGTTTTCATGCTTCCTCTTTGTTTATCATGTGCAAACATACACACACCTCCAATAACCAAACACAAACCTTTTAAATTCCATAGGCTGCATAAAAACAAGAAGAATAACCTGTCACTTTTAACACAAATATGATTTTGTTAAATTGTTCAAAGTCCTTCAACATCTTCATTATCTTCATTGTCCTCATTTATGTGTTTTGTTTCTCAAATACATTTTTTTAGTCACCTTGAGGCACATATTCAAAATTCATTGATGAAAAGGGTGGTGCTAATTTGAGAGGGATGCTAAATTGAATATTTACTATATATGAAAGATCAGTGGAGTTAAAAAGTAGAATTCTGTGATCAAAAATAATTTTCTTTTTGAAATTTTTTTATGTTAATATAGGTCAAAATTTTTTATGTTAATATAGGTCAACATTTTTAATCTTAATATAGACTGAATTTTTAATGTTAATATAGATCAAAATTTTTTATGTTAATATAGACTGAATTTTTAATGTTAATATAGATCAAAATTTTTTATGTTAATATAGACTGAAATTTTTTTATGTTCATATAGTTTCAAAATATCTTTTCATGTTAATATAGATCGCAATATAAAAAAAATATTTGTTTATTAAATTTTGTAAAAGTTAATAAGGGTGCAGTTTGCTGTGTAAATTCATTATAAATTTATCTCCCCTATGGAAGCAAAAACAAATATGTACATAGAATGTGCTTTGTTTTTTAATTTTAAAATATAAAATTTTTTTGAAATTCATAATCTGGAGTGATTAATCTATCCTATCCTGTTGGCACACTCACATATTTTAAAATCAACTGGGAGAAAAAGCTTAACCAGCGATCATTGTAAAACTGATCTGAGATATAAAAGGCCTCAAAGCATAAAAAAAGCATCTTTCACAGCCCAGATGACTAGAATCAAAGTGTAGTCTGTTCAAGCAGCTGACAGCCAACTCACAACTTCAGTCATTTGCAGCAGTTCCAGCCATCATCATTAGCCACAGTTCCAGCTCACCATCATTGGCTGCTGCTCCAGCTATCTCCAGCAGGTGTCCAGCTCCAGCAATACCCAACAACAACAATGATATGCAATAAACTGTCCTTTTCAGGACAAGGCTTTTCAGTAACCACAAAACTGTCCTTTTTAAACCAATGCTCTTCAGTGGCTATAAAACTGTCCTTTTTTGGACAATCCTCTTCTCACCTTCTACATTAGCATGCAGAGATATTTTTTGCCTAGCGTACTGTAAACCTTATTTTTGTTAATGCATTTTCTTTAATGAAAATAAAGTTGGCAATATATTTTTTACTCAAGTCTTTATTTTGTTTGTTGATGTCTTCTGTCATTCAATATCTGTTTGCAAGCCAACATATCATCCACAACAAATTAATATTAATATATCAAAAAAGAAGTTCTGATTACAAATTTCAATTTTTTTTACATTTTAAAAAATCCTATAGAATGAGCATATTTGGTTTTGATCAATTTTGCTTTTGATAAATTTTGTTTTGTAGAGGGATCAATTTGCATAGATTTTATATACAAACTGAACTTCCTAGTAACTTTTATAAAATTAATTTTTTTTTCAATATTCATGATCTGGAGTGATTGATGGTAATAAGAAAAAGAAATTTGATAAAAATGTTTATTTCTGGTTGTAGTGACTATTTGTACTAAACTCTATAAAAATATCTTAAAATCAAAATCAAATTTGTGTATCTACCCTAAAATTTAATCAATTCTTTCTTAGCCATCATACCATAAAATGTCATTGAAATTCATTGAGAAACAAACATTTGTGAATACATGACATCTGTCCAAATTTATTGGCAAAGTTAATCAATTTTCTTCACCATGACAACAGGCCTTTTATTAATGCATGCTTTTGCTACCCTTTAATTCTCATTATAAAATTAAAGATTACAAATGTGCTTGTCATCATGTTATTAAGCTAATAAGATTTTCTAATACTTTTCACTTGATATTTACTGCCATTGTTAAATACATTATGCATTTACTCAGCAATAGAAAATAGCTTTATATAGACCTACATAAAATAAGAATTCTATGCAAACAATAGGTTTAAAATGACAATGGAACATTCCTTATAAAATGGAACATAATTACATGTTGCTGCACAATTCTCAAACAATAAATGGTACTTTTCATGTTGAGCCAATAAAAGATTTTGTGGTATCATTTCCTTTATAGTGTTTTGATTCAAAAGTCTATAATAGTTTATATCTTTGAAATTTTCCATTTTCAAAATAATTGTTGATAAACATGAGATAAAACAAACATGACAAAATTTTGAATACCAGATTACCAGTTTTCTGTTTAAAATACTAAACTACTTGTTTTCATTTGACAGGTTAGGTCAATTGAACAGAGATTCTAATAAATAAAGAATTGATGTGGAAAAAGATATTTGTTAAGAAAGTGTGTATGAGTTATACTCATTTTCATATTTTAAATGTTTGAAATAGTTATTAATTAAATAAATATTGATAAAAATAAGACTGTGTATCACAATATTAAGAAATTAATTTATTTTAAAGAATAAGCATTGAATTAAAAAATATAAAATGTTTTGTAGTTTGTGGGTTACCACACTTGCTCTGCCAAAAGTGCTTGTTAGGTGGCGTTATTTAATTCTATAAAAAGGCAAACATATTTTCTCTCTCTCTTTTTCCTCATGCTTCTAGATGTAGTAGTTGAATATAGATAAAGAACTTTACCTCCAGGATGCATTCACTTCCTTGGTCCTCTGTTGACTGAACTCTCACACACATGCACATATACACAAGTGTATAAAACATGCTTGTTTCACACACACATAAACAAGCACATTCTTATAGCTAGTTTTAATATTTTTTCCTTTGATTTTCATTGTGTACATATGTAATTCTTTTTGTTAATAATAAGTATTAATTGTTGTTTGTTTTAAATTCCATGTTTATTTATTTTTACCCAGACTCACATGTGTCCACGAATATTGTTTGCAAGACAAATGTTCCAGGAGCCCATAAATATTTTCTATAAAACATCCACACACTCATATCAAAAGTGATGATTCCCACAATAAGTTAAGTGATTTGCTTATTTTTGTGTTTGGTGATATCTTTATGTATGTAACCAGTTCTATCAGCAGGTTAATAGCTTTTGATAGTTTTTGTAATTGTGTGAGAACATCAATTCACTTTGTTACACAAGTGAGAATGTAAAAAGTTACTGTTTTCATGTATATAAGTATGTATATGAGTTCACAGTAGGAGTCATGTATAAAACAAACCTTGAATGAAATTACTGTTGGTAAAGTTTGGTGTGTGGACTTGAATTCCAATTGACAAATTGCATTCTGAACAATTCTTGCACTTAACATTTAGCACTCTGCATCATTTATAAATATTGTTTCCCCTTTTACTTTATATGGAATCCCCTCAAAATATAGTGTTTTATACATTAGTTCTATATATTTGAAATTTCAGTAGCCTGGCTTTCAATTTCAGTCAAGATTGTTTTAGGTGCTGCCATAGAAGGATATAACCACACAACTAAGAAATTCAAATTCAACATGCATTAGCAGGACTAGCATTTTGCTTGGAGAAAATAGTCAACTACAGTGTGCTAAAGGTTAAAAAAGAAGTAGAGTGCATTAATAGGTCCCTGTTGGTTACAAATTTTTGTTCAGTATTTTTTCTTGGTGATGAATGACATTAAATAGAGAATTAGTTGTGACTTTGTTTAGTCAACTGATTGTCCAGTTTTGAATCCATCCAGTTACTAAAGACTAATTTTCAGGTTATTGTTGAATTTTCAATTCTGCAACAGTTAAAGTTATGTTCCAAAAAGATTATTAGCAAGTTGACATGTAGTTCATAGTCACACAGATTGGCATGTATTATGAGTAATTCATATTGATGAATTGATGTCTTTTATATGGAGACAGTTCAAATATAGAAATTTACAATGTGAGGCATACATCTTCACATTGTAAAAAGTGTGTAAGGTTTGCCCAGAATACATGTATCCATTTAATATTAAATGAAAAATAGCCTAAGACAATTATACTTTAGTCTCTTCAAATTGCTCCCCTTAGGACTTCATTCACTTATCTCAGTGTGTCTTTCACTGCAAAGACTTCAATGAAGGATTTACTTGCTTGGTTATTGTAAAATATATGCTGGAAAAATGGTTAGTTCCAGTGGCCTGCAAAGGGGGAGGGGGCAACAGGGTGGTACCCACAGGTGTTGGCACATCCGATGAAGTATATTATTTTTGTTGCAACAAAGGTAGTGATAAGGAAGAAGAAGAAACATAACTTCTTGTTTTTATTTAGCAAATATGCCTAACATTAGATATTAAAAATAAATAAAATAGTTTTTAATTTTAGTTTTAAGATGTCTATATTTGTCTGCTGGTACCTACTTGAGTCCAAAGTTTTTCCACACCTTTGGCGTCAGTTTTTTTTCATTTTTGTCTTTCATGTCTGTGAACTGATTGTGAAAAGAAAGTTCAAAAGATATATAGGGTGGGTGTGGAGATCGAATGCCATAAAATCAAAGACTTCTTAAAAAAGATTCTTGGTTATTATTGAAACAGTTACATTTTCATTCTTGTAGAGTCAACTTCTTTCAGACTAAAAACTGAAAAACCAAAGGAAATTTGACATCAACATAAATATAAGTATATTTTTCTTTTCTTTTTGTTAACTCTTTTTCAAAGAAAATTAAAATGTCTTTTAAGAAAAAAATTGAAAATCAATTGCTAAATTTTTTTTTTATTAATTTTTGTTTCATATTTAAAATTATATTTTTTAATGTAATGTGAAATTTTAAATTGTTTTCTTTCAATTGTAGGGACTGCTGGATTTTCTCACCCAAATTATGGATAAAATTGATTATTGGTCTTAATTGTATTTCTTGACCTGGAATAAAATTTTAATTTTTAAAGTGTTGAGAATCTAAGTTTAATTCAATGTATTGATATCTCCATTTCCTTTAGCCTTGTTTTTTCTTGCACTTCAATATTTGTATTGTTTTAAAATTTTACAACATCCATAAAATAAACATATTGACACAAAAAAAAAAAACTTTGAACATTCTTTTTACTCAAAAAAAAAACAATTTTTAACGAAATTTAACGAATTTAAAAGCAAAAATGGAGAGGTTAAAAAGTCTACTAGTCGAGAATTTAAGAATAACAAAATGCCGCTAATTTCTTTTCGAAGACAGGTAAAAATTTGGCCTGAAAGTTCAATTTTATATATGTTAAAAATAAATTAGAATATTTTTGTCAAGACAAAAATACCATTTCACACCAAGAATCGATTTTATCCAACTTTTATCCAACCAAGCAAAATGGGTGAGTAAATCCAATGGTCCATATAGTACAATTGAACCTCTTATTAAATTTATATTTACAAACTTGTAAACCAAATTGCAAATAAGATACAACATCAAATATCTCATTAAAGTTGAGCTAAATATTATTATCTATGTCTTGTTTTTCTTTGTACAGTGAAAATATAAACTACTATTAAATTGACAGTACCACTAATATAGCAATAAATGGCCAAATCATTATAATTAGAATTAAAAATGTGAAATTTCTTTTATTTAGCAAATACACCTAAGATTAGATATTAAAAATATATAAAATAGTTATATTATGTAATAATCATGTAAATTTGGGATGTTAAAGTGGTGGCCATTTCATGCAAAAAAGATGGGGACTTGTTTTAAATCATTGTTGTTCTAACTTCTAAGTTAGATGAACTCATACAAAGGAAAACAGTAAAATAAACAGAACCTCAGAATATCTGTAAGGAAATATCCACCACTAAAATAAGTAAACTTTATTTGTTTAAGTATGAAACTTTTAATAGAAAATATTGGATTTTTGGTCATTAATTTTTTGCACATTCTATTCTATGCAAGATCCAAATCTTCTATTTTATTATTTATTATTAATAGTTAGTAAGTAAAAACCTGATTTTAGTTAATTATTAATAACCAACAATGTCACAGGAGACAAAGCAAAAAATTCAAGAATTTCAATAAAACTTAATTTTAATTAAAAATTGAAATATCTTTAGCATCCCAATACCACTTTCTTATCAATGTTGAATTTTGTACAAATCTGCGCAATATATTTTCAGGAAAATCTCAACTTCTAATTGGTCAATAAACACCCAAATGGGCGTTGCAATCCATCCACGTGCGTATAAGTCTTTTTCCAGCGTGTGACCAAGTCAAGTTTTCCTGCTTCTTTTCCAGGGGCCTGTTAATTATAAATATCAGACACAAATAAGTTCTTTCTCTTTTCTTTCTTGATGTCATTCGCCTATGAAAATGTAACCTTAATGGAAACTGCATTGTGACCCCCATTTCGGTCGAATGCTGAAAACATTCACACACGCACGCATGCATGTACATACAAAATTTTCCAAACAACATTACAAACATATGTGCTGTTTCTTATTTTATTTTCCACACACACATACACACAATAAAAATTAATTCACACCACGTGTATCCCAAAAAATATTCTCTCCTTACCATACCCTGTGGGGTCAAAAACAAGGACGGCGCACCCAAAAGTGCAGACATAGTGGAAAGCACACCCCGTGATCAAAAATATGATTTATTGACCAATCAGGGCTCGACATAAGAAACCCATTTCTTAATCTCCCCAGAGCCTCATCATTCAGATATAAGGAAGATAGAAACTCTCATCAGACCAGAGGGAGTACAGCGGCAAGCTGACATCACGGCTTTACGGACAATTCCATTGTGTACAAAAAAATAATTCTGTGGTGAACAGTCCCGTAGAAGCAAGCGAGCCAGAGTGGCTTGCATCTGGTGTATAGGAGAATAAGGGTCTTAACTTAACGGGCAGCACGTGACATCAAGTTTGCTTCGTGAAAATGGCATTACTCTCCCGTCCAGCCATTCTAGTAGTATGTGCAAGAATGGGGTTTTTTGTACAGTTTGGAATGCTTCCACCAATAGCAAGTCGTGTGCTGATTGGTGGAACTGGAGGAGGCAATTTGCCTGTGTAACCGAGAATAACAGCGAAGAAAGCTGATTGGCTGGGAACCGCGGTGTTGGCCTGATAAAAGAGTGCTGGAGCCATGAAAAAGGGGAGAAAAAAACGTTGACTATACGTAGTGACGTGTGAAGAAGGCGAGAACTGTGAATTGAACCAGCGACATTGTGATTTGTACAAGTGACTGCTGGGAGAGCAATAGACTTATTTATACAACAAATTCTTTAAATCTTATATATATTTTTTTTTACGAAAATAAACAAAAGTTTATTTTACTTTATTTGTAGTGTATTTTCTTTTTATTATTTGTTTGAGGGACTTCTTTGCACCCTCTACACATACGAAATATTTCCAAACCAGCAACAAGAACTTACTTTTCTCTTAAAAATACTTTGATTAAGCTTTCGCACACATCTTTACAAAACAAAATTGTAATATTTTGCATATAAAAAATTTATTTGTTGTTCCAAACATACTTTTTGTCGTAATTGAATATCATTATCATTTGATATTTATTTAAATTTATGTTTGTGGATATTGCATGTTTCATTTACAGCAAAAATTAAAATATTCATGCAACCTTCTTAGATCCATTACATATCTTTTAAAAATTAATCTTTCAGCTTATTTTTTTGAGAGCACGATAATATAGTTTCTCTTTTTGTTGCCATATTTCATAAAAAAAACTTCCTCAAAAGATTTAGCAAAACAAATATCAGACAAGAAATATTTACGCAAAATTTTATCCAACTACTACTGAGTTGAAATTCTTTTTCATTTATTTTTATCAACTGTCAAATTATTAGTTTATTTTTAATCAGTATGTTCAACTTTCTGTAGTTTTAGTGTTAAAACAATAAAATACGGTTAAGAAATGTTTCACAAACGAAGTCAACCTTATTTACAATCTATAAATAAATAAAATTTGTCAAATTTGTATAATGTGTTAATGTTTTTTATTTGAACATTCTACCTGATTATGATAAAACTTTGTGAATGATGTGAAGTTATAGGATACAAATCCTATATCATTCCGACAAATGACTAAAAAACACAAAGTAGATTTGCACACCCGCAAAATCGGATCAAAACGACTAAAAACAGATTTCGCAATAAGGTGTGAAATTAATTTTTTGACCAATGAAAGCAGGCGATTTGCTAAACTAAAAAAAGGATAACGAGCCAAGTGTGAAAAAAAAGTCAACAATAAATAGAGAATTTCAAGTCAATCACCAGTCAGAAGGGCGCAGAGATCATAGAGGACAGAAGACTGACAGTAAATTCCATCACTGACTCAACCCGACACTAAGAGCCGAAAGTGGAGTAGGAAAGGAAAACAACAACAACAACAACAGATTTACAACTGGCTCCAAAACAATTCAACCCGATAAGTACATTTCCCTCTTATCTTTTATTTCTCATCCACACTTTCTTTTTCAACTTAAATTGATCGCCACTTTTTCCTTCACACCTATACAAAAACAAAAGAAACAGACATTACTCTGCTACTCTGTTGAAAGACAGCGAACACAGACATTTTTGTCAAAATCACACTTTGCTTAAACGAACTAAAGCATTAATCTTTTTTTTACCCTATTCACAAGATAATAAATATACAATGTTCTATTTTCTACAAAAGTTCCTTATCGTGTTGTTTCTTCTTGAAATTTGCGTTGTATTTTGTGGGCAAGGTATCCAGTATTAAATTCTCCTTTTAATCCGGGTACGCTGAACCCTACAAAGTCAAAGTATAGCACTAGTCGGTCGCTAAGCTTGTCTTCGTGCCACGTTATTCTCAGTGACGAGTTATATAGGCTTTCTCCTGCACTTATGCAAATTAGGCATATTAATTTACCAGTGTCACTACAGCTCCCTGAAACGTATACGTCTCTAGTAGTTCTTGTACTTCTTCTCGTGATAGTTTCATTACTTTGCTCTACTTCTCTCTCTCTCCCGTATTTCTTTTTTCTGTGAGACCTAGATCTGTCCCGCGCTAAGCTGTAATCATAGGCATTTTCTTGCAATATTTGATCTTCGTCCGAACTTTCAAACTCATTCGGCCCACTTGATCCTGCATTATTTCGTCTTCTGGTGTTTCATTCTGTAACGGTTGTTCTAATAAATCATTAACGTACCGAATTGTAGACATTTCCTCATCATTTTGCTCTTCATATTCACCCTGGATCCTTATTTGATCTGCATGGGCTAATACACTGTTGCCGTTTTCTTTATTTATTATAGCTGTATTGTGGCCTTTTTGCATGATAAATTCTGCCCTTTCCGGATTTGCTTCTTTGTTCTTTTTGTACCACATTTTTTCATTTGTGGAATACAACATCATTAGCGGAGCATTAAAGCTGATGGGCTTTCTAGTCTTCCAGCGTGTGGTATTGTGTGATAGCTTAAAAGCAGCCTCGGTAGAATAACTTCTACTTTTTCTTTTAGCTGAGAGCATGCTTTTAGTCCCGTTTTTACGGTCTGCACCATTCTATCCGCTAACCCATTCGACTGAAGGTAAATATCCCGGCCATCATGCTTCTAATGTTATCCTTTTTTGTGTGGCCGCTACTCCACAGTGTATATAATCATGTACACTTTTTATTACCAATTTTCTTTGTGTCTCTGTGTCATTACAAATCACTCCATGTTCTATCGTTAATTTCTGCCTTAATTCTTTGTGGAGTCTTTCCGCCCTAGAACAATTTCCCCATGAGTTTTTTTCTTATTCTCGATATTATCCTACTTAGTACTGGATCATGTCTAGTTTCCGCGGCCATTCTATCTAAAGACAAAGTATCAGTCTCTACCAAATGTAAGAATGCATCTTCAAATTCTTCTTCTGTTTTATCTTTTGACTCCTTGTAAAATCGCAATCTTGATAGTGCATCTACGTGTGGAATTGAATTTCCTTTGACATATTCTATATCAAAGTCAAATGTCATTAATCGTATTGCCCATCTTAGTATCCTCGATGTCGTGACTTTAGGTAATTCTTTCCTTGGGTTAAATATAAACTCTAATGGTCTATGATCACTTCTTAACAGAGATTTTTTCCCAATTAAAAATTGTGGGGCTCTAGTAGTTGTCCACACAAGAGCCAATGCTTCTTTCTTTATATTTGAATAATTAAATACGGTGTTCGTTAGTCTTCTTGATAAATACATTATCGGATGTTGTTCGTGTGATAATATTCTCGATATCGAATGTTCGCTTGCATCTGTGGTTAACGTAATGTCCTTTTTTGGATCAAACATTTTCACTACTGGTTTCTTTGCCATAATTATTTTTAATCTATCAAAAGCTTTTTGTTGTTCCTCTGACCAAATAAATTCAACATTCTTTTTTCTTAAATTTGCAAATGGTTCAGTTAAGTCCGTGTATTTTGGTAAATATCGCCTGTAAAAAATCACCAATCCCAAAAAAGAATCCAGTTGTTTTTTATTTGTAGGTGTAGCGACTTTTAGTATTTTTTCTATCAAGGATTGGTCTGGTGATATACCTTCTTTTGAAATGGAATAACCTAAAAAAGATATTTTACTACAATTACAAGATATTTTACTACAGTTCTATATTGGTTTCGTTTTCTTCAACTCTTTCAACGTTTTTCTTTTTGAATTTGCATACTGCTTGAAAGTGGTTCTTTTTTAAGCAATTTGTACAGGTTTTTCCAAATGTTGGGCAATTTTCCCTTTTTATTTCGTGTTCCCGTCCACAATACGAATATTTTCTTATCTTTTTTAACATGTACGTATCAGCTAATATTTGTACGCTGGGTTGATTTTTATGAAGGTTGTATTTCTGTATTTATTCTTGTTGCTGTCTAAAGTCAATGCATGTATTTAAAGACATATTTCCTATTTGTAGTTGTTCCATTATTTTATATTGGTGTGATGCATTGCACATACCTTCAATTAACCTTAATTGAATCGTCCTCTTCAATAGTCTGTTCGTCTTGTCCAAGTTTTTCAAATTCGCAATATCTACTCGCATTTCGTAGACGGTGTAGATCTTATTTATTATAAAACGCAGATTGTGTGTGTGTCTGTACGTTTATATATTGGATCGGATTTCCTACATTTTTCAACCGATTTCAACAAAACTTCACAGGACTACGTAAAATTACCTTGCGGTGGTTCTGACAGCGCCCAAAATTGGAAAAACACAATTGTTTTTGCACGAAATCAATTTGAAAACACGATTAAGAGGCATTAATGAAAGGGGGACAACTCATATCGAGTTATACTTATTAATATCGAGTTATACTTATTATCAAACCCAGGTTGGTTGTTTGTGTGTGTGTGTTCGTTTATATATGGGATCGGATTTCCTACATTTTTCAACCGATTTCAACAAAACTTCACTTTTTTTTGGCAGGTTTTGTTTCTTGTTTCTTATTGTCTTGCACACTTTTTTCTTTATTTTTACATTCAGAATGCTTTAAAAATTCCATTTACAAGACAATTGTTTATAATAAAATTCTATTCAATCAGTAGACTCATAACGATTGAAAACAATGTTTTTGTTTGAGTTTGGGTTTGACCAATTCGTAAAAAAAAAACAAAAAACAAAAACTAATTAAGACATGCGTGTCCGTCAACCTTAAACAATAATCTTTGTCAATTTTATTTTTCAGTCTTTATGATGGTTGATACTTGATCTATCTCTTACTGTTACACCCCCGGGCAACGCCGGGCTCTACTGCTAGTATTTTATAATTGGTTCGTCAATTTTTTGTTTCATCGACATGAACTTCGTTCTTTCTGCCACTACCAGCCTTTTCTTGGGTCTCATATTTCTCCTTATAATCTGACTTATTTTTTTTCGAAAGTCAGGTCTTCCAAGTTTGTGGGATATGCCATGATGGAGACTTTCATTATCGCCTTGCATCCAGCTGTAGCCAAAAATGAATCCGTAATTTCATTTTCGCCTCCCTTCTCTTTCAGTTTTTTAATTCTCGCACTGGCAGAAAAACAGCGAATCCATGCATCCGCGAAATCTGAATCTTCTAGAGACAAATGGGATCCTATCGGCGACGCCATTGATGTGAAGTCGAAGTTTAGCACTAGTCAGTCGCTAAGCTTGTCTTCGGAGAGTTCAACAGAAGACGCTAAGCTTGTCTTCGGTATTTAACAAACCCCCACGAGAAATGTATGTGGCACAAGGTCGAGTTTAACGTGGGTTTATCCGAGCCCGTAGGCTCGGCCAAAAATATACCCTTTGAACCCGCCTAGACGAGTTCAGGGCCTGTCTACCTCCCCGGACGAAACTTTGCCCTTCGGCAAAGCTTCGTCCAGGTTCCTCTCTGCCAAAGCAGAGAGTTCAACAAAAGTCAGACACAGAAGACGCTAAGCTTGTCTTCGTGCCACGTTATTCTCAGTGACGAGTTATATAGGCTTTCTCTTGCACTTATGCAAATTAGGCATATTAATTTGCCAGTGTCACTACAGTGAACAATAGATCTGTCCAAAAGAAAATAAACCGCTTTCAGTTCAGTTGTCAGTGGACCAGGGAAAACTAACATTCCCCAATGGGAATGCTATTACTGAGTGTTTCACAACTTGAAGCCAAGAGGGAAAAGAGAAAGATCCTGTCCATTCAGGAAGTGAGGTTATAAAATCGTACATGTGACCAGAAAACATTTCAGGTCACTTTATCACTTGCATCATGGGAAATATTTTTTATTTGTTATTATTATTTTATTTATCAATTGTCAGCCCTGACAGAGTTCAAAAGCATTTGCACAGCCTTGTGGGTGACAAATTGCTTTCCACTATACAACCCCTTTACCACAAACAAAACATGGCAAGCAGCTTTCTAATCTATTAATATTTTTATGGCAGATGTTTAAATGAATTACATTTGTTGGTTGCTGCTGTCCAGCCCTTCACAGTCAAGACCCACCAGGTTGATTCCTCATTCTATTGGTAAGGAGGAAGCTTCTTCTCCAGAACTGTTGCACTAGTGGAAAAGACTCCTGAATGGATGTTTGCCTAGTCACTACATTCTTAATCTCTTCAAGTCTAGAGTCAACCATTATCTATCTTACATGTTCTCATAAGATGCACCTCTTGCTCCCTCTTTCTATGCTCTTACAACAACCTCATTTTGTGAGGTCTACCTTGAGTGGTTCTTGAGCCTTGTATTGGGTGAACAATAGTAAAAAATAAATATAGTATTCCAATAGTCCACAAGCTCACTCAGTGGCATTTCATTGTTGATTAAATAACACTATGGGAGAGGTTCAGTGTATGCATCATTAAGGTCGCCTGTGAGTGATTGCTAAGTTATATCAAGGTCCCACAACCAGTTCTTGAGATATTCTAAATGGTTAGGTACATTCTGAATTGGCCTTTTATAGATTGGTTTGAGAATGGCTCCAAAGAAATATTTGAAATTTTGTGCTTTGGCTGGATAGACATATCTCTTTATATTTATTAGAAGAGATGCATGTTAATATTCTTGTACTATTTTCCTTTTTGCATAGATTTGTGCTTGGAGTAAATCCAGGATAAACCTGTCCTCCCATTTTAGGCTAAAAAAATAAGTTAATGGTAATGGTCAACCAACAATTTCAAGTATTGAGTTGTCAGAGATTTCTGTTCTTTATATAATCTTATCCCTATTTATCCTCAGCTTATCACTATTGGACTGATCCAATAAATTAGGTTTGAGGCACAGATAAGATTCATTCTTTCATCATAACATTCAGAACAACCATTAAAAATAAATATAGAATTGTAAATAGTTGAAGGTATGAAAATTTTAACTTATAAAACTATTTGCCTTGCTCTCAATGAAAAAGTGAAAGGAAAAGAAGAAAGCAAATATAGGGTAAACCCCAAATTTTGATATTCCAAAAATAGTTGCAGTGATTTACAAGAAGTTTACAAAAAAAATTACAAACCCCCCACCAAAAAAATGTTGTTTTTTTTGTTTGTTTTTTTTTGTCCAGTTTCTTCTTATGAAGAGTTTTCATACAACAGGGAATAGGTGATATTCAGGTAGATTTAATGACTTTGCTCTGGACCAGTGCTGGTGCAAAGGTCACACCCCATATGATATGTCACCCCAATACACCCATTCACCCGCATTCTACTACATTGCAATTTTCATAAGGTAGTGTTCATATATAAAATACAAACTCTATTGTAACCTAATTATGTATAATAATGGATCAGATGCAATATAGGTGAACAATTCAACTAGAAAAATTGAAAATAAATACAATGTATCAAAATAGAAATTAGTGAAATGTCATAATAGATCATTCCATCTTGAATGAATCAACAATGCTTTGTGGCAGTTTTTAACATCAACTATGAGATTTTTCTTGTTAAGAAGTTGAATAATTTTAACACATTAGTGAATTTTATATAGTGCTTTTTCCAGACTTTGCATGTACAAATGTATTTGCAGTTGAGGGATTGATCACATTAATTTTCAATGGCTAACCTGGATAACCTTTCATTGTTCATTGTAGATCGCAGATAATTCTTTATAAGTTTTAGTTTTCTGAAACTTCTTTCAGCACTGGAAACATTCACTAGTGTAATAAGCAATATAGGCAATGCAATTTACAAGTTCAGGTAAGTATCAATTAAATGATTCCAAAAAATATAATCTAAAATGTCATGGGCAGTTTTTAGCTAACTTTTTCTATTCTTGATCTCCAATTCATGTTGCAGAACTGAGGCAAATTTTTTTATCACATGGGATAATTCTTCTAGTTCAATGTCACCCATTTTTTCATGAAATTGTTTGCACTGCTTTCCACTTTTCACTGGATTTAAAAGTCTCTGAATTCTGAATGAATTCATAAACTTTATTTCTCTGGGATAACTGAGAGAACTGAGTATTAATTAAAGACAAACCTTGGTCCACAAGAGAGATAAAAAGGCAAGTACAAAAGTGTTCAGCCAAGGTTAAAAATCTTTCAAATATAAAATATACTTTTCTAAAACTTTATTTGAGGAATATTAGATGATTTAAAGTTTAATTAATCTGATTTGAAATGAATTGTACTTACTTTTAGTTTAAAACATCACAGAAATGCATTTTTTAACACAGATGTAGCTGTTTATTTAAGGTGTTGATAGGTTGACAGATTGGCTGACAGATTGGCTGACAGAAGGAATTTTATCTAATTTTTTCTGTGGTGGATATATCTGTAAAAATGACTTGAGTAATATAATATGAGTGCCTTTTTAGATAATTTTTGACTACCCATTAATCTTAAAAATTTATGAAAATATTCTAATGTTTTATTGAATTTTAGGTACTTTGGCTTTAAATTTACTCTAGTTATCACTCTTATTTCCTGATAATGTCATGTATGGGTACCTGTATTTACAAAAACTGGTACGTATATATACATACGAAAATATTTAAAATTATTTGAAAAATATTTGGGGGTTACTAAAGTGTTATAAGTCATTCCATTTATGATTAGTAAATTTTTTACTTAATAGCAATAACACTTAACCTCTACAAACTAAGACAGAATTTTAAAAGATTTAAAACTTTATAAATTATAATTAAGATTTAAAAAAAACTAAAACAATTCTTGTAAAAATTCATTATTCATCAAAAATCTTATTCATATAAGTAATTAAAAGCTTTTCTAATTAAATAATGTCTTTGTTTTATTGCATTTTTTATTTTACGATTCAGAGCAGATTTTCAGTAACTAGTAGTCTTCTTTTACAAAATATTGATGATTTAAATTCTCTAAAAAGTTCTGCTTTAAACTAATAAGCTAAGCAGGACAAAATTTAATTTCTCAAAATTTCATAAAATTAAATAAGTTGGGGTAACAGATGAAAAAACAAATAAATGAACTCTGGTAAAAAAAAAGAAGTTTACTGAGACATTAGGTTTATAAGTCCCAAAAATTCATGCACTGATGTCCTCAAGGCCCAGTGGATAAAAAAGTTGGTTGGATCTAGTCACTTGACTCAAAGAGTTGTGAGTTCAATACCTGGCAACTGCAGTGATAAACAAAAACTTTGAGAGTTACATTAAAGGGAGATAACTGAGAAATCCAGATGTGGAACTAGAACAATCTACCTTGGTTGATGAAATAAGGGTTCAGTTTGAAATTCCAATCACCTGAAGAAAGCCAGAGCATACAACATATCATATGAATATCAGTCATGGCATGCTAGTTTTTTTTTTGTCTGTGGAGGTACCTACTTTTTATATAAGACTTATAAGATTTATTTTCATTTACAAGATATGAAAATGTCTCTGGTAAGTCATATAGTATAGTGTTTGAATGTATGGTGTACAAGGTGTGGAATGAGGGCATGAAAAAGGAGTATGCTTAACCCATCTGACTGCTTGTTGTTTATCAGTTTGGGCATGTCGTGTTGATAGTTGAGTCTGTTCTCTTTCTGTGTTCCCAGTAAGACATTTTCACAGTCTAATGGTTGGACAGGCAGACAGCCGTACTCTCAGGTAGCATGTATGTGTGAACTCTCTCTCTCTCTCTGCTCTCTGCTCTCTTATCTCTGTACTGCTGTCCAGCTTCTCTTATAACCTATATAAAGGAAACACACAGATGTAGTTGTAGATGTCTGTAGCAAACAAGAGTCATGTTGAATAATGGCCAGCACTTTGGTATATTTGTGTTTGTTTTAAGATTTGTTTTGTGTAGAGTGTGGCATGTGTGTGACTTAGATGAAAATTAGTGTGTAGTTAGAAATAAATCTTTTCAAATAATTGTATAAATTTGGCTTTAATTTGTTATCTCTATGTGAAAATTTTGTTTTTCTGCTACCATTTAAAATATAATTTTTTTTATTTAATGCATTTTGCTTGTGATGTGCTTTTGTCTGTTTTTAAACTTTTGATAGTAACTTTTTTTTTTGCAATGTCCAAACCAAAAAGAAAACAAAAAAAGAAAATAAAACAATCCCTGCTGCCCCCAATGTGACTTCTATCCACTATAACATAGTAAAAGCTATTTTCACTGAGTGAGTAGGTGGAGCTTGTGTTGTCAAGGTCCCTAGTTGTATTTTTTGAGATAAAGTTTCAGATAAAAAAGCAAGGCAGATGGATGGTGAGACACAGAAGACTAAGGTTAACTTTAAACCATTGCAAAACAAACAAACAAAAAAAGCAAATCCACAGATTTGGACGAAAAAAAAGAACCCCAGAATGATGTCAAAATCCACAAAAATTTTTCATCCTTTAATAGTCAATTAGACTTAGTTTAATTTGTGATATATGAAAATGTAGATAGAAAAAAAGCAAATTTTCATAAGATAGCGAGGGTCCCTAGTCAGGTGTGCCACCCTCAAGCATCTGGGTGGTGGAAGTAGTATGCACATACCCTGCCCTTGACTTTTACATATGGCTGATATTTGTATTACCATATGGATTGCTTGGAGTCTGAATGACTACTTGATACACTGTCCTTTTCTTCATATCTATCACATGGAAATAATAGTAGACACAATGTGTGTGCAAATATTTGACCGCAAAATGCTTGGTTCAATTCTAAAGTATATAATTCTTGAAGATTATATAATTTCTGATAACTTAATAAAAAAGCTGAAACTTTGCAGATAAATAATTTGACGTTTTTTAACTGCTGTGTAAATTTTATCTTTCTTCATAAATTACAAATTAATTAAATTTATTGTAAGTTGAGATACTGTATCATATTAATAATAAGTTTGAAAGTGATTAATTAATAGAATAGGCTCTAATAATATATCTGTTATAATTTGAATTTGTCTAAGTTATTCATTTTACTAAAGGGCATTCAGTTCTAGCCCTTTCATTAAGATTCACTAAGAATGCCATCTAGTGGCCACAAAGAAGGGCTTAAAATGCTAATCATTGATGGAATAGACATATCTCTCTTTATTGACTAGAAGAAATATATGTTGATATTTTAATATTCTTGTATTATTTTCCTCTTTCTTATATATATTTGTGTTTGAACTGATTGATTCATTTATTTTTTTACAGCATATCAATCTTTTTAAAATTATCCTTAGCCAAGGCATATTTTTGAATTGTAAGAATTTTTCAGAGATAATAATTTTCTGATACAAGTCCTACTATTTAACCCATAGCTAGTGTTATAAAATAAAATAAGACATATCTCAGCTGATTTACAGGCAAATACTCAAGAGCGAGAGCCAGATGTGAACGGGACAAAGCCCTGTCACAAAATGACCATTATCTTTGTTTACAAATGTTCCCGACACACGAGTTCCAGTCAAAAAATAAAATAATATTCAAAGTGTTCTATTTTTCGTCCAATAAAAATGCTTCCCTCCTAATTATACTCGCTTCGTTTTTCGAGCCTGTTAAGCCATAAAAAAAACGCTATAAACGGGGTCACACGGAAGTTCAACAGGCAGTCAACAGGTGGCCAGGGAACAGACCTATCACGGTCAGTCCGAGCGGTCAGCAGCTGTCAGCAGGGGAGCATCAACCACCGTCAACATGTGCGAACTACTATGAAAGATCAACCTAGATCCGAAGCCGGCTTATGAACTATACCACAAGGTAGATGTCTCAATCCCTCACGTTCCTGTTGAAATAAACCACGTAAACCTATTTCTGCTGTTGTCGTATTTCTTTCTTGCAACCATACGCTTGTCTATAACACTAGGAAGAGGCAGGTTTATACCTTTCCCAAAGGTATTTGCACATAAGTGAATATAACAAATCCAACTGAAATTCAAAGTTGGCTCTATGATTTCTTATTCCAAGCCATTATCCATTAGACCACTCTAAGCTTACAGCACCTGGTATTCCTGAGTGGTCACTCATCTAGGTATTGACCAGGTTCAATGTTGCTTAACTTCAGTGATCGAATGAGAACTGGTGTTTCAACGTGATATGGCTGTATGCCTATTTGTGCTCAGAGTAAATTCAGGATAAATATGTCTTCCCATATTATGCTATAAAAAACTGTTAATGCTATATTGCCTGGAAAAAAATTTATCATTAACTTTTGGAGACTAATTTCATTTTGTTAATTTCACATTTAATACAGCCATTAGTACATTATAGCATAGTAATAACAAAAGTTATCAGGAAATGCTTTTATTTGATGAGCATGTATGTGTACATATTTATTTATTGCTTCAACTGAAACAATTGCAGTGCATATATTGTGTACATATGTTAAAAGATATTCTTTTTTATATATATGTAGTAATACTGAAATAAATCTTGCCTTATTTATATAAGAGCACACTGACATATAGTCCTTTCATTGATGAGTTGGACCAAATATGGATCATAAAAATAAAAATACTAGAATATCTCAATCTCTGACAAAGCTTTAAATGTGAAACATGTGTTATGGCCTCCATTGGCCGCTCCTTAGAAAAACGACCTTGAACTTCACAACTCCTTTTACTCGCAGAGTTAAGGTCAGCAGCAGGCGAGCAACTGGACAACAGGCCTAATATGGTTGAAGCCAAAACCATACCTTCAGAGCATCAGATAAGGCAAACATCGAACAACATGAGGAGTAATTTCATATCTACAGTTTTCTACTCCCTCTAGCCCGGGAGTACTTGAACAAACTGTACCATATAATATTAGCCCCTTTTTCTGACACAACCCAAGCTGCTCGGCCCAGGGCCAGGATCAAAATGTTGAAGTAGACGGCCAGAAGTCAGGAGGTGTCCAACTTTGGGTTGGATTATCTCCGACGGTTCATCCAAACTGTTGAAGTAGATGGCCCGGGGGCATCCTTTTTACAGGGTTTCCTGTGTCATCTTTCTCGTTTTGAGGATGGGTGTGATGGTGGAGTCCTGCCTGGATTACCCTGCTCCACCATCGCCAGCAATATCATGTGAGCAGCTGCCTCCCAAAGAGGCAACCAGCATGGACCAGTTGCTTCCCGTGGAGGGAACTACCAATAAGCAGCTGCGTCCTACAAAAGGAGTTAACAATGATCAGTCTTTTGAAGGCACTGACGTCACTGGAGTTTTTACCTCAAATTGTTTGTGGTGTCAGTGTCTTCATGTGGGATGTGCTGCTGCCCACAACTGAAGATTCCATTAAAATGGTAAACATGGATCTAATCACAAAAGACCTCATTCTCAGGGGTATGAAGAAGACCAGTGTGGTGGTCTTTGAAGTGCCAGCACACATGAAGGGCAAGGCTTACTTCATGCAGTTCAGAGAAATTCTTGGTTACTCCTCTGACCATAAGGTGGGAGAATGGAGGTTTGATGTCATGCTGTGTAGGCGGGCCTTTGACACCATTCCTAGCATGTTGGATATCGATGAGAGAATGCTACCCGTTATTGTGACGGGTAGAAGACCAACATGCTGGAAATGTGGCAAAACCGGTCATATGAGAAGCAGCGTCAGACAAGAGTGCCCCTGAGTCCTTGAATATGCCCACAAACAAGACCTCTGTTTCCGCTGCCCCCTTGCCTCTGGTGAAGCGGTTTGGAAGGTTGTTGGTAAGGGGATGAGGAAGGTGCAAGCAGCAGCACGTCCGATTAATAAAAAGGACAGCAAGGGCTCCACCCCAAACAGCTCTGGGGGAGAGGCCTCGGCTACACCAAAATCATCACCACCAACATCGACACCTTTCCCTGGGATATTGACGGCATATCCCAAGATGGCAACATCAAAACTGAGATGGGCACCGGATCTATGGGAGAAGCAGTCGGCATCTTCACCCAGACTATGTTTCGGGGTGAGGCTCAACCCTAAGCTAAGTGCCTTTCAATGGCTCTTTGGTTAGCGACTGTGAATGGTCGAGGCCTGAGGTCGGAGTCACGCCGGGGGAGACTCTCACGCGAACTCCAGCGCCCCGGCGTGAATGTGTGTTGTGTGCAGGAGACCCATCTGATTGTCAGCGACTATGAGAATATTCTGTCGAAGAGCCGCCTCTACTCAGCTTATTTTGATAGCCGCTCCAGAGGGATCTCTTGGCTGGTCAGCAGGTCCTTGACGGCGTCGTGTACCCTTGTGTACACGGATCCGGACGGCAGGTTCTGTGTCCGGTTGGGCGAATGAGAGGGGGTTCCTCTCCCCAGACCTTTCAGCTGGACGGACGGGCCCGTTGATGCTCGGTATCTGGTTCGGTCCCGGCCTTCCGCTGGACACTAACTGGTCGGAGGTTCGGAAGAGGGTCGAGGAAGCGGTGGGACTGTGGATTCAAAGGAATCTTTCCTTGAAGGGGAGGGCGGAAGTGTCCATCTCGCACATCTACCCGATTCTCCTTTACCGCCTCTCTGTTTTTCCACCCCCGTTACCGAACGTTCTTGCTTTGGAATTTCGTTGTTGACCTTTTCGATTTCCTTTGGAGAGGAAAGGCTCATCGCGAGGTCTGCTGCCTCCATCCTGAAGAAGGCGGTCTAGGTATGCCCAGCGTTGAGACTCGTCATCATACGCTGCGCCTGAATTTCCTGCAAAAAGTTTCCACCGAAGATGGGGAGGATGAGGAGGGCGTATTCTGGAAGGAAGACGCTCGCCGATCTTTCCCGTCTCTGGGAAGTGCATACGGGGGAGGTGGAGGCAAACCGAACGCCTCAAGACGAATGCCCTTTCTATAAGGAATGTCGAAATACGCTGTGCTGCCTATTAGAGGTGAACGATCACCTCTCCGACACCGAGGCGTTGTCTCAGAAAGCATTATATCGGGTTTTAATGAGGGTAGAAGCCAAAGACAAACTCTAGGACGAGTTCGGTCTTACGAACGAAGAATTTCGCTCCGTCCTGCCTTGGGCGCCGAGGTTAAAATGTCTCAACAACGACGAGGCATCACTCACCTGGCTTGTGATGCGAGGGGCTCTCTGGGTCGGCAAGAAGCTTTACGCAGCGGGTCTGGCAGTTACGTCAGAGTGCGTGCGCACGCCTTCTTTCACTGTAGCGTCGTACACCCATTGTGCAGACTGATTGAAGGCTACATGTTCCGCATCTTGGGTGAAATGTTTTTCATCCTGGACGCCAGCAACTTTTGTGCCAACGGGGTGCCGCCAATGTCAAGGGACCAGCAGTACGTGTTCTTGCGTCTGCTCGGCATCGTGCGAATGGTTGTGTGGACGACGCAACAGAAGGATTTTCACGGAGACGAGAAGTTGTCTTCTCAACTGTCTCTTTCTTTAAGCATCAGCTTAAAGTTAAGATCAGAGCGGAAAAGGCGCATCTCCCTTCATCGGAATTCGGCAAATGTTGGGTGAGAGTTTCGCAATTGGTACGTGTGAGAGGTGCTGACCCAGAGTGGTTGTTAGACTTAGGAAAGAGGATTTTGGGTCGCTCACCGAAACATTAGTCATCCCAGACCCGGCTAAGGTAGGATAGATTTTTTGTATTTGACCGACTTTGTCAAAACTAGCTAGGGTATGCACGTGTATAGGTCTCCTTTTTTGTCCCAGATTTATTTTTAACTCCCCCCACCCCGTCTTAGGTGATAGATATCCTTGTTCTCTGGTGAGATCAGATATGTCCAATATCTGGCCATTTTGCCCAGTTTAACCAAGATTTCTGCCAAGCTTTCATTTTGGGGCGGGACCTGATACTAACATATATATTTTGTACATATATTTTATTCATTGTATATATCCCCCACCCCGTATTTTGTGAAGATTTCATGCTAGGATTCTATTTGAGTAAATGAGATATTTTGGTGATCATGGTGTGAGAGTCAAGTGCAAATATGTTGTTATGGTGAAAAGAATACTGTAAGTACGAATGAGTATTGACAGTTACTAGCTAGTTATGAGTTAGAACTAGAAAAGACCAGTCCTTCCCCACCCCCACACCCCGCTTCGCACTTGTTGCACATTTTGTATATTTTATGAAAATAAATATTAAGATCAAAGTGTAGTATCCGTACGCTGCCTTTGCGATCTACCCGATGCTTCGTCGAGAGATACTATTCAGCGTGATCCCATTTCCGTGGTTGACCCGCCCTGGAAGACGTATCGCCTCTCTGACTCGGCCCTGTTTAGGGATTTCGGTTCGTCGATTGATACCCTTTGGCGCAATTTCGCTTCCGTGGCCGATCCGGCTTGAGGACGTATTATCTCACTGATTCGCCCTAATCGACTCGACAAACCTTCAAACCTCGTCAATCGACCAGCTACAGTCGCTTACAACTCTCCAGCGCGGCAGTCGACCAGCTACCGCCTCCGACAACTCTATACCTGGCATACTCCGCCGATACAACCGATCAGCTTCTCCTGACCGAACCAGTCATCCCGGACCCGATACCGATCCAGGCATTTTCTCCTGGCAGTACACACTTGTACACATTGTAAAAATAAAAATCGACGTTTATCATTTTTAAACCTCTGCCTTTGACCCCTCATTGTCTTGGCTGCTCACACCTTTCTTCAAAAAGCTTGGGGGGCGACATCATTATAGGCCCCGCAATAAGTGGAAACTTCCCGACGTGAGACAGCTAAGCGATGATGGAGTCGGTCACGGGTGACTCTCCAGACATGACAGTCGCGATCATACCGCTACTACCATAATGCAAAGAACTGGTTCTTACAAGTAGAATTAATTTTTTCAATGTTAAGAATCACTTCACAACGAGCCAAATTCGCGAACGTGATGCAAGACTCCCATCGGATTTGCGAGAACACGAACCGTACAGTCACTTAAATGAAGCGATCCTCAAGCGTACTGGGCGTTCCGAGGGGGGACATGATCCAAGAGATTCTACGAAACGTCACCAGAGGTGACAAAATGCCAACTCGGTTTCTCAGGTATATGAGGAACCAGCTGGGACAGTTGGAGCGTTTGCCCAAATCAGTCACTCAAATTATCGCCCCAATGACGAGGGCCACGCCTCTGGATTATTTGGCAGTATCCGCCGACCTACTTTTTGCACAATTTGACTACGGCGTAAACGCAGTTCACACACTCGACACAACGAAGCGCGAACGCCGTGAGCAGAGAGAGACAGAACGAGCGTTGGCCGACCTGCAGAAACAAATTCTGAAAATATAGATCTCTCTGCGCCCACAGACATGGAGACCAACCCCATCCCGACAACAACGGAGACGAACCGCCAGCCGAGAACGCCAAAGCGACCAAGGCATTTGTTGGTTTCATCGCACATTTGGCGATGAAGATAGGAACTGTAGACCTCCCTGTAAACACCCATCGGCCCGGGGAAACGAGTAAACCGGAGAGTGGCAACGACTAACTCATCCAGTAACAACGCACAATGTCGTCTGGGATTGTCGGAACAAACTAAAATTCCTGGTAGACACAGGCGCGGCCATCAGCGTGGTGCCCTATCAGAAAGACCACACCACTAAGCTCGCCCTGTTCAAACTGCGAGCTGCGAATGGTTCCGCGATACACATACGGAGAAAGGTACTCGCCCTGAACATTGGCATCCGACGAGATTTCATCTGGACATTCACCGTGGCTAACGTGAAGATACCCATCCTCGGCGTGGATTTCCTGGCGCATTCCGAACTGGCAATATGAACCCCAGGACCGTATCCGACACACATACGAATCTCTGCGTCTTAGGTACGCCTACACGCCAAAGCACCACAGGAATCAGCGTCGCAACATGCCATGGTTGCGAGTACTTTGATCTCCTGAAACAGTTCATAGATATAACGCTGCCACTCAAAGCCACTGATTCAGGTGACCACCAAAAGCACCACATCAGGACGAGCGTAACGCCTGCACACTCCCACCCGCGATGACTCGCACCACACAAACTGGCGTACGCCAAGGACCAATTTGACAAGATGCTGAGCTGAGCGACGTCATCATTCGTCCTTCAGATAGTCTTTACGCCTCGCCACTGCACTTAGTACCAAAACCTGGTGGCAAGGAATATCGGATATGCGTCGACTACAGAAAATTAAATGCATCGACGGTACCAGACCGCTACCCTGTCTCTCATGTCCATGACTTTGCGTCCGGACTAGAGGGTGCCTGCATCTTTTTGAAAGTCTACCTGACGAAGGCAAACCATCAGATCCCTGTCGCTGCGGAAGACGTCCCTAAGCCGGTAGTCAAAACACCGTTTGGGCTATATGAGTTCTTAAAAATGCCATTCGGTTTACGTAACGCTGCCCAGACCTTCCAACGGTTCATAGATGAAGTCCTGCGTGGACTACCGCACGTATACGTATACATCGACGACATCATGGTGGCCAGTAAAGACGGCGACTCTCACAGGCAACACCTGCGAGGAGTATTCCAGCGACTCTTGTATTACGACCTGAACCTGAACCTGGACAAGTGCGTTTTCGGGGCGCCTAGTATCGATTTTCTCGGGCACCACACCGATGCTAACGGCATAGCACCTTTGTCAGACAAGATCAGCTCGATCCAGGATTTTCCCACACCGACGTCTATCAAACAATTGCGACGTTTTCTCGGGATGATCAACTTCTATCGACGATTCATCCCGAATTGTGCTACTATTCTCCAACCACTGACAAACCTGCTGCAGAGAAAGAATAAAGACATCAAGGGAGATGCTCTGCACGCATTTCATACGGTGAAGACTGCATTAGCGAATTTCACCAGACTTTAGCAGGCAGGAGTGGGGGCGGTGGTTGGGCCCTGGCACTACCAATTGGGTGGATGACCTACCCCTGATTCTCATAGTATGGAGGAACATGGTAAAGAAGGATTAGGTTTTTCACACGCCGAACTAGTTTTCGGTACACCCCTTTCGCTGCCCGGTGAATATTTCAACGATTCACTCGAGACGCTTTCGAAACCAACAACTTCTTTCCTCGAGTAACTCCGCCACAAAATGGCTCTGCTCCAAGACAGCAACCTCCAAGACAGCAACCGACGGATTCATACATCCTTCAACACTTGCGGGATTGCGAATTCGTTTTCATACGGAACGACGCCGTGAGACGACCACTGACATCGGCATATCGAGGTCAGTTTCAGATTCTTCGGCGCACCGACAAGCACCTTACGACCAAGCGCGCCGATACAACCGACACCGTCGCAATTGATCGAACTAAGCCTGCTTTTCTGGAGAAGCAACAGTACAACCCGGCACCGCAGACCTCTGACGGCACTCCAGCGAACCCGGCACACGCAGCACCGCAGACCTCTGTGACACCCCAGCGAGCCCAGCACTGCAGGCCTCGGACGACACCTCAGCTACTCCCGTGCAACAGACCAGATCCGGAAGGAGGGTCACTTTCCCTAAAAACCTTCGTAAATATTATTTTTAGTAATTGATACGATCAATTTTCTAGGGGAAGAAACTTGTCGCGGCTGCCATTGGCCGCTCCTTAGAAAAACGACCTTGAACTTCACAACTCCCTTTACTCGCAGAGTTACGGTCAGCAGAGATAAACTGCACGTCAGGCCCAATATGGTTGAAGCCAAAACCGTACCTTGAGAGCATCGGATAAGGCAGTGCTGACCAAACATCGAACAACAATTAATTTTATATCTACAGTTTTCTACTCCCTCTAGCCAGGGAGTACTTGAACAAACCGTACCATGTAATATTAATCCCTTTTTTCCGACACAACCCGAGCTACTCGGACCGGGGGCCAGGATCAAAGTGCAGTGTCTGTTCTTATCAGCTGCCTACTAAAGATGCAGTGACCGAAAAATTACCCAGTGGCTGGAAGTCCACATATATTTTCAATTTGGAAGAATTCCTGGAGTGGGCTGAAAAGTACATTAAAGATGACGGCTTGTTGGTAGACCCCCAGGAAGTTGAAAAATATCAAGAAAAAATTGTGTCTGTATTTGTGGTCGACAAACGTTCGCACAAGATTTACCGATTCACTTCAAGTCTCTGATGTCTCTAGGGTTTTTGCTGCAGCAAATTGTTCGGGGTATCGGAGCATGTGGACGTACTGCTGCCCACACCCGATGACTGTATGTCGATGATTAATAGGGAGTTGATCACAAAAGATCTGACCTTCCGGTCTTATTTTCGCGAGCTTTTCACCAGGGAGCCCGGACTGATCCCCGCTAATTTCGAAGCATATTTAACCGACTTTCCACGTCTTGAGAAGGATGAAGCAGCTGTGTGCGAAGACTCCGGGGATATACGGTCTTCCCTACGAGTTGTAATTGAGGCTGTCGTCCGTCTTTGTACTGGCGTTGATGTTTAACCACTGGTTGAGGAATGGAAATATACCCCAACGGTTCACCAGGGGTGTCATCAAGTTGTTACGCAAGAACAAAAACGGAGAGGATGGGATAGATAATGACCATGCTGAATGCAAAATTGAAGATTTTGGCGAAGGTCTTGGCTAACCGTTTGCGTCTTGTTCTCACTAGTCTGTCCCGAACAGACATGCGCTGTGAGGAGCAGGACTATTCAGGACAACCTTCATAAGCTTCGCCAGATCATAAAAAAGTCGACGGGGAAGCCGCGTTGATCAATTTAGATCAGTCCAAGGCATTCGATAGGGTGGACCATCGTTTTTTCGAGGCTGTTCTCACGTCTGCCGGTTTCGGGCCGCCCTTTCGTTCCTGGACCCGACTCCTGTACAGGTCCCCGGGGGCGCTGGTGGAGGTGAACGGGATAGGATCGGAGCCTTTTACCTCGTCTCGCTCCATTCGTCAAGGTTGTTCGCCTATGCTCTATGTTCTAGCTTTGGAACCCTTCCCACGCAAGCTAAAGGCGAATCCGGTCCTTCGCGGAATTTCGTTACCTGGTGCCACCAACTCGACCAGGTATTCCGCCTATGTTGATGACGTGTCTGTTTTTGTAAAGAACGCCGAAATCCACGAAGTCAGCAAAGAAATTTGCAGGTAGGAGACGGTGGCAGGGGCCAAAATCAATCGCGATAACTCAGTTGGCTGAGTGAGAGGGGGTTCCTCTCCCCGGGCCCATCAGCTAGGCGGAGGGGCCGGTGAAGATACTCGGTATCTGGTTCGGGCCCGGCTTTCTGCTGGGCACTAACTGGTCGGAAGAAGGTTGAGGAAGCAGTGCGCCTGTGGATTCGAAGAATCTTTCCTTGAAGGGGAGAGCGGAAGTGTGCGTTTCGCACATCTAGCCCATCCTCCTTTACCGTCTCTCTGTTTTCCCACTCCCGTCTACCGAACGAGACAATTTCGTTAAAGACCTTTTCGATTTCTTCTGGAGAGGGAACACCCACTTGGTAAGTCGTGATGTCTGCTGCCTCCATCCTGCCGAAGGCGGTCTAGGAATGCCGAACGTTGAGACACGTCAACATATGCTACACTTGAATTTCCATGCAAAAAAGATGGCGATGGCGAATTCTGGAAGGAAGACACCCGTCAATCTTTCCCGTCCATGGAAAGTGTGCATTCCGACGAGGTGGAGGTGCACCGTTCACCCCAAGGTGAATGCTTCTTTTATCAGGAGTGTAGAAACGCACTGTGCTGCCTCTTAGGGGTGAGGGATTGCCTCTCCGACACCAGGGCGTTGTCTCGGAAGGCTTTGCATTGGGTGACAGTGCGTGGAAAGGCCAAGGACAAGCTCCCGGACGAGCTGGGCCTTACGAATGGGAAGTTTCAGTCATCCCGGACCCGATACCGATCCAGGCATTTTCTCTTGACAGTACACACTTGTACATATTGTAAAAATAAAAATCGACGTTTGTTATTTTTAAACCTCTGTCTTTGTCCCCTCATTGTCTTGGCTGTTCACACCTTTCTTCAAAAAGCTCAAGGTGGCGGGGGGACATCCTTATCGGCCCCGCAACACCAGTTTCCAGTTTCCTATTTGTTATTTTTTTTTAATCATTATCTAGTGAAACCTTGATTCTCACACATCACAAGATATAATTTATTAAGGGAATTAAAATTTAAGGCAAAATATGAAATTTCAATTAAAAAAAAAGCAGAATACATGGCATGCGTTACATTTTTTTTTTTTTACCTGCCAGGTACGAGGATAAGAAAGATACAGAAACAAAAAAACATTTCAATAAAATAATCGGAGTTTGGTGATGCGGAATATCTTCAATTTGGTGTTACTGTATAATTAATTAAAAGAATATTGCTACTTCATGAGTGAACAAAAAAGATAAAGGCAAAATATCTAGTTTTCATTTTTAAAAATGTCGTTAAATGAAAATTCAAGGGAAAATATTCATAAATCGAAGTTATCTCCCTTATTTCTGTTTATACCAACAAAACAAATTTATGTTTAAACTATAAATTCACAATTAATATAATCGTGTAAATCCATTATTTGGACTTAATACGTGTATGCACAAATACGCATATTTTATTAAACCCAGTAATATAAACAAATTTTGGTAACTGAATATTGCTGTCACATCTGTGATTCTGGTATTTTAGAGATTCTTGATAGAATCCAATAAGAATTTGCAATTTTATCAATCCTGCTACAGTTTCTTTCAGTCACTTTCCCACCTTCATAATATAGCTTCTTTGTGCCTTTGCTATAAATATTTTCATGGCAACTGTTCTGATGAGCTTTCTTCTTTGGATTGCATGAATTTAGGTGTAGCGAGGTCTCGTCATTTTAGTTGAAAATGCCTAGATGTATTGTATGCTAACAGTTTCTTCTTCTCTCTTACGTCTCACTTTAGAACTCTTTTTTGGCCTCTTACTTCCCAGTCAACTTTGATTTTCAATAATATAAATGCAATGTCTATCATTATCTTTTTACTGTTTCCTGTTTTTTAAATGTTCTCTCTCTTTAATAATGTTTTCCTTTTTCGCATATTCTTTCACACTAAGTAAACCCTTGCATCTTTGTGACATTATTGGCTTACTTGTTATTTAATGAATTCATTTAACTGTGCCAACTATTTCTGGTGTTCATTATTTATTTTGGAGATATTTTTAAATCACGGCTTCGAAAATTCTCAGGTAAAATATTCTACTAAAAAAGAATAAATAATAGACAATGTTTGAAGAATCTCTTTCATGATATTTTATTTCAAAATGTTAGACAATTACAGCTACTACTTTCTGTTTAGTATATAGGAAATAACCCTATTTTCAACACAATTACATAACCACATACAAGCATTAAAGCATGCCTAAACTTTATTTCCTAGCCAATAACAGAAAATATTACAAACATGCCAAACAAATTCCACAATGCAAACACACCGTTTAAGTCAAAGTGCCTATTGATTAGAAATTAACATCACTATGCAAAATATTTGACCAATTAGAGAAAATTAAACTGTATTTTTCTCAAGGCTACTTTCAGGAAAAATTTCTTAGAAAAATCAACAGATTTCAACTTTCAGAACCAGAGATATGGTTATTCACACACAAGCGAAGAAATGGTTATATAGTTTTTTCTTCTCCTAGAAGAAACATGCTTCGGTAACTTTAAACAAATCATCAACAACAACAGCAAAGATGGTCAGTGAATCTTTTACTAATGATAAAAGTCTCTTCAGAACCATATATTTTTATGGTGAACCAACAATTACTTCTTTCTTAAACCACAGTTTTTGTGTGTAAAAACTACCCAATGACTTTAATTCAATTATAGTCTATTTTTAGTACTTTTTAACTATTTTGAATTCATGTGCATATATTAGTAAATACAAATGATTTATTAGCAGGCATACCCATGTTTTGTTTATTTTTATTTTATTATTGTTTGTAATTTGGACATTCAGATTTTTAATATAAAAACATGGATGACTGAATTTCCTACAAGTGATCTTTCAATAGGGAATTTAGAGAGTACATCTTGTAAATCTACAGTTTTATATATGCAACATTTTGTTCTTTTAGTTCCTAATGTTGCAATGAAAAAGTTACAATGAACTGTTTTCCACACAGACTGGACACCACTTGTTTCCAGTGAATGTATTTGTATCCACTCGATACTGTAACAAAGAAACTTTTGGTTAGTTGAACCATTATTTCTGTCTTCCATCCTGCATAACTCGTGACAATTTAATTGATTAAATCAAGTATAACTAATATCATTCAACTGCTGACAATACCTTGGCTTACAGACATTCAGAGTGTCACAGAAACAATTAGCCAACTCTTTTCCTTGAGCATTATATTAGTGTTGGTGCTACATTTATGACTTTGTGCCAGACTCTTTTAAGCTTACTAAATAATACAGTTAACACTATCTTTGGGAGAAAAATGATTCCTAAAACAATTCTAAACTTCTAAATCAGGGAAAATTAACTAAAACTGAGATATCCAAAGGCATGGCATATGGAATTAGAACAATCTACTTCCTGTGGATTAAATAAAGGGTTTGGTTTGAAATTCCAACAAGTATCACCTGAACACAGCTGGAGCATACAACAGCCATAACATTGTGAATGTGAGGACAACAGTTCAAACAGTGTAAATAGTATTTTCTATTACATTAAAAAGTGTAGAATTAGAATATACACCAATGTCTGTAGTAAAGATAAAGGACCCAGTTATTTTCCAGCACACTTTCATAAAATTGTCATATTTTGTACCTGTGGATATTCAAAATAAAAATATGCATATACAGACGAAAAGTGGTATTTTTAAGTAAGTCATGAAGCCAACTTCATCTATGCTTTCTCCACTGCCAGTCATTTTTACATTGTTTCTTAACAAAGTCATGTAGTTATGACAAAGGGGGTATAGAGGGTAATACTGCATATATCATCTTTTAAAAGAATCAAATATATACATAAAGATAATGCTTTCAGAACCCTTTTTCTTTGAAGCCTGCCTGATTGAAAAGAGTTCTACAAGTAAGGAATGCAAGAAAAGAAATTATTAGAATAGAATTTATGTTGACATCTTTTGCTATTTCAACAGTAAAATGATGAGACCTAGTTGTCAATACGATGCTTGAATTCATGCACAGTTGAGGCACACCAAGGAGGAGAACAATTGCTATAGATATATATATATACAAAAAGACAGAGTGAAGCCATGTCATGATGATGGAAAAGTGACTGACACTGAGATGATAGGTCAGGACCAATGACATTACAGACTCTTTTTATTTTGTTGAGAATCTTAAGATATATAGCAGGAGCACCAAAACAGATATGGCTGCAATATTCAATGCATGGACAAATGGTAGATTTGTAAATGTGCAAGATAGATCTTGGTGCAATTTGAAGTTTTTCATTTTATTAGGGATAAAAAACCTCCCATGTTTATTGAATAATGGGGGATCAAATGTTTATGAGGCTGATGCAAAAGGTCCTCCAAGGCATTTTTTTAAAAATTTATTGCTTGTGCATGCATTTTTCTTTATTTTCATGAAAGTTATGACTGTATGTAAATGCACATTACACATTGTTTAATCAAAGGAAGGAAAATTCATTGAAACTAAATAATGTATCACTGAGGATTTTTTTGCAGTGTCATAAAATAATGATTCAGACTGATTCATTACCCCAAACCACACAGTAACACTAGTGTTTCTCTGAGTTCTTTTCTTTTAAAGAAATCAACACTGCACTGAAATTCACACTGACCTGACATGTATCTTTTTGCAAACTACAAAAGTTTAAATATCTGGGAAGTGTATTAATGGAAGATAAAAATGCGACACTGAAATGTGAAATCTGAACATGCATTGGATTAGCGAAAGATGTTTTCCAAAAGCTAAGCAAAGTACTATAATAATGAGTGTTTGGTTGCAAAAGGAAAGGAACAACAAGGATTAGATTTTCAAACAGCATGTATTCATTTAATATACATGATATATTTACAATTGTTAGAAATTTCAATTACAGTCACTGATCATCAGGAAAGTGATTAGGTGTAAGTGTAGTGCCACGAGTTAACTGATTTCTTGGATTGGTTTGGCTGAGATCACAGGATAGGTCTAGAATGGATTTAGTTGTTGGTTGGGATCAATCGAGTTCAAGGGTGGTAGGTTGATTTGTGATAGGGTGCGTTGGTTGCTGAGATGATGGTGGTGGTGGTGAGAGATTAGATGGAGCTGGTGGGCCTGTAGTGGAATGTTTCAGTTGGTGTATCAATGAAACAGTGTTGTGGTGGCAACTGCAAGGGCATGCCTGTAGTGAGTTGAGTTGCTGTAGTGACGGCAGTGGCGACTAGCAATTAGGTGTAGCTTGTGGTGGAATGTTTCAGTTGGTGTATCAATGAAACAGTGTTGTGGTGGCAACTGCAAGGGCATGCCTGTAGTGAGTTGAGTTGCTGTAGTGACGGCAGTGGCGACTAGCAATTAGGTGTAGCTTGTGGTGGAATGTTTCAGTTGGTGTATCAATGAAACAGTGTTGTGGTGGCAACTGCAAGGGCATGCCTGTAGTGAGTTGAGTTGCTGTAGTGACGGCAGTGGCGACTAGCAATTAGGTGTAGCTTGTGGTGGAATGTTTCAGTTGGTGTATCAATGAAACAGTGTTGTGGTGGTGACTACAAAGGTATGCTTATAGCAGTTACTGAGGTGACAGCAATGGCAACAAGACTTAGAGTTGTGTTGAGGCTGGTCTCTGTTGGATTCCAGATATCAACTAAATGTGGTCACAGTGCTGATGGCAAGGAAGCCTTGTAGCTGAATGGTGATGATGTTGTAATGGTTGGCGTTGGGAGCCTGGTGGTGTCGAGGCTGGGTTGTTGGTCAAATTCCACATGTGAAGAGTCAGGTGAGATTAGGGAAACCTGGCTTTGGTAACAGTTGTGGTGAGAGAAGCAGTTATGGTGATGATGGCAATAGTGCACTGTGGTCTTTCAGCTGGCAACTGCATGTTAACGTGGGAAAATTCATTGTGGGTCTGTAGTGGTTGGCATTGGGAAGTTGGCATTGTCAAAACTGGATTGTTGGCCTTATTCTGTGTGTGAAGAATCGGGTGAGATTAGTCAATCCTGGGCAAGGACTCAGTCACAATGTGCTATAAATCATGACAGTTGACTTCTTTGGCCTGGTGGTATTGAAGTTGGTCTCTGTGTAAAAAGTTAGGTGAGACTAATGAAGCCTAGGAGTAGGAACTTGTGTTGAGAGAAGCTGTCATGGTGGTAACAGCGCAGCGCCCTACACATCGGCAGGTGACCTTTTGGCTGGCAATTGCATTAGTCATCATGAGGCGCCTGCTTTTAAGCAGATCTGTCAGTCCTCAGGGCCATCTCCTTTTTCAGAGGGAATGTTTGCAATTGGCCACTGTATTGGTTTCATTGTGGGGGCTTGCTTCATGAACCAGCCCTGATTTTCAGAGCTTATGTGTAGAAAACAACTTTTTTTATTTTGTATTCTGCCTTCTTTGCATTCACATTCGAATGGCATGCAGAATGAATCACAAAGAGATCTAAATGCAGCAGAGAATAACAGCACTAAGAAACAAGAAAATTTTGTTAGAAACAAAAAAAACCCAGTGCTGAGCTGTTATGCAATATCAATCCTCTTGTATAGCAATGAGTGCTGGATAATCTCCCCATAGAGCAAAACTGGAAGCAACAGAAATTTAGTTCTACAGAAGGATACTGAGAATTCTATTGATGAGTAACAAAAAACATTTATACTCAGAATCTATGAGACAACTGAAATTTATTGGATGCATAATGAGGAAGCTGGGCTTGGAGAAATTAACCCTCACAGGGCATACTGAGAGTAAGAGAGATAGGGGAAAGCGGCAGGCCACTTGCATGATGAGCTTGTGGATGGTGGAACAGGATACAAGTGGTTTGGTGAAGGGACAAATGTTTCTAAGGCCTACAAAAGATAGAATGTTGTGGAGAGCCATGATCTCCTATGTCCTGAAGAAGAGAGAATGTACAAAGTTTCTTTCAGCTTTCTTATTCTTCAGTGATACTCCTTCTATAGACAGATTCATGTCCTTTTCTTTTTTTTGGTTGTAATGGACATAGTTAATGTTGGTCATCAGATTATAGCAGGAGGAGTTATTCTTGTGGATGAGGTTGAGAACTTTGAGAATAAATGAATTTAGCATTTTCAAAAGAAAGGAATTCAATCTGTAGAGGATTTTTATACACATTTCATATAAAGAATAACATGGCTCACAAAAGAAGAGAAAGAGAAAGTTATATTTATATGTGTATAGATTTAGAAAGGTTAAAAAAAAGGACATTTATGTACCTATCTGTATGTATGTGCATGTGTAATGTATGCCATAATGTTGGGTTGAAATTTAGATAGCTTTGGGGCAACTAAGACTCCCCCACAGTAACATGCAGAAGTGTAGGTAGAGGGTGCAACAGCCCTGGGCATCCATATTGGGAGGGCATCCAATCAAAGAGTGAAATAAAAATTTAGTTTATATTTAATTTGTATAGTGTTTCATCCTTTTTTCCATATTCAGATGTCTTCCTTTCTCACATTTAATCAGTACTAGGCCCTATAGGCACCCCCTAGTTGAGTCTTATGGGCATACAATCAAGGAGTTGACTCTAGGTATCACCAAACATCATCAAACCTCTGCACGTCACTGCTCCTCCTGAGTAGAAGACTGCGCATATCTGCTACCTACTGTATCCTGTTTCTGATTGAGCAAAAAGAGGAAGAGGAAGTGAGTCCTCTTCTTCTATATCACTGATTGCCACACCATCTAGCAATTGTTTTGGCAGACAAGGTGGGGTAATTGACACTGCATTGAAATTCACACTGGTCTGACATATATCTTTTTGCAAGGATTATGCACAAAGTTTCTTTTACTTTTTTCATTCGTTATTAATACTCTCTGTACTGACTGATCTATTATGCCAAACCTCAGAGTAATACAAGGGATTTTTTTCCAAGTCCTTTTCTTTTAAAGCAAAGAAATCACTGTTACATAAACTGAAAAGGATTCACCATGTAACTAGAAGAAAAACTAACTTTAGAAAAAAATGCTGAATCTGTTCTAATCATCAAGTGTGACAGGTAAATCTAATAGTAATAAACAAGTGGGTAAAAGCATTGGTTTTTAGTTTCTGATAAACAAGATGTTGTGAGTTCAGTCCTTCTGCTTGGTAGTATATATATATATATATATAAATGATTATCACTGCATTGAAATTCATACCGGCCTGACATATATCTTTTTGTGAGGCTAATGTATAACATTTCGTTCAGTTTTCTCATTCTCCAGTATTAATTTATTTTTTACAGCTTATCAACCTTTTGCAGGTTATTTAAAGCCACAAAATATTTTTGAATTGTAAGAATTTGTTGGAGAAAATAATGCTTTACTGATACAAGTACTACTATTTAACCCTTAGCTGGTGGGGAGAAGAGGTGGATTTGTAACTTTCCAAATAGTATTTGCACATAAGAAAATATAACAAACCTGGCTGGTATTGGAATTTGGCAATCTGATTTCCAATTCCAAACCATTATCCATTAAACCACTCACACATCCAATCTTATGACACCTGATATTCCCAAATGGCCAATCCATCTAGGTACTGAGCAGGCTTGATGATCCTTAATTTCAGGGATTTGAAGAGAACTGGTGTTTCAACAGGATATTGCTATGTCTCTCACTCTCCAGTAATACTCTATATCTAGTATTATGTGGAACTTATTCTCAAGGGAACAGTGTGATCCTTTCTACTTTTGAATAAGGTCATCCATACCAGATTTTTCTATTTCACCTTTGAATGTTGCAGCTTTTCTTTATTCTTATAGTTTAATTTTTAGGAGTCTGTTTCTGCTTTTATATTCATTTCTGATTTGCATGTGCTGTTACCTATGCAATCTTTGGTTATTCATTTTTTTTCCAAATGAACTAACTTTAGTAAGGAGAATGTGAAGGATGGCTGTGTTCTTTGTATAAAAAATATAATTATGAAAGTGTAAATTTAACAAGCAGTAAAGAAACCCACAGCTGACCTCACAGGCACCAAACTGCTGTTTCTAGATCAGGGTCCATCTGTTGAACAAAATCTAAAAATGCTGAGAAAATAGAAAAGCAAAACAAGATAGAAATATTTTTTCTATGAGGAACATCTTTCATGTAGAGAAAATTTCAAGGAATTTAAGAGTCTCTGTAAATAATGAAGGAAAAGTTGAACTTATTCTGCTGGCGAATTAGCAAGTGAGTGAGGTGTACTATGTCATGTGCATCTATTGCACATTGTCTAACTTTAGCATCCTTTCTCAATGTCAGCCCACAGGGAAAGAGAACTAGCCACTTCCAATCTACAGCATGCATGCTACTAGTTTTTTCTTTTTACGTATACCCAAAAGCTGAAAAGGGGTTACTTCTGCTGATAGGGATTTTCATGCATGCATGTCTCGCAAAAAGGTTTAACATCTGCTATAAGAGCTATTCACATAAGTGATTTCCTTACAGTTTATGATAAAGTAGTCATGTGTTACTATAGGAATTAAATCATATATATATATTTTCCAACCAATAAAATCCTATTTGAAGGTTTAATTGATAAACAATTATTACAACAGCAAATACCACCAAAATACTTAGTGGACCTACCATGTGTTATTTTTGGGCCATTTAGAAAATAACAATAATAACTCCCTTCATTTTTTCAGATTTTCACAAGCCAGTGCAAAAATTAACCAATGAAGACTTTGTATTCAAAAAGTTCGCACATCTATGTGAAATTAGATTTTGAATCCCCTTACAGATATAAAAATAGAAGCATACTTCTTGAGGATCAAACCAATTATGCAGGCCAGTTTGATCTACATGTGCATACACACACACATACACACAATGGAAGAGAGACAACCAGCAGCTGTCAACTAAGGCCTTGTCTGTGCACACAGTACAAGGGATTAATCAGCAACTACCTACTAAGCCTTTGTCTATGTACTCATAAACACATTAGCCTGACCGTCATAAAGTAAATCTGTTCACACATTTAACATAAGACTAAGAGCACTTAATTACTTTATAAACAAACTTCACTGCAAGGAAAATTGAACATTTTATTGCTATTGTATATTTCTGAAAAACATTACTTTCCCTCCAAAGGGGATTTCAGCATCAAAACAAGGCCAAAAACAATCAGTTGCAACATTTTCAACAATATTAACTGTACAGTTTCCTTTCTCTCACACAGATACAGCATCATATGAGATGGGATTAAGCTGATTGTATTAATAATAATTATAATAATAAACTTGTTTGTTGGCAGTTGTGTACTGTAAAGTACATAATGAGGAAAGAATGTTTCAAGAATTTAAAACTCACAGAACATATCAAATGAAACAGAAGCAGATGAAAGCAGTAAGTAGCCTATTTGACATGAATCATAAGTCCCATAACCTATTAAGATCATTGGAGCTTCACATATATTGCAGCCTTTTATTATCAGTGTATGTCTAGGACAAGATAGCCTGATGGAGCACACATTCTTCTTCAGGGTGGTTTTGAATTCAGAGTTATTGTTCTTCCTAGACTGGTTGCTCCACCAAGGCTAAAGAGCCCAATGTATCTTATTTACAGAGATTTGAATTCAGAGTTTTACTTCTCCTAGGCTGGTTGCCCACTCCTTGAACTTAAATATAAGTGTATAAATTCTGGGCAATATAATAATAGACAATGGAAATGTGATACAGAAATTGAATGGCACTTAGGAATAGTGAAACATTTTTCAGAAACTGAATGTAGGTGCTAAGGGATTGAAAATGACATTAGAAATGAAGAAAAGTATTATGTATTGCTATGTGATGCCTATCTACCTATATAGCAGAGAAAGCTGAGCAAATTCATCACAAAAAACAATGTGATTCTACCAATGAATATTGAGAATATTGTGTACAGATAAGGTAAAACGGGATTCTAAGGAATGCTGACACTGCAAAGAAACTGCTTATAACAATTAGAAACAGTGGAAATTTCTGAGACTTATTAAAGGAATGTTTGGAGAATTTAACACTTACAGGGAATTTAACACTGAAAGCCAGTAGAAGCAGAGAAAAACATCAAGTAGTTTACTTTTGTGCAAATGGATGAATGAACAAATACCACAAAGAGAGGTCATAAAGGAAACAGTACTGCTGAGAACAACAAAATAAATGAAGATATGGAAAGCTATAAATGATCATGTCCTGAAGATGCATAGCACATAGAAGAGGGAAAAGCCTTAGTTTTTTTTATCCCTAATGTAAATGTCTTAATATCTTTTCCACATTTCATAAACTTCTTACTTCTTGCTCTTATTGCTCATACAACAACATCCTTCAGCAACCCTCTACTTTGAGTGGCTCTTGGGCCTTGTATAGGGTGAAAAAGTAATAATAAAAATAATAGTAAAAAAAACAAGTTTAAACTTAAGCTAAAATATATTCATGTTCATTTAAACTTATGCCATTGGGAAAGGCATGAAACCATCTATTCTCACCACATTGATGAGTAAATAGCAGTACAGATTGTGCTCTTTGGCCTTGATTTGCAATCAGTGTAGGAGATGGTCAACTCTAATCCCAAATCAGGGAGAGGGGCACTCTTACAGGCTAGCAGCAATATAGTGTGTGAAAAGCTTGTTGTGACATGTATAAGAGCAGCCTAATCATTCACTGTATCCTGGTTTTTCTCCAGATGTCTTGACAATGTCCTGTTCCTGGATCCAGACAATTAAGAATAAGAGAGTGAAGTTGATCCACAACTCTTTGTCCATCTCAAGTGCAAGTTATAACAAGAAACCTAAGTCATCTTTGACCTTGAAAAGCAAATGTAATTATGAAAATGATGATTAATGTAAAAGAAATAGCTGCAAAATTTTAGTTATTGTTGTTATAATTAAAATTCTATTTTAACTCATTTTATTTTAATTCAATTCTATTCTATATCAAAATCAAACAAGTACAGAAATTTAAATATCTGAAAAGTGTTTTTAACAGAGGATGGAAAATGTGACACCAAAATGTGAACATGCATTGCAATAACAAAAGATCCTTTCTAAAAAGTAAGCAAAGTACTAAAAAACAGGAAAATTTCTTTAGAAACAAAGGAGAGGGCTGAACTTCTATGTAATATCAATCCACCTATATTGCAGTAAATGCTGGATAATCTCCTCATAGATTAAAAGAAAACTGGATGGATGGCAAAAATATAAAGATATTGCTAACTTTTACAAAGGATAGGAAGGGACACAACCAGTGGTTGCATTCTACCAGTTTGTGTGAACCAATTCTTAAAATTATAAAAGCTTAGCAAACCAATCAGATTATCCAAAAATAATCTTGTATATTAATAGCTGATATATAATAGCTAAAAATACAATTAATACCATTGCTGTAAGTTCTGCAGAGACTGAAAGAGAGTTTTCTGTGATGAACATAATTTATTCTGACAAAAGAAATCATCTTGAAGGTAAAAATGTGGCAAATCTTCTAGTCATAAATTTGATAGTTCTTCCATTAGATCTTTCGAACTGCAGCAATTCAGTTCTAATGTGGCTAAGAAACCATAACATAACTGATGACACTAGAGTAAAAAAGCATCATACTTCTGAACAGAAATATGATGAGAACAGAATTTCAATCTGGAAATATCTTAATAAATAAATTATCAAAATGGTTTAATTCTTTTTGATACTATAAAGTCATTTATTTCCATTCTCAGATTGAAAAGAAAATAAGAATAAGTTCCTAATGATTACCTACCTTTATAGAGCCAGTTCCTGGAAATTTAGGATGCCATTATTGGACACAGCAATTAGAAGAAGATAGAATTTCTTGTCTGTAAACATTGTTACTTTAAAAAAATATGTATTTGAGGCAAAGAAAATGATATCTAAATAAGATGACATTAAAATTTGCTTTGGAATCAAGATATTATCTGTCAACATTTTTGTTTTCTGACCATCAGAGCCAGATTTGCTAGTCATAAGAGAACTGAGTCAAGAAAGCAGGTGACATTGTTGACTTTTGCAATGTCGAAAATAAACAAATCTTTCAATAATGACTAAAAAATATGGAAGAGCACAATAACAAATGGAATGGAAATAAAAAAAAACACTTAAAAAAGACATTTTTCTCACCTTAACTAATAGAGATTTACATATTGAAAATCCAATGTTAAATATGCAGACAAACCAGTTTTGCATTTATAGTCATGTACAGATGTAATCCAGTCAAATATATTGTGCCAATCACTGAGGGATAGTTGCTAGGCTCATTTCAAAAGATAATGTTAATGAGGTGAATTCACACTGTGGTCCAATGTTTTAGGATTTAATGATTGATTTGTTTTTTTTGGCTGAGTTATTTAAAGCCAAGTCACATTTTGGATTATAAGAATAATTTTTTGTTTTTCAAATGAACATTGCACTATCAATTTTTTGGAGATAACATTTTTTCCAGATACAAATCCTATTATTTAACCCATAGCTGGGGGAGAAGAGAGGGATTAATAATTTTACTTGTGCATAAGTGAATGCAACAAACCCAACTAGAAATAAATTTTGATTTCTCATTCTGAGCCACTATATATTGTTGTCCAGTGTCCAGTTAGGCTAAACTAAGAAAATACTTACCAGAATGTATGCTGTAAAATGGTCATCAGTGAGCAATTTCCCAGGTAATGAGTCATTAGAAAAAAAATAATTATTAAGAATTTGTGTTTGTGGTTTTGTGTCCAGTTAGGCTAAACCCAGTAAATATATTATACAATATGCTGATGGCAGTGTTGATGACTGATCTATAAAAAAAAATGAAAGCGCTATTTTACAATGTAGTTGAGGAAAACAAGAATAAAGGGCTAACTATTAGCTATAAGAAGGTGGAATTGATGGTTATTAATAGAGGAGACAGCCAAAATTGCAAGTTAACATATTGGAGACTTCTTCTAATTCAAACAAATGCAGAAATTTTACTATCTGGGTACTCTAGTAACAGTTAACAGAAAGAGTTGTGTATAATGTCTACCCTGGACACCCTGTATTCAAGCTTAATCCCCTTGGCTGATCCTAGAGTTGATCATTTTGGCCAAAGTCTTGTCTCGCCCCACAAGAAGTTGGGAATAGCCTTGATAGCCCATGTCCTTTCAGAACATGGTACATAAAAGAGTAATGGCCAGTCATTTACTCAGTAGCGAACTGATTGATTGACTCTGCCAATGAAAGCTTCTTGCTTGCTTTTTTCCGTGGTTGAAAGATAATTTGTAGGGAATTCAAAGTCTGTATTTATTTAGAGACACAGCCATGACTTCTGTAACAAAATTCAATAAAAAATTTCAACATTGTCAAAATAAATGAATTCAACACATACATGGATTTTACATATATTTATATGGGGGAATATGGCTTATTGATTGATTCATTTTCTACAGCTTATCAACCCTTTAGGTTATTTAAAGTCAAAAAATAGTTTTAGATTGTACAAATTTATTTTTTGTAGGTAATGATTTAGTCATACAAGTCTTATTAATTAACCCATAGCTGGGGGGAAGAGGTGGGTTTATACTTTTCCCAGGGATATTTGTGCATAAGTGAATATAATGAATTCAACTAAAATTGAAACTTGGCTCTCCAATTAACAATTCTCAGCTATTATCCATTACACCACTTGAACATCCAAGCTTAGAGCACCTGGTATTCCCAAGTGGTCACCTATCTAGGTAGTGATTCAATGTTGCTTAACTTTGGTGATAATACAGGGAACCAGTGTTTCAATATGATGAAAGCCTAAATAGCTCAGAAAAGGAGAGAAAATCAATTCTTCAACAAACTATTAATCTTCTACAGTGAATGAGAAGATGAATGACTGTTTCTTTGGAAAATTTGTAATGGCATAAGATTACAAGTTTGTTACAGGTGTTATCAGTTTGTAGCAGTATTGTCTCCTTTTTTGAACTGGAACATTTTTGTGCTGGAGAGTTATATATCTATGTGATAGGTTATGGTGGAGATGATATTTTTTTGAGTCTTTTATTAAGGAGTTAGTGTTGTTTGTTATATGTGAAGTGACAGGTAGTTAGGTTAAAGCTAAGAGAGGTTACCTAGAGAGGAAACAAGATGTCACTATGGTACCTTGTGGTTGAAAAGAGAGAGGCTTTTCTTTCATATTGCATTGTACAACACCACCACACAGACATTAAGAGAAGTTCCTTGGCAGAGAAGGCGCAGTAATCCCACAAAAATGTCAACCAGATTTGAAATTGCATTATCTGTCCTGTCTGACTGGAAAAGCACCTTACCTATTTATTAAGCTAAGAAAGCTAACCAGCAAACGTCATGTTTAGTTGTCTGGCTACATTCTTAATTATCCAATTTTGTTTTGTTGAAAAAGAAGATGTATATTTATATGATAGGTTGTAGTGGAAATATTATTGAGGCTACATGATACATTTTTTAAAACTGGTGATAGTATTGTGCTTATAAAGTGCAATACATGGTTCAGGTAATAAGCTGTAAGAAGAAACAAGACGTCTTGTGGATAAAAGCTTCCGGTCATATGTTGAAACACTGGTCATTGTATGATCACCGAAGTTAAGTGATATCAAGCCTGATTAGCATCTAGATAGGTGATTGCTTGATAATACCAGGTGGGCTGTAAGCTTGGATGTATGAATGGTATAAAGGATAATGGCCGAGTGGATAATAGATAATGTCAGAGTCAGGTTCATTATATTCACTTACATGCAAATGCCCTTCAGAAATGTGTATGAATCCACCTCTCCTTTCCCCAGCTATGGGTTAATTAGTATGAATTGTATCAGTAATTCATTATCATCTTCAAAAAATTAGTATGAATTGTATCAGTAATTCATTATTATCTTCAAAAATTTTCTTACAATCTAAAAATATTTCCTGGATTTAAATAATCTACAAAAGGTTGATAAGCCATAAAAAAACACATTAATCAATCAATCAATCAATCAATCAATCCCATGGATAAAGAAAGAGAGAGAAAGAGATAGACAGAGAGGGGGTCGTGCCTTTTCCATTTATGTTGCTTTATACAATGCTACCTAGTGAGCATTAGAAAAAGTCCCCTGACAGACAAGATGATGTAGCCCCACAGATTCATCCCTGACATGCTTGGTTTGATTTCGTTTAGCAGTATATCAACCTCTATGGGTTATTTAATGCTGAAATCTAAATATTTTGAACATAATTTTATGTCTTAAATTAAATATATTTTGAACACAATTGTATACTTTCAACTACAGATAAAATGTATTGTTGGTCATTTTGCTTTAAAATTTTGTTCTTGGTAATTTTACTATAAACATGTGCTGAGGGTAATTTTTTATATAAAAATCTATTGTTGGGATTTTTACTTTAAAAAGGTAATTTTACTATAAACATGTGCTGAGGGTAATTTTTTATATAAAAATCTATTGTTGGGATTTTTACTTTAAAAAGGTAATTTTACTATAAACATGTGCTGAGGGTAATTTTTTATATAAAAATCTATTGTTGGGATTTTTACTTTAAAAAGGTATTTTTATACTTTGATAATGTTTTGTTTTTGTTTGGGGGTTCACTATTTGCCCATAGCTGGGACCCTAACAGGTGCTACTGCCCCAGGTCAGAGTGAACCTGGGAACAGCAATAAGAAGGTGGTTCCATACACCTCAAAACCTCCAATTTCTTGATCAGAAGCCATGCTGCCAAATCTTCCCATCATAGAAGATAGTGCCAGGCACCATACTTCAAACTAATACGAGTTGACTTAAATAATTCAAACACAGACACTACATATCAATTTCAAAGAAACAGTATGAAGATTTCATTTTTTTTTCAAGAAGACTTTATTTTCAAATTTTTAGCTATAAACCTAATTATAATTTAGTAAAAGACGTTTTTCCTCACAAAAGGCAAATTTTTCTTATAAGCAAAGAAAAGATATTACTGAAAAAAAACCTAATCACTTTTCCTTTATAACAAGTGAATTTTAAATATCCACAAAAACTTTTTATATTAAAGTTCATCGAAAAGAAAGCTGAAGAACCATTCAAGGCAGAGAGTTACAGAATGAGAGTTGTGTTTGATATGAATGTAAAAGTCGAAGGAAATGAAAATTATGATGATCAAGAGGATAGATAGCAATTGACCTTTGACTTGATGAAGTTATTATTGTGGAGTCCACGGAAGCATCCACACGGGAATCTGTTTCACTAATTAGCAGTTTTCAGGGTGAAAAACTGAGTAGAACTTCCTCATTACAAATAGAATATAGAGGAAATGTGGGTGATTCGACACCATGGACATACCATAATGAGTTCTAGCTGTAAAGGTCTGAACTAGTGAAACTAAAGAGTTGAGCACATCTGAACATTTGCCATGAAAATACTGATTGAATAGTGATAGGCTTGTAACATTGCATCTGTGGAGAAAGAAGCTATAAAGTGGAAAATAAGTCATTTTCAACAAGACCATATAAACAATTTTGAACTCTATCAAAGCTGAAAAATGAGTGAATGAGTGAGTGATTTGCTTTTTTATGTCTTATCAACACTTTGCAGGGTATTTAAAATCAGAGAATATTTTTTAGATTGTAAAATTTGTTTGGGGATAATAACTAATAATTAACCCATAGCTGGGAGGAGAGGGGGTGGATTCATATCCAAGGGCATTTGTGCATGTGAATATAATGAACCCAACTGAAATTGGAACTCAGTTCCCTGATTTCCAATTCTGAGCCATTATCCATTACACCACCCGCACATCCAAGCTTACAGCACCTGGTATTTCCAAGTGATCGCTCATCTAGGTACTGACTATGCTCAATGTTGTGAAACTTGCATGATCATAGGAGAACCACTGTTTTAGTGCGATATGGCCATAAGCCCTGAAAAGTGAGAATTGAATAGATCCAGCCAAGACATGACAGCAACACTACATTTTTGGTGTAATATGACTCTTGAAAATAAAAAAAAAGAAGCATAAGAGAAGGATTTGGTTACTTTGTGAAACGGTACAAGGAGCCAACCATTTTTCCAGCATCTTTAATGGTGGATTGTATATATGAGTTCCATTTGAGGCTTAGGATGAATTTAAGTACAAACAAACGATCAAAGCATGGGACCTCACTGATAATACAATGGTTCCTTGTGATGGAAGAAAGCTCAGGGTCCGATTGATGATAAAATGTTACTAGCTTATTACTATCTTACTAACTTTTCACAAAAATAATATTTCAAGACAATTTTTACCTTCTATATCTTTAATTTCTTTCTCTCAAAGTAATGAAAATTATTTTTTGATCATTTTCCAAACTCTGTTTGATATCAAATACCATCAAGTGAAATACAAACAAGGCCAACTTTAACTTACAACACAAACGGCCACATTTTTAAGAAGGCTTTAAAAATTTACCTTAATGAATATATCATCAATATATCCAACATATATGGATTTTATTTATTAGCTTTTATTTTATATCTTAATTTATCCTTTATATACAACATCAATATCAGTCCTATAGCTGGGTATGGTCACAGGGTCATTGGGCAGGTGAGCACTTGACCTGTTCCTTCCATAAGTTTCAGTTGGTATTCCTTCATACATAGAAAATCAGACCTGACAGTGTCCATCCTTCCCTGGGTTAGACCATAGCCAATGTCCACCAAGCACCATAGTTTCCATGAGGGTACCCTCCGCCATGGCCATTGACTTAAATCTAGGAAGCCCTTCACCCAGTGATGCCATGTCATCACTGTCCTGGATATACTGCCAGTAGAGTAGTTCAGTCGCATGTGCAGATTTTGCAACCAGCTGAAACTCACTTTAGGTACTATCACGGAATTCCTCAGTGGTGAAAGCTTCAAAACCACTACACATAGAATTGCTTGCATTGTTTGGTAGATAAAGACTCCTTATCTACCAATTTATTAAAGAAAAAAGGCAGCTGAAATCAAATTTAAATTGTCATTTTGTTATTTAAAAAAATATAGAAAATTCAATCGTCTATGTTTTGTTATATTAAAAATGCGAATGTAAAAATATCAAACAATAATAAAATAAAATAAACAAAACATGGGTCTGCCTGTTAAATAAATCATTTGTATTTACAAAAATAAGTACATAAATTCAAAAAAGTTGAAAAGAAGTAAAAATAGTCTCTAGTCGAGTTAAAGTCTTTGGATAGTTGGTTCACAGAAAAATACGTAGTTTATAAATGACTTTTTAATTGTTGGCCCACAGAAAAAAATCTGTGGTTGAGAAAAGACTTTTATCATTAGCGAAGATTCACTGATCACCTTTGTTGTTGTTTGCGATGGTTCGTTTGAAGTCGCCGATAATGCTGCTGTTGTCTCTGATTCATTTGAAGTTGACGACGTCTTCGCTTGTCTTCGAAAAAATTTAATTGTAATTGTGTCGGAAATAGGGTTTATCTCATATCCTTTTATTTAATTTAGTGGCAATGTAAATTACTGAAATCTTAGAAAAAATAGTACAAATCTGCTGGACAGGTGTAAACTTCGCTTATTGTAAGAATAAGTAATGACCCATCTTAACACAAAACTGTAAATGATGAGTAGAAAGAGTCTTAAGTTATTTATTGCCTTATGTGAATTTGTGTGTTTTCTTTATAATGCATAAGAGTGAACATTGTCTTAATGTCTGACGAGAGAGCTACTAAAGTTGTTTACTTATGTAATATGTATATGTTTGTAGTGTTTTGGTACAAGGTGTGTGGGCGTGTTGGTAGTATGTCGAAATCTGAGAAGCACTTTTGAGGGTATTTCGAGGTTTCTCTGGCGGGAAAAAAAATCCGTGAAATGTGTGTGAGTAGACGAAAACGTTCTGGAACGTGATTACATATATATATATATATATATATATATATATATATACTATTACTATTGGGATGAATTGGGATCAAATATGGGTTAGAATCCGACAGAATGATAGAACAAGGAATAACTAGAAAATATTTATAAATCTGACATGTTTCATTTTAAAATGAATTTTTAAAAATTTTTGATGAAGTCTAAATAAAAGCGAAACATATTAAATTTATAAACGTTTCCTATTTATTCCTTATACTGTTGGAATGTAAATGCTAAATCGACGTATAAAAAATATCGCAATTGCCATTTTTATTCTTTAGAAAAACCTGAAATGCATTATTCCGAGAATGGGGAAATAAAACGTAGTTGTATAGAGTTAGAAGTTGTGTGTGCGCGCGTGCGTGTGTGTGTGTGTTGTGGGTGTGCTCGTGCGTAGATCAAATCACTCCGTGTGAAGACTTTATCAAACTCTCTGCTGTACTTTTACTGTTCAAATTTATATATCTCTTTTATCGCCCAGCTTTCATGTCACCTTCTCGACAGGCGTACAAGTGGCTTATAACCACAAAAGGACCGTTCCAATGCTTTATCATGTTACACGTGTCTTATTTATAATGTTGAAACGCGCAGACTGTTGGAAAGTTCGAAGGTGCATCCTCATCAGCCAATCTAGTTACATCAATAAGTCCGTAGCTTAATGATGAAATAAGCTTTTGTTTTACACAACAAATACTTATTTTTCGACATAATCTCATTCTTTGCTAATGCACAAATCAGAGCTGAAAATTATATGATGAAATCTTTTTATGAAAACACCCTTAATAAATTATTACATGTCAGGTTACAGATTCATCTTAAGAAAGAACAATAAATAAATCAAGGGCCGCCTCTAAGGAGGTGTACTGCCGCCCTCCGACCGACAATCATTTGTCTCCTCACTCTGTGTACATGGGTCCTCGAGCTATCATCTACCTTTGCAAGAGCCAGATCACACTAAAAATGGAGAACTGCTGTCATATATGGACAGAGGCTGCTCCGTCTTCACCTCCAGTCTCAATAAAGTTCAAATATGTCCATGTGAGTGACAAATTATTTTCCACCCTACAACTCCTTTCTCACTGATGAAACGCCGCGAGCCTCTCGCTGCTCTATCGCTGTTTCCATGAAATGTGTTCAGATGAAGTACATTCCTCAGTTCCACCAGTTCTAACTTTCACGGCTAGGAGCCATCGTACCATGCACATTGTAGGAAATCATTCTCATTCCTTTCGTATTCCAATGGTGAGATGTAAGTTCCACTCGAGCCACGGGCGTACCAAAGCAAAGTGTCACCCGGGGCCCGTATTCATAATGGCGCCCCCTTTTTTGGGGGGGGGGGTGGAAATATAAATGAAATACCCCTAATGGCGTTGATTAGTACTTGAAAAACTACAAATTCAAAAATTAGCTGAACAAACGTTATCATATTTTAAGCTTTCGAACTTTTGTAGAAGCAAAGTTACTAATAACTTGGTCAAAGCCTATCTTCTTCACAGTTTCATGTTCAATTGAAATGAGGGAGAAATTGGATAAGCGATCCTGCGACATATTCAAGTGACTTTTAATGAGCTTCGGTTTTGAGAAGTTTCTCTCTGCAGTAGCAACAGAAACTGAGCACCAAACACAGCCGTAGAGCAATCACAATATTTGGCACTGTTTCTTGAACTTACCATCGATAAATCCATCTCAACCATTCGATAGCCGATGATTTGGTCATCATGGTCATGTCACATTCCACTTTGGAAAATCCCGAAATCGGAGAATTTCCAAAGGCAGCCTAGATACGTCTAATTCAGCACCGTATTCGCCACCTAGAATTTAAAATTTTCCCTCCCAACTCGCCATCAGAATCTTCCAGGATTGCTTGCAAACACAGTTTGCAGATGAGACATTGAGTCAAATCCTGCTTACAGCGTGCTGTCTAGTATGATCGACTTGTAAATTAGTCGATCATGACATTCGTAAAGATTTCTCCTTACTTCCTGCACAAGTGTTTGACATGTATCATCTTCCTTTTCCTCATGTAGCTTTCCCTTTCTTCTAACCCGCTTTTCTATTTCCTCGCACGTTGCTTTACTTTGATTAACCGATTCGCTTAAAGAAAATTTTGATCGCATCCATGTGGGTTACACACACATCCAAACCAATATCAGAAGATTCATTGAGCGAGATTTATTTGTCCCAGAATTTCTTCCCAGTAAAACAAATGTGACATGAAGAATAAGTTTTTGATTGAAAGCAAAATAATTTGTATGTTTGAAGATTTTCTGAAGCTGAGTTTAATGAATCGAGTGCCTGAATCACTCCTTGAAATCCGGTTTTCACTGCACGAATAGTTTCACAACGTGCACTTACCAAACGGTTTCATTATGACCTTCACATGCGAAGATAAAACTTCCCACCGGTGACTGGAAGAAGAGAAAAATGTATAGAGTCTCTCAATCACTCTGAAAAATGTAATGGCATTTGCATTCCCAGCTGAGGCATGAACACCGCATAAATTCAGAGCATGGCACAAATTTAGCATTCCCATTTGTGTTTCGTAGAAGACTTGAACACCACCATGAAGTCTAGCCACATTGTCAAATCCTATCCCTCTACATTTTTTGAAATCAAGTTTCTCTTTCTCTAGTCAGTCCAAAATCATCTTCTTGATATAACCTGTCTTCCCATACTCAGTGATAAAACCAAGAAATGATTCCCGCACCTCCACTTCTTTGTTTTCAACAAAGACATATCGACAAATGAAACTCATTTGATCAGTATGAGAAATACCTGGCGTGCTGTCTAGTATGATTGCAAAATAATTGGCTTTTCAAATTCGATCCAATATATTTTCCTGTACGTGTTTTCTCAAAGTATGAATGAATTAATTTTGAATTTTCGGTTACAAGTACTGCCAGTTATCATTTACCTCTTTCAAGTAATGCTTTGTAAGAACAGGATCATACTTGCTCATAAATTCAACAAGTTCTATAAACTTACCTTTATTGGAACCATATACATCTTTTAAATGACCTCTGAGTAGCAGGTTCTGTTTCGTCCGAAACTTCACGACATCAAGTACCCATGTTAAAACCTGTCTCCAAATCGGTTTTTCTTTCATAGTTTGTTGAGACCCCCATCGGTGGTCGCGGTCCAGCGCCAACATATGACGTTCACTGGTCGCGACGTCAATATATGACACTGCGCCGTCGGCCCGTGGTCAACTCCCAGTTGCGGCGCGAAGCTGTAAGGTTTTTTCCACCAACGTTTTGGGGTTGACTCCTTATCACTGCCACCAGCCTGTGTCCCGGTCGATCAGGTCATTTCCGATTCAATACCAGCTTTGTCGTTCTCAGTTCGCTCCCAACGCTTGGTCACCGAAGTAACTGCTTGATCTCAAGTCTAACCTACCCACGTTGTGACTTTGATCTTAGGAAGACGAAATCAATCAGGCGTCGGGCCGTAGTGCAAGCTAAATCCGGGGTAAAGGTAATACCGCACAAGCGTAAGTGAAAGAAAAAAAAAACATATCCAAGAGGTTCAAATATACTGAGGAATAACAATTATCTTTATCTATCTGTTGAATACAGGAGTGTGTTTCTCTCCCAGCCCGTTTCTTTGGATTCGTGACACTTTTTGCGTTTCTTAAACGAGTTATGGTATCTTAAGTTGTTCGTCAATAAAAACTTGCTTTTGGTAGGAAGACTAAGTCGAGAGGACGTGGAAATCTTTCGGTCAGCTTCTGCGAGGCTGGTCTCCAACTTCTCAAACTAACTCCAAACTCGAACTGTCTGGAACTGACTGCAAACTCACTGCAAACTGATTCAGCTGCCTCGAGACGTTCGTTTATATGGACACCCATCAAAAACCAGTGTGGGGACCTGACGTGGTCTGGGTTCCTTGATAATTCTCAATTCCCAACAAGAATTCTCTTTGTTCTTAGGCCAGGAAAATTAATTACTTCCCATTTTTGGAAGATTAATCGCTTTCCATTTCGGGGGTTTCTCCCTCGTTCGTGAGGGAAGGTCGGAGAAGAGTTATCCTCCTAGACTCTTCCTCTCTCTCACATTGGTATCTCATACCAATCCCCTCAATAGGTGTTAAGAACTTCTCCATCTTTCTCATACATTAACCTCCGCCTATCACTCATGCTACCACTTGACTAATGATCTGTCAGCAGTGTGGGTGTGGCCAGGCTGACCCTCTTAAAATTATCATCCAGAATTTTTGTTTACAAAAATCATTTTTTTTCTTTTTCCTTTTCCTTCGGCCAAAATATTTACAAATTCCAGATTGCCAATTAATTCTTTATCACATCTTGATTTTTGGGGACACCCAAATCCACTTACCCGAACCTCTACCGACTCATTAGTCATTGTCAAAACCCGACACCTGGTCACTCCGCTAGTCAACTTTTAACTGGGTGGTCGTGTTTACCTGATAACTAAATTCTTTATTTTTCTCATGCCTTAAAATTCTCTTATCACCAGATGTTCATTTTCGAGACGCTATGTCTGACGTCAACAGTTTGAATAAGCAATAATAATGATTCCCTTTTCGATTTTCCTTCTCGTGCCAAGATTCGTGCATATACCAGATGGCTTTCTTCGCTGGAACCAGGAATTAAAGTTAAATGATATCTCTGAAAGATAATAGCTATAGTCTCAAGTTGAAACTTTTTTTTTTATGATCGCATGTGTTGGTTGACTTTGTTTTTCTTTCAGAATTCTGTTTCGTTTGGCGCGTCACTCCCTTATCGTGACATTAATTGATTTTGACAGAATCAGAGTCTCGCTTTTTCTTACGGATTTTCTGTCTTTTGCGAAAAGTATCTTTTTTTTTTGTAAATAAAATAAATTCTTCTTTTTAATGTCGCTCAGTCTATCTTTCGATATAGCTCTTTCTCGTCTTAAGTATTTCCCGTTTTTAATTTCTATCGTTAATTAGTTAGCCAATTACCATAGCTAAATAGTGTCACATTGTTCTTGTAATTACTGTCAAGGGTTTTACCTTTATTAAATTGTTACAAAGTGTATGCTAATATGTAGCATTTAATAACATAGCAGGAGTTATTTATCTTTAACTTGAAATTCTTAAAGCCATTTAAGAGAAAATATTTTTTATCTGGACTCATTGAAAATATTTCAGTTCATGAAATAATAGTAAGTTTTAATGGAAAGAATGTTCTTCGATAATAAGGTGTTGTAGTTTGAAATTCGGTGTAAGATGAGTTCAAAGAAACTTGTTGTTTGAGAGAAAATGTAATCTTCACTTGCAATATCAAAAAGTTGTGTTTGGTACTAAAAATGTAGTTTTTAGTTTTTAAAATTCTGAATAAAATTTAGCGCAAATAAGTTGAAATAACTTGCCAAACTTGCCGCTTAAATTGTTTACCGAAGAGTGATGAATTTGAGTGAGAGAATTCTGGAAAGCTGAGATTATGTTGATAATAACTTTTAGCTCCAGAAGATTTTGAAGTAATATTTATCGCTGGTGAAAAACTGGTACGTGTAGAAAGTTGTATTTTCTCGGACAGCATTTGTCTGTTGTTGAAGAAAATCTCACTGTTAGAAGTTGATCAGTTTCTGTAGGGTTAGGGTTAGGGTGAATAAGATGAGTTAAGAAATGTGCAATGTTCGTACGCACGCGTGTGTGTGTGTGTGTGTGTGTGTGTGTGTGTGTGTGTGTGCGTGCGTGCGCGCGCGCGCGTGTGTATGTTTCTCATAGCGTTTGCCCTTAAGGGAAAAACGTAATTTCTATAATGTTACATCGTGTGTGTGTGAGAGAAGGCAAAAAGAAAGAAAGAGAAAGAGTTGAAGATGTCGCTCGTATTTGTAATGTTGCATATCACGTGATAGGCTCGAAACACATAGACAGATTTTTATCGGTAAATTAATTTTAACCGTGCGGACGTAGTGGAAAATATGATATTGGCATTAATTGACCAATCAGGAGCCAGAGAAATATCAAGGCTTTGTAATCCACGTTTTTACAGATTTTGTCGATCGCAGTACTGTTACGCAGGAAATGTATTGGAATATTTTTTAACCAATGGAATTAGATCACAAATAAAATATTATTAAATTGAAGTAGAACACTAAAAATCCATAGTAATGGTCGTAATAAAAATAATCGAACATTGAACATTTTAAAAATTATTAAAATTTTATAATGTTCACCTTTGATACTTGCATTAAACATTAACATATTCTTCAGAGAACTGACTGACAATTATTTTTTAAGCAAACTACCACCTCATTATTTTTGCCAGCGTATATTTTTTTAACCTTACAGTGTTATGAAAGATGGTAATGAAAGTAAACTAATAAGGATAGACATATTTAATAACAATTTATTTATTTCCATCAGTTCAACTGATTATTTAAAAAAATATTCGTTTTTTAAAATAAAGTTTTTAAAATAACAAACATTGAAAGTCAATATTAAATAATTACACTTCTGACTTCACTTTGTTTCTGTTTTTTTTTTTTTAGAGAAACAAATCTTTAATCTTTTTTTGTGTTTCTGCTACTCGATGAATCTCTTTCCCCCAGACGTACTTCGTGGTGGTGGTGGTGATGGTGGTGGTGGTGGGTTAGCGGGAGATTCTACAGTTGATCCTAAGTGAATATTTTAAAATATTTTAAAAATCGTTCCGGAAGAATTTAAAATGTAATATTTCAAAATTTTACATCTAAATAAACTTACCTTTTATTATTACAAACTTAAGATTCTTAGTTTGTAATACTAATATAAAAGTTAATCTTATAATATTGTCGGAGTTAACTCCTCCTTAATTTCCTAATTGTTCACTAGGGCATGCTCTCCCTACACTATAAATACTGGGCGATTTCTTGCCGCGTTGCATTTTTACTTTGCATTTCAGCGGACATATTTAAAAGATGTGATCTCTCGCAGAGATTTGCGTTTTTGCCCACTTGTGGGAAAACGCCATGAAACACACACACACGTACGTACGAACATTCATCAAAATACAAACTCTTTACGTTCACGCACAAACACACATGTTGATGTCTTTGTCCATTGTAAATTTTGTTGTTTAATACATATACTTATTGTATATATATATATATATATATATATATATATATATATATATATATATATATCGCTTTTCTTTGTTCTCTTTACATATTCGGTTGGACTCAACTTGAGTCCGCCATATTCTTGTAGTGAACATTTTAATATTCTATCAGGAGTTACACACGTGTTCCTAATTTAACAACACGTAAACCCCCGGTCCGCTACAATATGCACTAGATTTGATTTTTCTGAAAATGTTTAGTTTAAAAATCTCTAAAAAAATTTAAAATTTAATATAGAATGCTGTTATTTTCACATAATAATTCTAAAATAGCGATTTTATGGAAAATCTATTGAAATCTCTGAAGAGCGTGATATTTATACAGTTTTTGAGCTCTACAAATTGGAAGTTTAGTAAAAACTTTGGAAATGTAAACAAACTATAAATCGCGTATATATTTCTGGTTCTACTTTACTACGAATGTTTTTCTTTATTTAAAAAATCTCCAATCTTTTTGTACTAAAAGAACCAATTGAAAAGAAAAAAAATAACATTCATTTTTAACAAGTTTCAAAGATCTACAATTGATCAGTCTGAGAGGAGATTCTACAGGTGAGTTAAGTTGGGGTAAAAATTTTACAGTTGATCATTCTGGGTGGGGGGATTCTTCAACTGATCCAATGATCCGTTGATATAAGAATATCAACGTCCCCACCCCCGCCAAAAAAAGCAAATATTTGGTTATCTTCAAAATACGCACTTCAGTCTTCGCCTTTTTTATCTACTTTTTTTCGGGAAAATAAACTTGTTTTTCATCTCAATTCTTAAATAATTTAAAGAATTTTCTTTTACATTAAACTAATTTGGGCATTTTTCAATAAATATATAACAATTGACTTTTTTTTTAATAATAAAATTTGAAAACATTTTTAACAATGAATTGAAGACAAATCAAACATTATTTCAGAATTTCCCGAAAAATAGATTAAGGAAAGCGTACGAGGCTGGCACCTGCTGCTACTATATAAAGAGAGCATTCCTTAAAAAGTAAGCTGAAAAGTTTGAGATTGCGTAATGTACTATACTTATCTGCCTTTGGCGTTTTTGTTATGGTAATTACCTCCCTTACTAGCATTCTTCAGTTGACGAATTGCTTAGTCAGGGAATGTTTCGTTAAATAAATCTTTGTTAAGGAATACCAGTCTTGTCAGCTCATTTCACGTATCCTAAAGCTAACCAAATAAGTAAACTGTTGTTTTTTTTATGAATAAAAAGTTTAGACTTCTTTCATAACGTCATAGCAGTTATGTTAAAAAAAATAATGTGGGGCTCGTTATTGTGCAGGGGCAGGTAAAAAAAAAAATCTTTCAAATTTTAAAATTTAAATAAAGACTGTTTTGTTCTTAAATGTTTTAATTATCAAAATAAAATAAAAGAATTAAACTTACGTTCTGAAGTCAACAGGTTTTACCAAGGATAACAGGTCTGTCCATTGCTGTGTGTAGGTGCTCTAAGTGTATATGGTCGTCTGTTCCAGGATTGGCACCACAGACTTATAAAATATATCATGGGTAAATATTATTGGGGTTATAAAACAATAAAATCCAAATATTTCTTAAAACCCATGTATGTTATCAATTCAAAATAAACTATAATACAGTGATTCTCTGGCGATCCACATAGCATTTCTAATGGTCCACAGAATATTCGTAGCCATAAAAAATGTAGCCATTAAAAAAAATTATATCTAAAGTATTCATACTTTAAAGAATTAAAAAATATAATATTTTGTTTAATTACATTACACACATGTCCATTATATTTGAAAAATTCGAAATTACGTAGGTATTATGCAGTGAGTGCTATATTTATTTTATTTTTATCATATATATTTATAGATAAATGTTATGTATACTATATAATTTTTTATCCATATAAAAAATTATATTACAGTGTAACCCGGATATAAGAGAGTTGTTGGGACCGGAGAAGATTTCTCTTATATCCGGGTTTCTCTTATATCAGGATTTCTCTTATATCCGGGTTTGGTGTATTTTGTTTAGGTAAGTATGCCTCCAATTTGGGACCATATAAAATATCTCTTATATCAGGGTTTCTCTTATATCCGGGTTACACTGTATATATAGTATGTGTTTACTAAAATAAATATTAAAAAATAAATAAATGTTAAAATAAATTTTGTCTTTTCATTAAGTATTTTAGTGTGAAAATTTTAAAACTAAAAGTAAAAGTGGTCCATTTGAATTCTTTGAAGAAAAAAAATAGTTCATGGGCGGGAAAAGGTTGAGAAACACTGCTATAGTATAATCTTTATTTTGATTCAATGAGATTCAAAAAAATATTTTGATCTTCATCCCGTGATATATAAAAAAAATATCGGAAATTTCAAATAATCGAATTATTAATTAAATAATAATAATGCAAATATTTTCAAATTTCATAGACAATAAGAGAAAAAAATTATAATTTAACAAAAACATTTGTAAAAATGCGATATTTTATTTTATTTTTAAATTTCCGCCCAAAAGACCTCTGGTTTGGGAAGGAGCGCAACTTAAAAAAAACAAAAAAAAAACAATTTAAACAATTTTATTTTTCCATAATTACAATCTTAAAAATCTCAAGACTTCAAAGAAGACGACTTTTAAAAATATTTCTTCAAACAACTTTAGTCTGAATAAGAAGTCATTCGTAATTTTTTTTTTAAATTAAATCTCGGAAAATATGTTATCCTACTTTGGGAAGTTTTACATTTTTAGATTGATTAAATCAATCTTTATTTAATTACAAATATTTAATCTTAGGCAGAGTGGTTCGAAGGCTTTCAAAATTCACTATAAAATTTTTAAGTGAATAAAATGTAGGTAAATTGCATCAGAGGAAATTTACTTTTGGGTTTTTGGCTCAACCCAAAGAATAAAACATTTTTAATTTTTTCTAAAACTCCAATAGAAAAAAACACAGTATATATTCATTATAAAAAATATTTTATCAATGAATAAAATACCAAAGTTTTCATTAAAATTTCAACATTTTCACAACTGATTTTGAAAACATTAAAAAAAAAAATCATCTTCGGACATTTCATTTTTATTAAAAATAATTTAAAACGATCTAAAAATTATTTAGGTCGATTATCGGAATACAAAAACATGGGGGCGGGGCGACAAAGTGATGATGTCTCTTGGAATGTCCTGGTGTGGTCTTGTAGTCTATAGGATACAAATCCTATATCATTCCAACAAATAACTGAAAAACACAAAGTTTTTTTTGCCCACCTGCAAAATCGGATCAAAACGACTAAAAACAGATTTCGCAATAAGGTGTGAAATTAATTTTCTAACCAATGAAAGGAGGCGATTTGCTAAACTAAAAAAAAGATAACGATCCAGTGTGAAAAAAAAAGTCAGCTATAAATAGAGAGACTCAAGTCAATCACCAGTCTTTTGAACGGCAGATCGGTTGAACTCTCTGCCTTCGAGCAGGGAGGAACCCGAAAGACGCTACGCCGAAGGACGGATACTCTTTCGGAGAGGTAAACCGACCCTGAACCCGTTTATACGGGTTCAATGAGCATATTTTTGGCCGAGCCCACGGGCTCAGAAATCCCACGGGCTCGGAAATCCCACGTTAAAAAGGCCATGTGCCACATGACGCCCTCGTGGGGGGAGGGGTGACTGAATATCGTCAGAAGGGCGCTGGAGTCAGTCGTTCACCTCCTGACCGGCTGTTCGGTTGGACTCTCTGCCTTCGGGCGGGAAGGAACCCGAAGGAGGCTACGCCGGAGGGCGGAGTCTCTTTCGGGGAGGTAAACCGACCCTGAACCCGTATAAACGGGTTCAATGGTCATATTTTGGGGCCGAGCCCACGGGCTTGGAGATCCCACCTTAAATAACCGGCCTTGTGCCACATGACGCCTCAGTGGGGGGAGGTTGACTGAATATCGTCAGAAGGGCGCAGAGATCATAGAGGACAGAAGACTGACAGTCAGGTCCGTCACTGACTCAACCCGACACTAAGAGCAGAAAGTGGGGTAGGAAAGGAAAACAACAACAACAACAACAAATTTACAACTGACTCCAGAACAATTCAACCCGACAATTATTAGGTTGGTGCAAAAATAATGACGTAATAATGTCGTTTTTTGACGTATTTTTAACGTCAAAAAACGACATTATTACGTCATTAGTTTTGCACCAACCTAATACAATTTCCTCTTATCTTTTATTTCTCATTCAACTCTCTTTTTCAACTTGATCGCCGCTTTTTCCTTTCCACCTACTCGGCGGATACACAAAAACAAAAGAAACAGACATTACTCTACTATGTTGAAAAAAAGCGAACACATAGACATTTTTTGTTCAAATCACATTTGCTTAAACGAACTAAAGCATTAATCTTTTTTACTCTATTCAACAAGATATAAAAATATACAAATTTGTTTATTCTGCATGAATGACATTAAATATACAATGTTCTATTTTCTACAAACGTTCCTTATCCTGTTGTCTTTTCTTGAAATTTGCGTTGTATTTTGTGGGCAGGGTATCCCGTATTAAATTCTCCTTTTAATCCGGGTACGCTGTACCCCACAAGTCTCAGCAAGAGGTTGCTCACTCACAGCAGGGCTAGATCAAAGTACCAACATCTCAGAAAGTCGCCCGAGCTTATTAAAAGCTGCGGTCGCCAACAGGGCGACATGTCGCGTGTTTGTGATCTTCCAAACAAAAAGGAATGAATGTGAAAAAAAATTGAATTAAAAAAGCAAAATATTAGATTTCTTTTTTGAAACAACCTAATATAAAAATGAATGATCGCGCCTTCAATTTTTTTTTCACTCGCAAAACGCCGCCAACATAAAGTGATGCCCGGGGCGGCCGACCCCACTCCCATTCGCAACTCACTCGAGTAGCTTCTTCCCACAGCCCGCTGCTCTGTAGAACCGACTCCCAAGAGGATGCTTACCTGATCACTATAATTTTAACCTGTTCAAGTGTAGGGTTAACCGTTAACTTCTCCACATAATCGGCATAAAGTATGCCTCTTTGTAACCCTCCAGGCCTTATACAACATTGTAAAAATATATAAGCAATTTTAGCGTGCAAAGATTTAAAGACCACTCCAAACACTCTGGCGACTGGTCTGAATTAATTTATTGATACAGAGAAAAGATTTTACTGAAAAAGTTCGACCTTTGTGATAATGAAGCACTTTTAGAGAAAAAAATGTTCAGTTATAAGCAAATCAATATTTTCTTTTTTTCCTACTGTGAAAAACTTAAATTACATTGATTCTTTTGTTGAGTTAAACAGTAAATAGGAATCCTTTACAACATTCTTGCTTGATTCTATTTCGCACAGCTGAGTTCGTTATTTTAAAATAAAGACATTCTCGTCGCATCACCAAGGTCCCACGTATAATTTGCAACGCAGCATACAAACGTTTGAACGCTTTCCAACAATACGCACGTGCCCCATACACTGCACCATGTTCATCTTTAGACTATGATACAATATTAGCATAAAGACGTTGCTTAAAGACAACTGGATCAATAATTAGGTACATCTGTACTCACGCGCGTACACACATACACATGTGCGCAGGTGGCCACTTCTTGAAGAAATATGGTTAGTGAGGTCATCTCAGGTCATCTCGGACGCCATTGCGAACGATTCCGATGCCGCAGTTTTTCACATTCTTTTACCAGATTAATATAATATGATCGTAACAAGGTGATAACCTTGTCTGCAACTTTATTTGTGCATGAAAATTGTGAACGGTAACTTTCAGCAGAGAAAGGGAATAACAGAACAGAATAAACAAAAATTAAAGCATGGATCGACGGGTCGTTAAAACAAAGAACGGCTCATTAGAACCATAAAATGAAGACTAAAGAGGGTGTCAGAATGCCTTGAGAACGAGACAATGAGTTTACATCACTAGAAATATACGCTCAAGGGTTTAAAATTTATCGGCAAGGAATGTGTCAAGCCAAAACGTGACTGGAAAACTAACTTTTGAGTGACCCCCGGGGGTCAAGCATTTATCAGGATGGAATGTGCCAACCTAGACTTGGCTGGGAAACTGAAAATATATTTATCTCCTGCATTTAGCAGGAGATAAATATTTATCACCCCACTAATTTATCATCCCATTAAAAATAGAGAACTAAGTCACTACTAACACTCCAAGATATATTGTGTTATTGCTTTTCATCCTCTTTATTTCTTTTCTTTCTTTTTCCTGAGAACTCGATGGATGTTGACAGGTAGTCGGGTTTGAGAAAGGAAGCTAAAATTCAGGCCCATAACAATATAAATTGCACATCCCGTGAACGCCTGCGAGGTTAAAGGTGATGCTTGATTCTCTATATTAACCAGTGCTTGCAGGTAGTTCTGGCCGTCCACATACGCGATAAAGGCGGCAGAGCCAAAGACAGGGGCCCCAAGCACTCATATCGGTAATAGACGCAACGATAGAGGACCGAGAAAATAAGTATTCATTCGTAGCAGTCACTGAGAAAGTTAAGATCCGAACCACCAGAGGTAGCAAGAGTTGTGCTCATGGTTTATAATGCAAGAGAGTGACAGCCAACAATTAGTTGTAGTAGCCAGTAGCAGAGAGCTTTTTTGGCATTGAAAAGTCGCGGAATGACCGAAGCAATGCCAAGATTTAATGGTTGTGAAAAATCCCTTAAAATCTTTATTGTCATATGTGAATATCACTGAAAACCACAAATACAATATATTACAGATTCACATTCTAGCCTCTTTTCTAATCTTCATCCCAAGTTTTTTCCCCTGCTATCAAATTCGGCTCCCAAAGCCTTGTTCCTTATCAGAGATAAGGATATTTTTCTGACGAACGAGAGAGCTGGAAAATATAAAAAGAAGTTTGAACTTCATTATCCTGTCATTGGTGCCATGAAGTCTGGAGGAGGCACTCACAGCTTGTCGGACCCTTGGCGGCTCCCAGAGCCTGATTCTTTTCAGAGATAAGAATATATTTTCTAACAAATGAAATGGCCAGGAAATATAGCCATTTTTGGAGGTAAAAGTCCCCGATATTTTGTTCATAAATACGGATAATTTGCGCCTGTTTAGCAGTGAATATTCGACCACCGTCTGTGACATAAGGTCGGCGACAGAAAAGCAGTCATCTTCAAGAAAGAACTACCTACTACGGGCTGTCGAGAAAGAACGTAGGCCCACTACTAAAAAACAATTGAGATCTACCTCCTTGCACCTAGAAGATTTCTGTCATCGGCCTACGAACTCACTCAACTACAAAATTCGTATCTTCCGACAGTTTTCTCCTATACAAGAACTCTGAACAAATCCTTAACAACAATCTACTACTCGCTTAAGGAACTTTTTAGGCGCTAAGAGAAATATTTTGAGCAAACCTTTTCTTTTTTATAAACATTTTTTCTTCCTTTAACGTTAAAGGAATTTTCTTCAACACAGGATGTGGCGAGGAAGCTTCCCATCGGGATCCACGTGGCTCCATAGATGCAATCGTTGCAACAGCCCCAATCATTTTGCAAAGGATTGCAAGGAATCGCATACCGAAAGCCGAACACCCCGAGTGCGATGTTACGCGGTAGGGCATGTAGTCCGTAATTGCCCGGGAAATGACCCAGGGAAATAGACCTCAGCGCCAGTCTACTCCCCGAGTTCCACACGAAAGGGGCGCTACTTGCAATTGCTGCATGCATCAATGGAATCAGGAGTTCAGCCTTGCTAGACGCAGGCTGTTCTCGATCGCTCGTAAGCAGACTGCTTTGTCGTTCTTGGAAGAGGAAGGATGTGAGCGTACTCACTGTTGATGAAAGGGCCCTCAAGTGCTCCGGGGTAGGACTTATTCAACTCGATGTGGGCAATAAGCCTGTAATTGATTTTGAGGTTCAAGTTGTGGACGACAAATTGCTTGGTTTCGAATTGCTGCTCGAATTTGACATTATTAAGAAATTGGGAGGAGCATGTCTGTCCAGCGATGGGACTGTGAGCTTTCCTCAACTTGATCGACCATTGTGCGCGGCCATAACCATCAGCGACTCTGACTTCCATGCGGAGTATGACCAGAACAAGAAGATCTAGGTTGTGTCTTGGAAGTGGTCTGGTGACCAGACACCACCTGCGTTGAAGAACCAGACAGCCGAGTATCCAGTACCAAAGATAGAGATACACGTGAACTACGAACCTGGATGGCTAACGGCTGGCTACTTCCGTATCTCGAGGAGAAACTTTGCCCAAGCCAAGGGCCTGATCTCTTTAATGGCTGTGCTGCAGGAAAACAAACAGAAGGTCCGCCCGGTCATGGATTATCAGGAGCTCGATCAGTATGTGGACGTGCACACCGCAGATGCAGATTGAGGGAGTGACGACACGAAGGATCACATGTCGCTGTGCTAGATTTGCGCCGTGCCTATTTGCAGATCCATGTCGATAAATCGTTATGGCCCTTTTAAACAGTGCAGATAGATGGGCAAAGATATTGCCTCACCCGTTTGTGTTTTGGGCTAAACGTGGCACCGCTGATCAATTGTGAATGCTGTGGTCGCACAAATCAAGACATCCAGAGGGCCAAGTCCTTATCAATCGATGACATAATTTGTTAATGAAAGTATATGCACTGCGGTACGTGTACGGGCGCATCTTGAGCAATTCGAACTGACAAGCAAGAATCCAGAGCGTTTAGAGAATGGTACCCGTGTGTTGGGATTACGTGTTAGGGAGGAGCGGGGCAAATTGCAATGCAGTTGCGGGAGTGACTTTCCACCGCTACCTAATTTGCTCATCCGTCGGAGCATCTTCTCCCTGTGTGGGAAGTTGACTGGATGTAGCTGGCTCCGCGTCGCAACCACATTTATAAAACGGCGCGCGAAGTCCGTGACGACTGGCTGGGACAATGAAGTGCGGCATCCACCCATGACTCGGATGCTGACGGACATCTTTACCAGATTGGCACAGAAGGATCCAGTACAAGGTGATTGGCATGTTGATGGACGCGAAGTTGCTGTGTGGGTTGATGCAAGATCCTTAGCCACTGGCGTCGTTGTGGAAAACGGCGAATACCTAGTTGAAGATGCCTGTTGGCTGCGATGAGAGCGTAAAGGCATGCATATCAACCAAGCAGAGCTCGACGCGATCTTGAGAGGCATCAGCATGGCACTGCAATGGAGAGCGACTGACTAAACGTGTGTGCATCGATGGGTTTCCGATACGCTGACTGGAAAGTCTCAAGTGCGCACGAATACAGCGACAGAAATGTTGATAAGACATCGGCTCAGCACAATCAAGGAACTGGTGGAGGAATATAAATTGACTGTTGACATAGAGCTCGTCAGATCCCATGCAAACCGAGCCGATCAACTCACTAGAGTGCCTGAACGTTGGCTGGGCGCAATTTCGAAAGAAACGGAACCAGTGTGCGCCGCATCTATAGAAGAGTAGGAATCAACCCACATTCAAGCCATCCATCGACGTAATGGGAATCCCAGTGTGGAAGCGCACCTTGTACTTTGTACGACGAATCTACTCTGAAGTCACAAAGGCAGCTTTTCGGACAGTGGTTGAAGAGTGCGAATTGTGCCAATCCACTGACCCGGCGCCAGTCCATTGGAAAGCTGGGCGATTAGATGCGTGCGAGAATTGGAGCAGGGTTAGAATGGACATAACCCATTGTGAAGGCCGGCATTACCTGACTGATTGACCTAGTCGGTTTTCCATCTGGCGGCCGTTACCACATAAGGCTACTACCAGCATCATCCAATAGCTGGAGTCGCTATTCTACGAGAGAGGGCTACCTACTGAACTACTCATCGACAATGGCGCGGCATTCGGCGAGGAGGTATTCGCGAGGTTTGCTGAGAAATGGGATGCCCGATTTAGATTTCAGTGTGCCTATCAACCATCAAGGAATGGCATTGTGGAGAGATGCCATCACACCATCAAGTATATCGCTGCACGATCGGGATGTTCCATTATGGAGGCGTTATATTGGTATAACTTGACGCCAAAACACGACGCAACAGCTTCGTCGGCACCAGCCAAAAAAGACGTCGATGTCGCACCACTAATTGAACATACAGATCATGGAGTCTACAGAGCGGGAGATGCGGTTTGGGTAAAGATCCCACATGGTCGATGTTTGACGCAATTCAAAAAAAGAACAGTAACACGGATCTACAGCCCGCATTCAGTTCTTATCAATGGAACGCCACGTCATATCAGAGACCTCCGCCGGCGCCAGAAATCTGCTTTGTCGGAAGATGACGACAGTGATAAATCATCTGAAAGCGACTTAAATTCGCCGCTGTTTTTCAACGCAGGCCAGATTATTCACCTACGAAACCAGCGGAAACAGATTCTAGAGACGGGCGGAGTCCATCCAACTTTACGTAGAAGTACTCGACGAAGGCGACCGTCATCTCCGTATCATTTATGTGATCAAGAGATCAGGGATGAGTGTAGAATAGAATGACACCTTAATTTAAGAAAGACATTCTCTTGGAGCTACGAGAATTCACGAGAGTGCGCAAGTGAGAAGGACAGGGTTTGTTTTTGGAACCCTGTGCTGTTTGTCTTGGACAGCGACTTAGACAGTTAGAAAGCGATTACTTGGATCAGTTTCACACAACTGTTATATGGAAGGATTGATATCAGAAGTCTTTTCTTTGTTTCTAAGGGAATTTTCCTGTTTCTTAATACTCTGTTAGGCTATAGATAGGACTTCTTCATTCTTCCGATATTTCACCTAAATTTTGATTGTCACCTTACAGATCCAAGAGTTGGCAATTTTTTATGATTTTCTTTAAGTGATGTCGTATTCTATTCAGAAACGGTTTTAAATTAATCGAAAAATGAATTATTCGCTATGGTTTTTTGAATTTAAGCGCTATACTAGACTGGCGTCGAGACTTCATCAATTTACAGTTGAGCTAGCTAGATGTAACCGTAAATTCTATGTTAACAGTTTCTTTTCTCTCACTTCTCGCTTGTGGAACTCCTTTCCAGCTCCATGCTTTCCAGCCAACTTTAAACTGCAAAAATTTAAATGCAATGTCATTCGCTATCTACTGTCCTCCTGATTACTCTTTCCTCTTCCCGTTCATTATTAATGTTTCTGTTTCTAATTCTTCCACACCCTGTAACTCCTTATGTCTTAGTCGGCTTACTACCTTGCTTGGGGTGAAACCGATAAAAAGAATTGATGTATTTTTCTCTTTATTATTGATGACGAATGATAGCGTTTTTATTGTTGGGGCGGCGGGGTAAACGCACGAATTCTCTTTTTTCTCAAAAAATAAAACAATAAGAATTAAAGAAATCTGCACATCAAGTTCTACGCAGCGTCTCGTTTTTGTTATTATGGATTTCAGAGTGCAAACGAGTGTGCATAGGCAATCTGTGGGTTTTGATTACTTAAAGGCTTCTGACAGGGTAGGTTTCTTACTACCTGTTGTATTGAACTGTCGATTCTGTTCAGTCACTTTCGCATTGGCTTTGATGCCATCTTCAAGATGAAAATAAAGAAGACAGATGGAGAGAAGGAGGGTGAGAAAGAGAGAAAGAAAAGGAAACTTACACTCGCAGCCAGACATAGTGACCTGCCTCCACTTTCTGATAGAAACGGCAACAATTGACAAATCAGAGACTCGAACTCCCACCAATCATGTTTTATGCTATCATTTTCTCAGGTTGCTTACACTTCTTCGTGTTGAATGATAACCAGATCTTGACGCTCAGATTAATCAAAGATACAACGGAGTTACAATATATTTGAGAATCATTTTCATTCAGATACATCTAGGCTACAGTTATATAATATTGTTGACTCTTTAGATGAAAGCTTAAAAGCTCTAACCCCAATCAATTATGTTGATATTATCGTTCTCTCTTGATCCGTGTTCTCTCCTCGGGACAAACGCAGACATGAAACAAATATTATTTCCACTTTTTGATGGCAGTGTGGCAAACACCAGTCTCAGAATTGTTAAATTTCTTTCTCGTCAGATGGCTGAGTGAGTGAATAAACGATAGAATTGATATAGTATTTTTTGCTTTTGTTGTTTTAAATTTCAACTTAAAATTTTCCCATGATCCTTACTTTCATTTTTAAAGATGATTAACTGAAAGCGTAGAAAATTTGGTTAACGTATGTATAAGACCGGCTTTATAAAGAGTGCGCCGTGTAATTGAGAACAAAATGTAATATAAACAAAAACATTCAGTAGGAAAAAAATCAGTATATTTTCAAAAAATTGTATGGATGTTCAAGTTAGAAAAATAGTCGGTTGTTCAATAAAACTACTTTCACTCGTGATGGGCCTCGGAATTGATTACATGCTCGGAACAGGTGATTCTCGTTTATACTGGTCATCACAGTCACAATGACGGTTTTCAACGTGTCTTTGACATCGTGGGATCGCTGATCAGCCTTTTAGAATCAGACTTCTACGTTTGTTTTTTAAAAACCCATTAAAAGTGGCTCAGAAGTAAGTTATCTCAAATCTGTCCAAAGTAGCAAAACAACCCATTAAAACCGGATGAGCGCTTTTTGATTGGCTAATAAACATAAAAATCATATTTTCACACGTTCTTAACTCCGTACTCGCATATCGGTCTAATGTGTATGCTTAGTAGACACAGATTGGTGCTAATTTGGAGCCTTCCACGTGACCTGAAACAGCAATAAATATGAAACTTCATTCGACTTTGACATTAAAGTCTTATGAATTTATCAGCTTGAGGCACGAATTCACCGGAACTCATTTTCCTGGCTTAAAGTTAATTTTATTTAACATTACCACAGCTTGCGTAATACACCCACTCATCTTCATAAACTCAAGTGAAACAACAAGTGACGAATTCAGTCAAAGAGAGACAACCTTACACAGAATAGTAAGTCGACCGCAATATTACAAATTTCAACGCCAAAAAAACAAAACAAAAAAAACTGTTTAATTTTCGTACAAACATACGAATACCTTATCAAGCCATTTTTGCACATACAATTTCTCAACACTTAATTTTTCACATGATATTTTCGTTAACACTTCAAACCAAGAAAGAACTTAGAAGTAATTTAAACAACTTATACTTTTGTACCTCAATTGTGTTATATAAAAATATTCATTGTTAAACCAAAAGATTTGTTTCATATCGTTATTTCTATTGTTGTTTGCTTGCTTTTTGTTGAAGTAAAAAAAAATTAGAGGGTTAATTAATTTTGCATTAATTCGCTGCAGATTGGTGAGTCCTTATTCATCACCACTATATATGATTTTCAAACCAGACTTGGGCGCATGGAGACTGTGTGGTGATTTCCGGAACTTAAATGCAGGCACAGTTCCGGACAAATATCCAATTCCCCACTTGCACGATTTTGCAGTGGGGCTGTAGGGTGCAACAGTTTTTACTAAACTAGATTTAGTCAAAGTGTTTCATCAAATTCCAATTGCCAAAGAGGATATTCACAAGACCGCGATAACCACTCCATTTGGATTATATATTATAACGCCGATCCTCTCGCGCGGTGTCAGTTGTAACGTGATCATTGGTCAAGGCGTCCATGTGACAACCCCACTGGGCCGACGTCATCCGCAAGACCGGCCGCTGGTCCTGTATAGTCCAGTATTACAGGTTATACCTAAGTTTCCGGTTTCAAATGTCGATTCGATTCCACTGACCAGCCATGTTGTGATTTTTGCTCATGGCGAGTAGTTATCGGGTCGTAGAATTCCGAAAGCTCATCGTTGGTCTAACTGCAAGCTTGTTGTGTGAGAATCGGGTTAACAGCATATATATATATATATATATATATATATATATATATATATAACATCAACAATACATATAATACAATTCTCGTGGCAAAAAAGTTGAATGTCTCTTGTATATGAACGATGATTAACAAAACAAAAGAAAATACTTCGTGTTATTTCGTTAAAGGAGAGAGGTGGCTTCGTTTTAATCCTCTTTGATTACTGTAGCTTGTTCGACGTTTCCGTTCTCAGTGGTAGTAATAATAGTAACTATAGTAGTCTTAGCTGTTGGAGTAAGTAATTCGCTTTTTGTACTTATATCAACAGCACATGTTAGCAGCAGTATTTCGCTTCTCGCTCTCGGCTCAGCAACACACAACGAACGCTTTCTTTTCAATTTCTGACGTAACTCCACTTAGTTCGACTGCATTCGAAGACAGATGAACCCGAAACTCTCCCTTTCAATCTCCGACATTTCTCCACCCAGCTCGACTGCACTCGAAGACAGACGAGTTAAATCTCTCTCTGCTCTTTATATAAAGAACTCGTGACGTTTTTTTTTATAGTGCGAACGTACTGACATACTTTTATTAGGAACGGGTCGACCTATTTCCCGACACACTTCTAAATTAAAAAAAAAACTTCACATTCGTTTCATCTTTCAGTACCTTGACCGCTGTCATTGTTCTAAGTTTGTCTATTAATAGCACTGAGCAATTTTGATAAACTTACATAGATTCATGCTGTCTTGTTATCGATAAAATTAACCTTTTAGATCAAGACATTCTGATTTCTATTTTCTATTAATAATCTGATATCTTTTGTATGCTTAAAGAGAAGAAAAAAAGAATGTATTTTGTTTTCTAAATAAAATCTGTAACATTTACATTTCAAAGTCTTTACAGCATGTTAACATCTTGGTTCTTTTGAAAACTCCCTTTTTCCTGTTTTCCAGCATATTCTTCTTTATTATTATTATTATTATTATTATTTCGGGGTGATACTGCCCCCCTCCGCCATATAATGAATTCGGTCTGTAGAATCTAACTTCTCCATTTCAGTGGATCACACCTAAGTTTCCATAATGTCATTAAACAATGTCCTGATTGGACAATAAATATGAAAATTGTATTTTGTTTATCTTCACGTGCAAAGTTCTAAAATCTTGCACAGCTAAACACATATAGGCCCCAAACCAAGTTTTCAGCAAGTGACATATTCTGATTGGTCCAATAATGCCAAGGTCATGTTTCCACTTACGCACGACCTGTTCAAACAAAAAAAGCGCCACCTCCCCCCAAAAAATGAAAACGCGTTCTCGAGCCTATTACGTGATTAAAAAAGTAAATAAATATGATACACTACCACATTCAGGCTAGTGAGCAAGTGACCAGCAATCAATCGCCTCCTGAATTCACGTCACCCAATTCTTAGGTTTAAAGTTACTTCTGAAAATATTTCCAGCCTGCAGAAGAAAAAATTACTCACTAACTCACACGGCAATTATTATTCATTCTCGTCAGCGAGTTCATTGAAACTTTATCAATATCAACACTTGATAACGGAACTAAATTACAATATTTCAAGTTAACATCAACATTTCAACATTATCTTCAAATCAAAGAGAGGCAACTTCTGAATGAACTGTAAATTGGAAACTAATTTACACTTTTTTGTGATGTCAAAGAATACTCGTTGTCACTTTCGTAATGCTCGTTGTAGTAGAGACTTTGTAATCGCAGATACAGCTATAGTAACGCCGTTGAAAAATACTGGTGCCAGACGCCTTCGAATAGATCGTCTGTGTTTTCTCACTGGCGATCTGTGTTCAAATTCAAGTTTTGGCAGCGACGCTTTAACTATATATAACACCTGTTCTTTTAGATGACTTCCTCTGGAGTCTATATTTCTTAAGCTTCATTTCAATATTCAAATGTTTCATTGCTGTTATTTTTTCTTTTACTGTACTTCCTTGGCTCACTAATCTCTGGTGACATGCGTATGTCAAACATATTATACAATATTTCCATCGGTACCTCTTTTTGTGGACTTACTAAATCAGTGAATCTCCATTTTAACTGATTAAGGTGTCACTTATGTTCCCACCTTTGTCCCTGTACCATGGATGTTATTTTGCTGATCCGTTTTTTTTATAACGCCATCTTCCCAGAATTCTTTTCCATGTTGGTACATTTTTAAAAAAACACTTTATCACCAGGTTTAAAACATTTATTTGTATTATTTTGATTCCTTGATGTTCTCGTTTTTCTTTCTGGTAGTAATTTGTTAAATACGGACTTAAAACCCCTGCGAACATGAACACTACAGGCGACAATCCAGACACGGTGTTCGGGTTTGGTGTTATTCTGTAAACTGGTAAACACTAAAAAATTGTTGTAGCATAATTCCATCTGACGCCTCTCCCTCCGATTTTTTAATTCCCCTTTAAACGTATCGACAAACCGTTCCGTTTGTCCGTTTGATCGGGGATAAGGGTGAGTTGTAATATGTTTTATTGCTAATGATTTGCCAAAAAAAAAAAAAAAAAAAAAAAAAACTTAAATTCATTAGACGTGAGTTGAGTCCCGTTATCTGAAACGATAGAGTCAGGAACACCGAATCTTGCAAAAATCTCGTGTAAAAAATGTATCGTTACAGCGGTAGTCGGATTTCTACATTTTAATATTTCTGGCCATTTAGTGTAACTACCGAACATCACTAGTATGCTCCGTTTAACGGTCCTGCGAAGTCTCTATGTATTAGAATGGCATATCGGTTTTCGGGCAAGGCGGTGGCTTCGCTGTCAGTGCACACCTCTGCATGATTTCACTAAATTTTCGATATCTTGATCCATTTTTCGCCAGTGAGTATAACACTTCATTAAGGATTTCGTTCAAGAAATTTCTGGGCGTCCTATACCTTTAGCAAACGTTTTTGCAACGATGCTGGTATCACAATTCTTTCTGCGTACATAAATACATCATTACATTATGCATTATTGCCAGTAATATTTTTTTCATTTAAATCTTAGCTGCTTCTTCATTTTCATTATAAAACCGTCTTTTTCCGACTTAATTCTTATTCCCTCCAATGTTATGAGCAGTTCTCTTACTGTATTTTATAATACATTATTAATTTCATTTTCGGCCCTTATCGCCACAATTACTGTCTTCAAGTGGTTCACAGAATCTTGGTATTGGTCTATACAATCCGCTTGCATGACTTAATTTTTTTGGATGGTAGAAACTCCATTCTATTAGGTTAGTGCAAAAATAATATCGTTTTTTGACGTATTTTTTAACGTCAAAAAACGATATTATTTTTGCACCAACCTAATATAATTATAGTTCAATAGGATAATTCCCCAGCGCTGCAGTCTATTTGCTGTATGTGTGGGAACATGCCTTTTTTATCAATATATGGACAATAATGGACGATGGTCTGTCTGTAGTATGAATTCTCTATCATGTATGAATTTATGAAACATTTTCATAGCAAATATGATGGCAAATATGATGACCAATATTTCCTTTTCATTCTGGCTGTAGCTTTTTTCAACTGCAATCAATGATCTTGAAGCATGGGCTATTGGTTTAGTTGTTTCGTCTTCATATTTGTGCAGTATTACTGGTACCTAACCTCAAGCCGGAAGACTTGTTGCGGTTAATCTTGGCCCCCGTCACCTTCTCGTACCGTTCAAGAGCCTTCTGACCACTTAATCTCGCTGCAGCATGACACGACAATGGATACGTCATCGGCGTACGCAGAAACCCTAGCTCGAGCACTACCAGGCAAAACAGCGATTCCGTGTAGGGCCGGACTGCACGACCTGTCCCTTAGCCGACGAAGGAAGGGCTCCAACGCATAATGTAAGAGCGACAGTGGGCACCCCTGTCGGACCGACCGAGTCAGCCCAAAAGCGCTCGACCGCCTTCTGTTCACCTGTACCACAGCACAGGGGGAGCAATATAGGAGGCTAATTCACTTGCAGAAGTCGGGTTGGAATCCGGTGGCTTGCAGGACAGCAGCCAGGTACTGATGCTCAACCCTGTCAAATGCCTTGTACTGATCCAAATTGCTCAGGTCCCAACAAATTCGCGACAACTTCGCGACAAATTCGCGTCAGGATCTTGGCCAAAATCTTTAACTTTGTGTTTAGCGGAGTTATGGGCCTGTAATAACCTAAATCCCGCCCAACACCCTTGCCCTTTTTCAACAACGTGATCACACATCTGGAAATACGGTTGGTGATGGACCCCTGCCGGAACTAGTTGAACTCCATTGTCAAACAGCCTCAAGTACATTTCGTAGGGCAGACCATCAAGTCCCGGAGACTTGCCTCTGCCGACTTTCTTCCATGCCAAGTAGACTTTGCCCTCTGTGATCTCCCCCTCGCAGCTAACCGCTTCAATTGGCGAAAGCCGAGGAAAGTCAGCCAAATAGCCGCGAAACTCGTCGTCACTGAGATCAGTCTCCTTTGTAAAATAGCTCTCGAAATGCCCTCGAAACATCTCGCACATGTCGTTGGTCTACCTCAGAGAGTGACCCTTGCGAATGTATCGATCAGAACCTCGACGGATCTCTTCCTTGCGCAATTCTGCGCCCATGTTCACCGCTTCATTAGACATCTTGTTTAACCTATGTCTAACTATCTTACCCTGGTAGCGCTTGCTAGCCACGCGCTTCAAGGTCTGCCTAGCTACGGCTATATCTAGGGAATCATCCCACCCCAGCCACCACCCGGGACAGATTGAACTTCCAGTGTCTAGCGATTCTAGGCATAGTACCTAACACCATCCAAGCACAGGCGAGTCTATGAACCGAATAGTCTAAACGGTAGAATGTGGGACAATCAAGTAAATCTAGATCGACCCTTCTCACTAACATTCTTTCCAGGTAGATGGAAGGACGACCAACTACGAGTCCACGTCTACATCTCCTCCCTTGGTTGATCGACCCTGTATCTATCGATGAGCCCAAAGTCACCGATCAGATCAACCATGCTACGATGCCTTTCCGTTAGCTCCCCGCCCTATCTATCTTGCGGTCCAGAACGGCATTCTAGTCCGCCATTAAGACTAAGCGCAACGAATCAACCAGGAAGGGCCAAACTGACGGAAAAAGTCGACACGACACCCCCCCAACCCGGTCGTTAGATGCATAGACCGAAACGACCCTAAAGGAACCACTGCTCACGACAATATGCGCCACGATCAACCGCCCCCACCGGGCGTCGACATGAACAAGGTCAGTCTTCGCATCCAGGTAACGTTTAACTAACAAGGAAACACCTCTGGTCAGCTGATTCCCGTATGCTGAATAAACAATAAAGTCGCTAGAGTAGCACACGAGCATCACCTTCGTGTGTTTCCTAGATCGCAGCTACATCCACTCAAAAGGACCTGAGATCACAAAGCAGGCGGGCAGCCTTGCATAGATCATTCAGGCCCCTCACATTCAAGCTGGCTAGCTTGATAAATTTAAGCCTGAGCCCCTTAAACAAAGACTGGACGGAAATCTGCGGGTTTCAGGACCCCAACGAATTGTCTCAGGCCCCCTGTACTCAACTCCATCATCAACCGACCATCTGCGACAATCCCTCCGACTTCCATAGGGTATGTTAGTTTAACTGCCCTATATACCGAGGGATTGAGTAATACGGGGACCCTTCCTGCACAGAATTTGAACAGTTTTTTTTTTTTTAAATTGAATGAGCGTAACTCAAATACTCTAATATTTGGGAACACATCACTACATTCAAATAAGTGATTCCACATTTTCAGATATCTCCCGTATCTCTGATGAAAGTAATGACCCTAGGAGCCTCAGGGAAATTACAAGGGTCCTCCACCGACTTGCTGTCGACGATGCTTAATTTAAAGAGTGGACCTAGAATGGCTTTTTTCTGCGCCGATAAGCCATTCTCTAGCTCCTTTCTATCCACTATACATGGCCCGGGGAAATATTTCTTTTTTTTTTTTTCTCCTTTCCCTTAGCTGGGAGGGATGGAGAAGAGGTGGACGCGAGAGGTGGGTGTAGATATTGAACTGTGGGAGGAGTTGGAAGGAGAAGTGGACGGAGCATGGGAAAGTGGGGAAAGGGGGTTCCTTGCTTTTGAGACTGCAACAAGACTTGCTTTAGGGGAAGCAGGGACAGATAGGGACCTGGTTTTGTCCATGTACCTATCCGCCCTACTTCGCCTGGCTTGTTCTTCCTCACGTCGTCCCTACTCCTCTTCAATGCTGAGGCACGAGGTGGAGGCATTTCGTCCACGTCCATCTCCGTGTTAGGTTGCTGCTGCTTTTGCTGTTCTTTTTGTACTTGTTGTTGCTGCTGCTTCTGTTTTGCGGGCTATTTTTTCTCTTCCACCTACAACTCCTGCGTCTCCTTTGTCCGCTCCTTGAGTTGTCGCTGCTTTTTGGTGGACAGCACATCGTGTTTTGGAGAAGTGGGCACGTCTGTAGGTTTCCGTCCCTTTAACTTCTTCCATTCCCTCTGTTGCTGCTACTGTTGTTATAGTTGCTGCTGTCGCTGGGTGGGGTGGAGTGGAGGCTGTGAGTTCTTGGCGGGGCACGGTTTAGACACGTGGCTCAATGCTCCGCATGACCAACAATACGGTTTGCGCCCCTCCACCTCCACCAACATTCGTCTCTCCCGGCATATCAATATATTAGGGACCTCCCCAAAAGCCTGCCGGGTAAGTGTTAAATACAACACTATATCTCCCGTGGCAATTCCCGACCTGCTCATAATGGACGAGACTTCCTCTACCGGTCCGTACTGCGAAAAGAAAGCCACCATTCTGTCTTCACATTTGTCAACGGGTACCCTATGCACCGTAATTTTTGTGCGTCGGCTGCCCATGTATTCTGTCTGGAGTCATAGTGTTGCTGTGGTCAGGATACTTTCAGCGAGCACTTTTGCTTCTTGTTCCTTTGAAAGAAGTAGATCCCACATAGCATTGATCTTTTCGCATGGATTTTAGGTGAAATGTGTAGGCATTTTACAGCATCTTCCATAGCTTCCTGCTGACCACAATCAATTTCCGACTTTTTATGTCGGTGGTCAGCAGGGAAATTGTCCTTGCATTAAGTGCATCCAGAGCTTCCGGTATTGTAAGAAACTCATTTCCCTGGATGTACTTCTTGTATTTGACTCGCTGTTCATCGTAATATAACCGAGTCTTTCTTTGTCCTGTTTTCCGACCAGGCACATTTTTGGCCGGTTAATTATTTTGCAAATTCACTGGCGATGAATCTGAATTTTCTGCCATGGTGGTATAAAACCACCACAGCTGAACAAATAATAGTTCACCTTATAAAAATATGGCTTTTGCTTAACAAATGAAAGAAAAATCTCACGAAATAAAGTACAAAATCAAATAAAATCAAACGAGCACAAAAATAAACAACAATTAAAAGACGAAATAAAACTGTAATTAAAATTGGGAGTGGGTTAAACACAACAAGGAAACAAACTTAAATAAAATAAAATTTAACAAATGAAAAACAAGTACCGATAAATACAAAAGAAAACTGAAAAATTCAAAAGTTCAACAAAATAAAAATAATAAGCTTTTTCTAAGCAGGCAAACTTTGATTGGACTAAAGTAAAAATTTCAATGTAACGCACAAAAATGAATCTCAACTGGTCCACAGAATAGACTAGAATTGGAGAGATATTTATTGTATAAAAGGTACAAATACGCCACGTGGGCAAAATTGGGAAGGAGGGAGGCTGGTCTTCACCTGTCTTACTTCTAACTTAGCTAACCTCATTTACTGACCGAATCGTCCAAATATTGTTCCTTTCACCAAAACATCACATGCATACAATACTGTCATATACATACATCACAATGCCACATTCACTCAAGGAAATCCTACCTAACCCTCATATGTACAGTTCTTGTGGGGGTTGGGACAATATAAAAAATTTTCAAACTAAAATCCCCAATGTTCATGATTTCAAACTATTTACACAACTAAACAAAATTAGAGTAACAGGCCCCACAATCTAATCATGGCAGAGATAACAGTTAACTGGACGAAAATATACTGCAACTTATCGATAAAGTCCCGAAATGGCTTTGCATCCGAGTTGTTAGTACCCGATCTAGCCCCCGTGAGATCTATATCAGGATCAAGGACGGCATTCCAGTCACCCATTAAATTTACCCGACGAGAAGTCATCAGAAACGGATCGATCCGCCGAAAAAAGGCGCCCCGCTCCCTGGAGTCATTTGTCGCATAAACCCCAATGAGACAAAATGCCCGATCTTTTATGGTAACGTCCACGACACAAAACCTACCCTCCAGATCCGCGAAGACAAGCGTACATACAGCATTCAAGGAAAGGTTCACCAGCCAAGAAACCCCCCACTAGAGCGGCCATCATAATACGCTGAAAAGAGGTCAAACCTCTTCGTCAGTATATTATCATGGTCATCAGAATGGAAACGAGTCTCTTGTACAGCACACATACCCACTCCAAGGATCTAAAGGTCGCGATTGAGTTTCGCCCTACGAAACTCCGACTTTAGCCCCTGGACATTCAAACTGGCTACAAAGAGAGACATTGTCAGATCTAATATGGTTGACCGTCTGCCTTAAATATTGTCGGGGTGAGGATACTGACGGCCTCACCCATTGATCCATCGCCCATTTCATTTCTCATGTGACCATCAATCGCGAGACTCCCGATATCCCACGGAAATGTTAGTTTAAGTGCTCTATATAGAGAGGGATGAACAAAAACTGGGACCCTTCCTGAGCAAAATTGTCGTAATTGGCCTCCCAGATTGGAATTGGTGGTGAAAGCTCAATGCTTTTAATTTTTTTCCTCCACCATTTTCCATGTGTGCCGGGACCCCGAGCCAGTTCTGATGACGGTGAGGTCCCGCTAAACCCCCAGAAAGTTTCGCGGGTCCTCTATATCTTTGTCCCCTAATTTTTGCATCATGAGCAAGTGTTTCAGCGCGTGAATCCTGTTGCCATAGTTCTTAGCTCGCTCCATTTGGCTCGGAGTCATACGGCAGACATCCTCTCCTGTGTTGTAGGGTAGTTTCGCCCGCCGCCATTCTTCCTCAGTTTCCGCCAATGGGCTTCTTTACCTTTTTTTTTTGAACTTTGGGATGTTGTGTGTGAGATAGGACAGGAGTGGAAGAATGTGATTCAGAGGAAGTGTGCATCTTTTTAAGGGGGGATATATTCACAGGAGTTGTGGTCTGTGACCTAGTCCCATGGGAAGATGTTTTCTTGACTGATGGCAAATTTGGGGCAGAGGCTGAGGGCCGTGATGCCTCCACTGGTCTTTCTTTTGCAGGGGTTGTGGGTGCTTTTTTCAGGGTGGTTAATTTAGTGGGGGTTAAGGTTAATGATCTAGTCATTGGTGGGGAGGGGCTTATATTTTTTGTGTGGAAGATGGCACAGAGGCCGAAGGTACCCCCACTGGGGCTATTTGTTTTTTCCCTCTTAACTTCTTCTCTAGTTGCTTGATTTTCTGGAACTTTTCATCTCCCCGGTCGAATCTTTTGCACTACTCGTGTAGTTTTGGGGCATAGCTAGCAGGAGTCTCACACTTGGGGATGGTACTGTTAGTGTCCTTGCTCTTGGGGGCTTCAGGGGACTGAGATCCCACAGCTTGGAGCTTCCCTTTCGCTCTACCCACGACTTGCCATTCCTACTTCTCTTCCGCCTTCTTTTTGGCAGGGAATGTGGATTCTGGAAGAGACCCAACCGGGCCCTTTTCACCACCGGTGCCAGCCGTGGATAGGCCCATTACAAGTAGTATCAGCTCGAGGGGGATCGGACATAGGCGGGACTCCAGAGGCCTTCTTCTCTGGACAGGAAGGGGCGAGGTGACCAATCCGACCACACTTCTAACAAGCTGATTTCCTCCCCGTCACGATGACGAAATAGTGTTTCCTGCCTACCTCCAAGCTACTGGGAATGGAGGTAAAATTCTTCTCGATCTATCATTATCTCGAACCCCCACTCACCTGTCTCATACTCTGGAGTGACATTAACAATCTGCATGAGATATGCCCCTAAATGCTCCCTAGGTATATAATCAGGGATCTCATACACTGTCACTTTGGTCCTACGCCGTCCTTGGTATTCTGTGTGAATGATGTAGTCTTTCGTGATCAAATCACGAGATCTTACATCCACGCACACACAATCCTCTGGTGTGGGCAATAGTATGTTCCACATGAAATAACCTAGTCCTTTAATGATCTATTGAGGTTTAACCCCCAAGGAATTTAATGCTTTCAACATTGTGTTTTTCGTGCATCGACAAATTTTGCGCGCTAGCTCGTCGAGCACAAAGACCAACACTGTTCTTTTAGCAATGCGCTTTTGTGCATCGATGTCTACCAAAAGCTCGCCATCAGTAACCAGATGAGCGTACGTTTTGGCTCTCTCAATAAACTCCGCCACATTGACCTTGCATTTCGTGTGTGTGGGGGGGGGACTCCAGACAAAAGGTGATTCTCCCGCCGCTAAGCCGCTGACTTCGGCCGCCATGCTAGTGCTTGCGTCTTCATTTTCTTTTCTCTTTTCTGTTACAGGGGTGGGTATAGGGCTGGGATGTTTTTCCCTTTTTGGTTGGGGGGGGGGACAGCCTCACTAGATTTGTCTGGTGGATCTGCCTTAGTGGCAGATCCAAATAAGTTTTTGATAGGCCGACTCTGGTCGGCCATCGTGTAAAATATTCTTTTTTAAAGGCCAAAAATAAAATTCTTTTTTGACAGGCCACAAAGCTTAAAGAAGGAAATAAAAAAACACAAACAAAAACAAAATATAAAAAGGCAGAAAAAAACAAGTCTGACGAAATAAAAGAACTGGAAACAAAAATTAAATCAGTCCAACAAGTGAAAGAAAACAAATAAAAAAAAAACTGAAAAGAATCAACACAGAAAGAAAGAAAATTTGTCAAAACAGAAAGAAACTTAACAGATGTAACATCCAAAAACGGTCTTCGTGTGATCAAACTGACTTAAAAAAACAAAAAACAACGTAAACTAGAAATGAAGATCATTTAGACACACGCTACCTTCCATATATGCGTTTCCTATATGGTGACGTGGTCTACTTAATTCAATAATGGGATCACCTCTTTCTGCTCACTGGTGATCTATGTTCAAACTCAAGTATCGGCAGCGACACTTTATTCTAATATATCACACTTAAAATTCTGCTCTCAAGAAACTGTTTAATTTTAACATACACTTATAAATATTCTCTCAATTTGTAAAAATTTTCATCCAACTATTTATTCAACGCACATTCTTTTTACAAAATTTTAATTACTATTTCAAACTAGGAAAGGACGTTGAACTAAATTTAAACTTCTACCAAAACAAAACAGTTGTACACAATTTAAATGCAACAATAATTTCAATACAAAACATCAACACAATTTTTATCGCTTTTGTCACTAATAAAAGAAAAATCTATTTTCGTTAATGTATTGATTTGTCGAATTTTCATTTCTCTTCTTTATTGTTTCTTAACACATTTGTTGAAAGCAGAAATAGTAGAGATTGAATTGAGGCCGTTCGATCCCCTACATGTCTTAGAAATGCCGCTCAATCGTTCCCGAGCTTAATAGACGATGTATTGAGAGGTTTACCCTTTACATTCACCTACATTGACGACGTTCTTATTGCCAGTAAAAACAAAATTGAATATTGTAGTCACGTGGAGCAGGTATTCCATCGTTTGCAGCATTTTGGTCTTAAGATAAACTCTGAGAAGTGCATTTTTTCTGTACCTAAACTGAATTTTTTAGGGCACGTCGTAGACGATAACGGAATTAAGCCCATTCATAAAACATTTCCTGCAACCAACTTCACTTCAGAAGTTACATCGGTTTTTAGGCTTGATAAATTATTACCAAAGATTCATTCCTGGTTGTCCCCAAATACTGATACCTCTCATCAATTTATTACAACAGCAACAACGTAAAAAAATCTCATAGGTTACCTTACGGGATGAAACACTGACTGTTTAACAGAGCTAAAGACGTCTTTGCTGATTTTACCAAGTTGTCATATATATCTGATGACGACTCGCCGCTCAAACTGACAGCTGATACACCAGGCGACTCAGTTGGGGCTGTCCTTCGTCAGGAGCAGAATAATTCCAAAAAGTCTGTTTCCTTTTTCTCTGTCGAGCTCAACACAGCGCAGAAAAAGTACAGCACTTTTTCAAGAGAGCTGTTAGCGATATAATTGTCAATTCGACACTTTCGTCACCTGTTGGATGGACAGAACTTTTCGGTCTACACTGACCATAAGCCTTTGATTTATGCACTGCACGCCAAGTTTGACAAGTGTACCCTTAGGGATATCCGACAAATGGACTACATTGCCCAATTTACGTCGGATACCCGCTATATTAAATGTGCTGACAACATAGTGGTTGATACCCTATTACAATCAACAATACAATCGATCAACGCACAATCATTGAATTTTGACTGCTTAGCTAAAGAGCAGAGAAACGATACTACCTTAGACGCAGCTAAAAGCAACACATCACTACAGATGAAGCAGCACCCTGTGCCATGTTGTACTACTACTATATAGTGTGACATCAGCACGGGATATATCTGTTCCTCCTTCGACGCGGAGAAAGATTTGATCACTTTCATGTTAATTGGTGATCAATTTGTTTGGCTGAATATGCTCAGTGACGTAAAGCACTGGACGCAAACGTGTTTGAAGTGCCAGCAGACCAAGGTACAACGGCATACTCCTCCTGGTCAATTTTCTAAACCTTATGGAAGATTCACCCACATTCACATCGACTTAGTTGGTCCCTTACCTGCAATTGATGGATACCAGTACTTATTAACTATCATAGACCGTTTCATTCGTTGGCCTGTAGCTATACCTTTGAAAAATACTTCAGTGGAGGCAAGTTCTAGAAGTATTTTTCGAGAGTGGATCTCTGTTTTGTGGTGTCCTTCTGTAATCACCACTGATAGAGGTTCGCTGTTCCAGTCAGTCCTTTTCACCGAATTTGTAAATTTGCGAGGGTCAAGCATATTTCCACAACCGCTTATCACCCATGCGCAAACGGGCTAGTGATGCATTTTCATAGGCATATTTGAAAACGGCGCTAACAGCGAATGACAACTCGCGGACATGGCTGGATAACTTACCGCTGGTATTACTCTCTATAAGGAATGTAGTCAAAGAGAATCTCGGATGCACTACTTCGGAACTAGTTTTTTGACAGTACATTGACACTCCAGGGCAATTTGTTGCGAAATATAGTCCTATTAGGCCGACTACTTATTTCATGTAAGACTTCAAACAGAGGATGGACAATCTAATGTTTACGCCAACACGTACCCAATCAAGGGATGTGCTTACGCCGAAAAATATGGATAATTGCGAATATGTTTCCCCGCACAACGATGCAGTTAAAAAAAACCTTGAGTCCTACGTAGTCATAGATAGAACGTCCAAATACTTTATTGTATGGCAAGCCTAACACCGTTTCAGCGGACCGGTTAAAACCGGCTAATATTGATTTAACTCGTCAGTCACATGCAGATACAAACCAAACATCTTCGATCCACTCAACACAGTTTATACCCTCAACTCTCCCTGCAGAAATTATAACTAAGTCTTGCAGGCATGTTTGTCGTGTCCACTAAAATATCAAATACAATATTTATAAACCAATCACACTCAAGAAAACACATCTTAAAACACACCAATAAAATCATAGATTACAAATCAGAATGTTTGTTGTATTAGTCATCATTATTTTTAGGTAGATACCGACCAAATATCGTACGGACCTAGTAGAAGACATACCACGTGTCCTTTTAGGGCCAATTAGGAATAAATAAATAATTTAATTCTGGCGCCGATTTTGTTCGGAAAAAAGTGTATAAAAACATATGAAAACAATATACACGCGGATGTCACCAAACTACACACACCTCTCGCTAATGACCTTCATTACCTCATGTTAAAAACGACAGCGTTGACAAACTCCAGACCACAGCAACACCGCCAACAGTAAGAAACAATTCGTATCTCTCGTATCCGTTTTTAATATGAATCACACACACACATGTTGACTTTTTCATACAAACACATATATCACAACATTTTATTGTTTCTCACACACGTACACGTTTTATTTCAGAACTTTATCAATCCAAACAAAAGACATTACTTTCCAATCTATTATCAACTGTTTGTATTCTTATCGTTATATTAAATTAATGTTTATTTGTTGTCTTTTCTACTGAATTTTATTCCTTCAATGAAAAGCTTGTGATTATTCTAGACGGCCAAATTACGAGCGACCCTGTAACGATATTTTGTTAATGTATCGAATCCCGAGACTCCAAATTTTAACATTCAACGAAAAACGAGTAGAAGGATTCCTACATGTTCATTGGCCTACCAAGGTTAAGACATATATCACATATTGAGAAGTTGATTTTTTAAAAAACTTTCCCAATCTGCGGGGGATATGTAGAATCAGACTTCTACATTTGTTTTTTTTTTAAACCCATCAAAAGTGGCTCAGAATGAAGTTATCTCAAATCCATCCAACGTAGCAAACAATCCATTAAATCCGGCTCCAGAATGCAGTAACTAAGAACGCTTTCTGATTGGCTAATAAATATAAAAATTATATTTTCACAGGTTCTTAACTCCGTACGCGGATATCGATCTAATGTATATCCTTACTAGACACAAATTGGTGCTAACTAATTTGGAGCCTGAAACATCAATAAATATGAAACTTCATTCGACTTCGACATTAAGTCTTACGAATTTATCAGCTCAAGACACGAATACACGATACTCATTTTTCTGGTTTAAAGTTAATTTTATTTAACATTACCACAGCTTGCGAAATACACTTACTCATAAACTCAACATTGAACAACAAGTGACGAATTCAGCCAAAGAGAGACAACCTTACACAGAATAGTAAGTCGACCGCAATATTACAAATTTCAACACCAAAAAAACAAACTGTTTAATTTTCGTACAAACATACGAATACCTTATCAAACTTAACCATTTTTGCACATACAATTTCTCAACACTTAATCTTTCACATGATATTTTCGTTAACTAACCAAGTAAAAAAGAACTTTGAAGTAATTTAAACAAACTATACAATACAATTTTGTACCTCAATTGTGTTGTATAAAAATATTCATATTGTTTTATATCGTTATTTCTATTGTTGTTTGCTTGCTTTTTATTACATTCATTGAAGTAAAAGGTAAAGGGTTAATTAAATTTGCATTAATCCGCTACAGTCTCCCTCTCGATAACATCTCAGACGTAGTAGCCCAAAAAATTAAAAAAAAGAGTTAGAGGGTTACGTATTAGGTGTGACATAATCATCGAAATTCCCAACCAGACATTCTAATCTCACGTGGGCCATATGGAATGGAGAAGAGAGTCCTACTAGAATACGTACAGCCACACCTCATCGATCCAGGGCTCGAGCACCATGTCTACCATCTCGATGTAGGCAGTAGCATTAATCCTGAAACACGACGGGAAGAAGTAGGGAAGCAAGATGTGGGCCTCGGTGCTCACGACAAACAGGGCCATTGCAGAAGACGTGCATCACTATGGATACCTTCACGGAGCCCGTGCAGAACAGAGCCCTTGTTCACATAAACACTTTCAAGAATCTCGCTATTTCCAAGTCACTGTGGCTAGCGGTCAGTGTGATAAGCAGGGCATACTATTCCATTTCTTGTGTTAAATTGGTATCTTAATGCTCTCTCTATATGTCTAAAAGAGCATTGAGGATGTTAAAATTTGGTGTATGTTGAGCATTTTGAGCAAAGTGAAACCTACCATTTATTACAAGGCAGCATTTAAAAGAGTACACCTGCAATAGTAATATATGAAGTCAGCATGATGACCCACTAGCTAACTGCAAGACATTGGAATACTGATACTGGTCGAGACTACATTGTTCTCTCTACTAAACCTGATTGTTCATTCAAACACTTCTACTTCTCTGTATATATTCCTGTTTGTAATATATTTGTGTTATTCCATACCAGTGTTTGAGTTCTTCCTTATTGGTTCAACCTTGGACTATCAGCGTGGTACAAGGAAACGGACCATAAGATAAACGATGAAATTAAACGTCTATACAAGCGTTACGTCAGAAAACGATACAATAAACGATGTAATTAAACGTCAATACATGTACTACGTCACAAAACGATACTATAAACGATGAAATTAAACGTCTATACAACCGCTACGTAAGAAAACGATACAATAAACGATGAAATTAAACGTCTATACAAGCGCTACGTCAGAAAACGATAAAATAAACGAGAAAATTAAACGTACCTACAAGCGCTACATCAGAAAACGATACAATAAACGATAAAAATAAACGTCTATACATGCACTACGTCAGAAAATGATAAAATAAACGATGAAATTAAACGTCTATACAAGCGCTACGTCAGAAAACGATACAATAAACGATGAAATTACACGGCAATACATGTACTACGTCAGAAAACGATGCAATAAAGTATGAAATTAAACGTCAATACATGCACTATGTCAGAAAACAATACAATAAACGAGGAAATTAAAAGTCTTTACAAGCGCTACATCAGAAAACGATACAATAAACGATGAAATTAAACGTCTATAAAGCACTACGTAAGAAAACGATAAAGAAACGATGAACTTAAACGTCAATACATGCACTACGTCAAAAAATGATAAAATAAACGATGTAATTAAACGTCTATACAAGCGCTATGTAAGGAAACGATAAAAACAATAAACGATGAAATTAAACGTCAATACAAGCGCTACATGGGAAAACGATTCAATAAACTAGGAAATTAAACGTCCCTACAACCGCTACATCAGAAAACGATACAATAAACGATGAAATTAAACGTCTATACAAACGCTACGTCAGAAAAGGATACAATAAACAATGAAATTCAACGTCTATACAAGCGCTACGTCAGAAAACGATACAATAAACGATTAAATTAAACGTCAATAAAAGCGGTATATCAGAAAACTATACGATAAACGAAGAAAGTAAACGTTAATCAATGCACTACGTCAGAAAACGATACAATAAACGATGAAATTAAACGTCTATACAAGCGCTACCTCAGAAAACGATACAATAAACGATGAAATTAAACGTCTATACATGCACTACGTCAGAAAATGATAAAATAAACGATGAAATTAAACGTCTATACAAGCGCTACGTAAGAAAACTATACAATAAACGATGAAATTAAACGTCTATACAAGCGGTACGTCAGAAAACGATACAATAAACGGTGAAATTGAACGTCAATACAAGCGCTACGCCAGGAAACGATACAATAAACGATGAAATTAAACTTCAATACAAGCGCTACGCCAGGAAACGATACAATAAATGATGAAATTCAAAGTCAATACAAGCGCTACGTCAGAAAACGGTACAATAAACGATGAAATTAAACGTCAATGCAAGCGCTACGTCAGAAAATGATAAAATAAACGAAGAAATTAAACGTCAATACTAGCGCTACGTAAGAAAACGATAGAATAAACGATGAAATTAAACGTCTATACTAGCGCTACGCCAGGAAACGATACAATAAACGATGAAATTAAACGTCAATACAAGCGCTACATCAGAAAACGATACAATAGACGATTAAATTAAACGTCAATAAAAGCGCTACGTAAGAAAACGATACAAAAAACGATGAAATTAAATGTCAATACATGCACTATGTCAGAAAAAGATAAAATAAACGATGAAATTAAACGTCTATACAAGCGGTACGTCAGAAAACGATACAATAAACGATGAAATTAAACGTCTATACAAGCGCTACGTAAGAAAACGATACAATAAACGATTAAATTAAACGTCAATAAAAGCGGTATATCAGAAAACTATACGATAAACGAAGAAAGTAAACGTCAATCAATGCACTACGTCAGAAAACGATACAATAAACGATGAAATTAAACGTCTATACAAGCACTAAGTCAAAAAATGATACAATAAACGATGAAATTAAACGTCAATACAAGCGCTACATCAGAAAACGATTCAATAAACGATGAAATTAAACGTCAATACAAGCACTACGTCAGAAAACGATACAATAAACGATGAAATTACACGGCAATACATGCACTACGTCAGAAAACAATACAATAAACTCGGAAATTAAACGTCCCTACAAGCGCTACATCAGAAAACGATACAATAAACAATGAAATTAAACGTCTATATAAGCGCTACGTAAGAAAACGATACAATAAACGATGAGATTAAACGTCAATACATGCACTACGTCAGAAAACGATACAATAAACGATGAAATTAAACGTCAATACAAGCGCTACATCGGAAAACGATACAATAGACGATGAAATTAAACGTCAATAAAAGAGCTACGTAAGAAAACGATACAATAAACGATGAAATTAAACGTCAATACATGCACTACGTCAGAAAACGATAAAATAAACGATGAAATTAAACGTCTATACAAGCGCTACGCCAGAAAACGATACAATAAATGTTGAAATTAAACGTCTATACAAGCGCTACTTCAGAAAACGATATAGTCAACGAGGAAATTAAACGTCTATACAAGCGCTACGTCAGAAAACGATACATTAAACGATGAAATTAAACGTCAATACCTGCACTACGTCAGAAAACGAAACAATAAACGGTGAAATTAAACGTCAATGCATGCACTACGTCAGAAAACGATACAATAAACGTTGAAATTAAACGTCAATACAAGCGCTACATCAGAAAACGATACCATATACGAGGAAATTAAACGTCTATACAAGCGCAACGTAAGAAAACGATACAATAAACGATGAAATTAAACGTCAATACAAGCGCTACATCAGAAAACGGTACAATAGACGATGAAATTAAACGTCAATAAAAGCGCTACGTAAGAAAACGATACAATAAACGATGAAATTAAACGTCCATACAAGCGCTACGCCAGAAAACGATACAATAAACGATGAAATTAAACGTCAATGCAAGCGCTACATCAGAAAACGATACAATAGACGATGAAATTAAACGTCAATAAAAGCGCTACGTAAGAAAACGATACAAAAAACGATGAAATTAAATGTCAATACATGCACTATGTCAGAAAAAGATAAAATAAACGATGAAATTAAACGTCTATACAAGCGCTACGTCAGAAAACGATACAATAAACGGTGAAATTAAACGTCTATATAAGCGCTACGTAAGAAAACGATACAATAAACGATTAAATTAAACGTCAATAAAAGCGGTATATCAGAAAACTATACGATAAACGAAGAAAGTAAACGTTAATCAATGCACTACGTCAGAAAACGATACAATAAACGATGAAATTAAACGTCTATACAAGCGCTACATCAGAAAACGATTCAATAAACGATGAAATTAAACGTCAATACAAGCACTACGTCAGAAAACGATACAATAAACGATGAAATTACACGGCAATACATGCACTACGTCAGAAAACAATACAATAAACTCGGAAATTAAACGTCCCTACAAGCGCTACATCAGAAAACGATACAATAAACGATGAAATTAAACGTCTATATAAGCGCTACGCCAGAAAACGATACAATAGACGATGAAATTAAACGTCAATACATGCACTACGTCAAAAAACGATACAATAAACGATGAAATTAAACGTCAATACAATCGCTACGCCAGAAAACGATACAATAAATGTTGAAATTAAACGTCAGTACAAGCGCTACATCAGAAAACGATACAATAGACGATGAAATTAAACGTCAATAAAAGCGCTACGTAAGAAGACGATGCAATAAACGATGAAATTAAATATCAATACATGCACTACGTCAGAAAACGATACAATAAAGCATGAAATTAAACGTCTATACAAGCGCTACGTCAGAAAACGATACAATAAACGATGAAATTAAACGTCAATACAAGCGGTATATCAGAAAACTATACGATAAACGATGAAATTAAACGTTAATACAAGCACTACATCAGAAAACGATACAATAAACGATGAAATTACACGGCAATACATGCACTACGTCAGAAAACAATACAATAAACGCGGAAATTAAACGTCCCTACAAGGGCTACATCAGAAAACGATACAGTAAACGATGAATTTAAACGTCTATACAAGCGCTACGTAAGAAAACGATACAATAAACGATGAAATTAAACGTCAATACATGCACTACGGCAGAAAACGATAAAATAAACGATGAAATTAAACGTCTCTACAACCGCTACATCAGAAAACGATATAATCAACGATGAAATTAAACGTCTATACAAGCGCTACATAAGGAAACGATACAATAAACGATGAAATTAAACGTCTATACAAGCGCTATGTCAGAAAACGATGCAATAAACGATGAAATTAAACGTGTATACAAGCGCTATGTCAGAAAACGATACAATAAACGATAAAATTAAACGTCAATCCATGCACTACGTCAGAAACCGATACAATAAACGATGAAATTGCACGTCAATCCATGCACTACTTCCGAAAACGATACAATAAACGATGAAATTAAATGTCTCTACAAGCGCTATATCAGAAAATGATACAATAAACGATGAAATTAAACGTCAATACAAGCACTACATCAGAAAACAATACAATAAACGATGAAATTAAACGTCAATACCTGCACTACGTCAGAAAACGATACAATAAACGATGAAAGTAAACTTCTATACAAGCGCTACGTAAGAAAACGATACAATAAACGATGAAATTAAACGTCTATACAAGCGCTACGTAAGAAAATGAACAATAAACGATGAAATTAAACGTTTATACAAGCACTACCTCAGAAAACGATACAATAATCGATTAAATTAAACGTCAATTCATGCACTGCATCAGAAAACGATACAATAAACGATGAAATTAAACGTCTATACAAGCGCTACATCAGAAAACGATACAATAAACGATGAATTTAACCGTCTATACAAGCGCTACGTAAGAAAACGATACAATAAACGATGAAATTAAACGTCTATACAAGCGCTACGTAAGAAAACGATATAGTCAATGATGAAATTAAACGTCTGTACAAGCGCTACGTCAGTAAACGATACAATAAAAGATGAAATTAAATGTCAATACAAGCGCTACGTCAGAAAACGATACAATAAACGATGAAATTAAACGTTTATACAATCGCTACGTTTCTTAAGATGTTCTTTCTTTTTTGGAAGTTATCTTTCCCTATTTCAATGCGCCTTCGGATTTCCGTCTCGCACTTTCCGTCCTTTGTTAAAACACTTCCCAGATATTTTTATGTCTGTACTTGCTTGATTTTGATATTTTCATTTCGTAGCTGCATTGAAGAAGGTTATGCTGGTGGCATTAAAAGGGCATTTTATATTACGAACTCAGACGTTGGGTTCATACAAATCTTCTTTTCTACGTGCCATGTCCCTTTAGGACGCAGGTGATCATTGCTCTCCACAACTTCCTATCTTTTGTAGATCTCAGCAATATTTGTCTTTTTATTATCCTTCCCACTCACTGATCTGTCATTCCCTTACACAAACTCGTTAAGTATGTGATCATGGCTCTCCACAACTTCCTATCTTTTGTAGATCTCAGCAATATTTGTCTTTTTATTATCCTTCCCACTCACTGTTCTGTCATTCCCTTACACAAACTCGTTAAGTATGTGATCATTGCTCTCCACAACTTTATACCCTTTGTAGCTCTTACCAGTGTTTGCCTTTTTACTATCCTTTCCACTCCCTGTTCTGCAATCCACTTACACAAGCTTGTCAGGTAGGTGATCACGACTCTACAACTTCCTATCCTTTGTAGCTCTAAGAAATATTTGTCTTTTTAACATCCTTTCAAACTCCCTGTTCTGCCATCCACTTACACAAGCTCGTTAGGTAGGTTACTCGCTGTTTTCCCATGTCTCTTTTGTCTTCGATATGTGCCCTGTGAGTGTTAAATTTCCCAAGTATTCTTTTGTTCTTATGTTCCCTAGAAGTTTCAATTATCTCTTTCTGATTTTAAGTATAAGTGACCTTTGTTGTTTCCATTTTTCTTATCAATTTTAAATTTTGATAAAAAAATAAAAAAAATCACGAAATTGTTCATCTTTAAAAAAAAAATAAAATAAAAAGGCAACGGACATTAATCTTTGACAAGCTTTCATCTTAGTTTTACTGTTTTAATGTTGTTTTCTTTTATCTTAATGTTCAAGTGTTTTAGCGTCTACAATTGTTAGATAATGAAGTATGGTGGCAAGTCGGAAATAATTAGTCTCCACTGAGGTTTGAACGTGTACCCGTCTCCTTGACAACGCCTTACAAATTATTGTTAAAGAGATGGATGTGAGTTTGTGGAATCTTCCACATTACCCTTTAACCCCCTTCAGAAAAATGTATTCTTCTCTGAAAAGCCTTTAACCAATCATTATCTCATTTTTGAAAATCCAATCTTTTTATTGGTTAATAAACACCGAAGTGTAGCAAAATTCCAAACGAATCCTATTTCCCGCCAAGCTCTTTTGAGCCGATATCGCTACACAAAAAATCTATAAATTAACCTCAGCTGGCTCAATTCAGTCATCCACCGGAGTTCAACGAGATGCTATCAAACTCCACGCGTGACAATTCACTGACTCACATACCACATTGCAGTCTCAACAAACTCAACAAACATTCATCAACCATTGTCCGCGTGTTAACCAACATTTACAGTTGACTTGGAAAGTGAAACAATTTCACTAATAAAAAGTAATTGTATATTTCACCAACTTATCCTACGCAGATAAAGGCAAGCAACTCTTGATGACATTTATTCTTACTTGTAAATTACACACCTACACACGCTGATAAATGAACGAACACATATGATTTCTTTCCTTGAAGAAACCAAATCATTTTTCTTAACAATCAAAAAGTACCAACATTTCCTAACAACATTCCTGCATAAACATTCCTTATGACATTGTCTTAATTATCACAACAGCAAACATTGTAATTGCCGTTACATGTATATTTTATTGTTGATATAAAAATGTCTTTAATATTAAATCATTAACAACAGTATTTAGTAGTCTCTTGCCATGTAATTTGTTCTTAAATTGTTTGTATAACCTATATTTTGTGGGATACGGACGCTATAAGCAAGCATAAACTTCATCTTACTTAATGTTGTCTTCTGATATATTTCACTCCGCGTATATCCCGCAACAAGTTCAAATCTTGTTAGGGATGCTAATTCTTCGGGTTTTTTTGGTGGGAGTGTCCAATGTGCTTATTTAATGGTCATGTAGTTTCGGAAAACGGCTTGAACAACATACAAATAAAGGCAACAAAAATAAGATTCAAGAAAAATAAATAAATAGTGTTTCTTAGGGGCTGACGCACTGCTTCTCTGTTTATGAACGGGATTAGTGGGGAGCATTGTGGCCAGGTGTTGCGATGCTTTTATCTTTTTTCATTTTTAAGTTTGAAAGATGCGACAGACAAGGCGATCTTGGGAATCCCCTCAATCGGACAGCATTTGAGTGAACTGGATTACTCGACATGAAAGTTTTACTAACTGGGCTCCACTTGTAAGATTATTCGCTTTTATCAAAATCTGTCACCATATCACGTACATTTGGCTGTGATGTATGTACCTAATATAAGACTGGGTATCATGATGGGTATGTTGGGCTTCGTATATCCCTACCCTAGCGTCATTTTATTGACGTGTTTATATAATAATAATAATATTTTTTTTTTTTTCCTTTGGTTTCTGTTGTATACTTATTTCCTCCTGGGTCCAAGTCAGTGATTTAAGGTTAGAATTGACATCATGACATTTTTTCCCTGTAGATACGTATAAAAGAAAAAACTATTTCGTAGCATCTTCGCTGCTCCGTTCACGTGTTCAAGGGCAGACGATATATATCTTCATGATCTTGACCTTTTCTTCATTGCGTAACTTCACTTTCTTTTATCCAGTTAACAAATCTATTTAGATTTATAATCAGTCTAATTTTTCTTTAGTTACTTGATTATTTCTAATATAATCTACATACTTTTAGAGAACATTGTATAATACTTTTGTATTTCATAACAACTCACGATTTATTTTCTTTAAATTTTAAGTACTTACAAGCCCTGGAGTTGTTACTATACACTCTTGTCATATTCACTCGCGGTTTTCACCGTTCAAGGAGGTCCGTTCTCACAACTTGGACGGAAAGTTTTTTGCCCTGGAAGCCATTTCCGTTTGTGCCAATGTGGTTCCGTCAATGTCGAGGGATCAGCACTATGTGCTCTTGTGTCTGCTCGGCATTATACGAATGGTAGTGTGGACGACTAGACAGAAGGAGTTTCACGCAGGTGAGAAGTTTTCCTCCTTGCAACTGGTCTCTTTCTTTAGGCATCAGCTTAAGGTTAAGATCAGAGCGGAGAGGGTGCGCCTCTCCACGTCGAAATTCGGCAAAAGGTGGGTGAAAGTTTCCCGCTTGGTGCGAGTGAGAGGTGCTGACCTCGAGTGGTTGTTGGATGCAACTTAGGTAAGAGGATTTTGGGACTCGAACCGAAACATCAGTTATCCCAGGCCTTTTAAGGTAAGATAGGACTTTTTCTTTTTCAGTTTTGGCCTTCTCAGGGCTAAATATTTTCCTTTCAACATAGCTAGTGCATGCAAGTATTAGGTTGGTGCAAAAATAATGTCGGTTTTTGACATTAAAAATACGTCAGAAACCGACATTATTTTTGCACCAACCTACGACATAAGTCCCGCATTTTTTGTCCTCCTTTTAGTTACTTGTCTCCACCCCACCCCACTTTTTAGGTGACAGATGTCTCTTTTCTCTGGATTTGTTTCAACCCAGTTAATCGAGATTTCTGCCGCATTTTCGGGAAGGGCCCTACTACTAATATTGTTTTGTTTAGTTTCTTTTACAAACATGTTTTTCATTGTATATAATCATTGGGTTTATGATTTTTTCCCCATCCCTCGATAATTGTATAAATAAAAATTTCATGTTATGGCTTTTTCATAGAGAAAATGTGGTATTTTGGTGATTGTGGTGTGACAGCAAGGAGTAAAAGCGTTGTTATGGTGAAAGGAATATTGTAAGTACGAATGGGTCAAAGATTGAGACTAGTTAGATTTGAGATAGACCAATCATTTTCCCCACCCATCATTTTAGCCCTCGTGGCACATTTGTACCTTTTCGGTGAATAAATAATAAGACCAGGGTGCCTCCCTCGAGTCGGAGTAATGGGTAGCAAGCTTGTCTAGAGCAATTACGACTGTCTAGTGAGTTCGATCCTCACTGGGTGCTCCATAATTTCGGCCTTGTGCCACATCTACGCTACGCTTAGGAAATCAATTGTATTCATCCATAGAATTTTAATTACATATATATAATCATTATATTTTTATGGTGTGGGGCGTGTTTTGTAGGTCCCCCTAGAGAGGGTGTGGTATTATGGTGCATGGAGGATTGATTGGTGATGGACGAGTTCTTATGGTGAATGGGTAAATTGTAATGTATGAATGGGTTGTGAATCAGATTAACTAGGTATAAGATAGTTAGTGAAGACCAGCCTTAACCCTCTCCTTTTTTCGGCCTTGTGCTACAATTTTGTACGTATACAAAATAAATATAAAGACCAGGGTGCCTGCATTTCTGTATTGAGTCACACCACATTTATTTTTGTTCTGCCAAGTGGACGCTAGTTGGAAACTTTCCTATCCATTCTTACTTTCGGCAATCCTGGCCTAAACTACTACTGTCTATCAATGACCTTATCTTCCGGCATCTTACTTCCGGTATTCCTAGCTTTTACTACTTCCGGCTACCACGGGCCCTTATTACTTCAGTCCCTTACTTATCTAACTCGCCTGGTTGATCTGCGTTAATGGACCTGCTTATGACAGCCCTGAACTTCCGGCTACGCATTATTCCCTATTTCCGGTATTCCTAACTCACCTGGTTTCTGCATGCATATCGTCCAGACTTCAAACAACCTATTCCGTATAATTGGCTTGAATACTACAGAAGGTCCGTCATTGGACTTAACCAGCAACTACCACGATACTAACGCAACATTGCCACTATTTTCTGACGTAATAAATAGTTAATTCATACGGTCAGATATCCCTCCTAACATCTTAGGTTGAAACGGAAGGTTATTCAACAGTCCGTCATGTCGTTCTAGTGACCATCTTTCTTGCTACTTCATCATGGATTTAACCAACGCTTACACCGGGCAGTACAGCTATTTCATCCTAGTTTCAACTATCAGCTTCCAGCGTTTCCTGTCAACCTAACTCTCCTGGTTTAGGAAGTTGCTGCATGCAACTCGTCCAGGCTTCAAACAACCTATTCCGTACACTTGGCTTAAATACTACAGAAGGTTCATTGTTGGACTTAACCGGCAACTATTCAATGCCAACACCTGACATTTAAATTGAACTTACTTGCTTTTTGGCTATATCGTCCAGATTACAACTAACCTATTCCGTACATTTCGGTTAAATACTACGGAAGGTTCATCAATGGATTTAACCAGCAACTGTTCAACACTTTCGCTGGACATTTGAACTGAACTTTCGAACTTTGCTTTTTCTTGCCATTAACTTACCTGGACTCTACTTTCAACATTTAGACACAGCTATATTATTCTTCCGGTCAGTGTCCCTTCATTTACTTAATAATTCTGCCTCCATTACTTGACTCATTGTTTGTTCATGTTCCTTCAATTGAAACACTACTTTTGTATATGATGTAAATAAATTTTGTATTAATTTTAAGTTTGTAGTTTGTAGTTTTGTAGTCAGATTCACGTCTTTTATTTTAAAATGTTAGCGGGCCTCCTTTGACATCTTTATTTGTGTGCACAGGCCATATTATATCGCGCCCCCTCCAGGGCGTCCACTACAACTACAAATGCACACACATTTTATATAGATAAAGCCTTTCATATGGCGTGAGATGTACGTGGAGAACATTTTTTGCATTTCCTTGAAATATGTGTTGCAGAGTTAGCTGATAATTCAAAGAATTAATATCAGAAGGTTAATATAGTTGATCAAGTTGTGTGAAGAAAAACTCTACAAACCTTTTAATTTGTTTTCCGCCTGGCACAAGATCAATACAACATTTGATAAAAATGACACAAAAAACTTCTTTTATATATAAAAATGGAAATATTCAATTGATATATACAGAAATATACAATCAAGTTGTGCTGCGATAAAATAATCAAAGAAAATGTCCTTTGAAAAGTCTTTGTATTTATTTTTTTATATATATATTGTTGCTTTCTGACAAGATAAAGTTAATTGATTGTGTTATTAGAAATATCGTTCAGAAATGTTCGTATGACAGTAAATTATTTCAGGAAATGTCTTCTGGTTTGAAATGTTTTAGTCATATAAATTTAGATATTATTGATTTGTTCTTTTTCTTGTAAGTCAGCTTTAAATTCAAATGCTGTTCTTCTTTTACAGATCAAATAAGCATTATTATTTTTTGTCGAAAAAAAAAAATTATCTGCATTTAACCGTATTTTTTACAGAGAAGAAATAGAATAAATTCATTGTTAACTGTCTATGTGCTTTGTAAATGTTTTGTTTAATACATATAGTTGTTTATGTATATCGGTCTTGTTTGTTTGTCTTCCTTATCTTCAGTTAGACTTAATCCAAGTCCAACATTCTATTGGGTAGAGGGCCACTCAAGTGCCCATGTCCATATCTTCCCTCAGGGGTGATGAGCCAGGTATCTATCGACGAGACCAAACTCATAGATCAGATCAACCAAGCTACGATCGCCGGACCTCCTGCTAGCTCCCCGCTCCCTGTCTATATTGGGGTTCAGGTCGGTATTCCAGTCCCCCATTAAGACTAAGCGCGTTGAATCCACCAGAAACGGCTCTAATCGTTGAAAAAACGAGACATGCTCCTCCCGCTCGTTGGGCGCATAAAGCGTAACGATCCGAAACGAGCCACGTTTCACAGCAATGTCGGCCACGATCAACCGGCTCCTTGATGCTGCCCTTTTGGGGGCTGAGGCAGCGATTGCTGCTTTTCCGGCCGCTCCTTGTGTGGTGATTGCTTTGGGACCTCCTTCTTTTGGGGAGGGCTTGGTGCCTTTCGGTCCTTCTTCCCTACCTCCTTCCGTCCTCTATCTGGAACCTCGCCAGACACTACCACTGCTTCAACTGCTGCTGCTGCTGGTACTGCTGTTTGGCTGGGCTGAGACGCTACCTTCTTGCCGGGACACGCCTTTGCCATATGTCCCATTATCCCGCATGACAGTAGGGGTGTCGTCCTTCTACCACCACTGGTATTATCCTTTCCCGGAACATTAGTCTATTGGGAATGTCACTGAAACCTTTTCTAGTCAGGGTCACCTGAAGGACAAAATTCCCCGGGGCAATCCCCGTTTTGCTCGTTGTTGCTGAGACTTCTTCCACATCTCCATACTGTGAAAAAAAAAGGCGCCTAGTCCATCACTGGTGATATCTACTTGGATTCCATGGATTGTTACTTTTGTCCTTTGTCGCCAAATATTCCGTCTGCAGGCGGACAGATTTGTTGCCAGAGTACTTCCTGCCAACTTTTTGGCCTTTTCCTCAGTAGCTAGCAATATATCCCATAAGACATTCGTCCGCCTTGTCAGGATTTTCGGGCTTATTTTGAGGTTCTTTAATGCCTCCTCCATTGCCTCTGTACTAACACCAATCAATTTACGTGTTCTCACGTCAGTTGTCAGCAGGGAGATTGTTTTCGTCTTCACGGCATCAATTGCCTCTGGTATGGTCTGCAATTCGTAACCTTTTATGGAGCTGTCATATTTGTCTTTGAGGGCACTATAATATGCAGGATCTTTTGTGGATCTGCCCTCACTCCAGACTGATGTTTTTGGCGATGACGCCTCCTCCATGTTCACCGAATTGGCCGCCATGATAGGACCAGCCTAGTTTTTTTTTGTTTTTTTTTTTAAATGGCACTGAACAAAGTCTTGCGACTAAGTAGTCGCAGGGAGGTAATAAAAATACCTTAAATAAACTGTTCGCCTATACATTTTTATTTTTTATTTATTTATTTATTTTTTTATTTTTTTGTAAACGGCACTGAATAAACTTAGTCTTGCAACTTGGTCGCGGGGAGGTAACAAAAAATAACTCAAAGGAAAAGTTGGCGTGAAATCAAAACTTAAATCAAAAATTAAACACGAAAAGTAAAACAAAAAGGAAAAATTTTAATTTAATTTTCCCTTTTTTGAAATCTTAATTTTCAGTTTATTGATTTAGTTATTAAATCAATAAATTCAGATAAGAAAAATAAAAAATAAAAATAAAAACTTACCGTGAAAGATAGCTGTTCAAGAATTTCTCGTCGGGAAAAATTAGCTGGACTCGAAACAAAATGTCTTGAAAGTTTCGGATCTCGTTGACTAAGATACGCACTCTTTTGTCTAAATACCACTTGGGTCACATGATTGCCCGAATAAGGTTAGACTTGATGGAATATTCCATACCTACCTGTCACCTCTCCCGGATAATAAATTTTTCACGCATAATCACCTCTTAACCAACCAGCATCTTAGTTTCATCAAACTCGGTTTTTCATTGGCTGAGACCTTAAAACTGTAGCAAGTTTGAGCAAACTGCAAAAATACCTTTTTCCGCACAATGCTTTGGAGCCGATTCTGAGACCAAAAACTCAATAAACAGAAGCGTTTCGTTTCGATTCGATTCAAACAGTCAGAACTTCAACCTTGAAGTCAACCTTGGAGTCAGTCGCTCAACTTTTGAGCGACTGCACGGTTGTACTCTCATCCTACGGACGGGAGGAACCCGTAGGAGGCTACGCCGAAGGGCGGAATCTCCTTCGGGGAGGTAAACCGGCCCTGAACCCGTTTTTACGGGTTCAATGGGCATATTTTTGGCCGAGCACACGGGCTTGGAATGCCCACGGGCTCGGAATGCTCATGACACCCTCGTAGGGGGGGGGGACTGAATATCGGCAGAACTTCAACCTGATAAGCTAGGTTACTGTCAGGTACTTATTGAAGACCAGCCTCAACCCCTCCCCTTCATCAGCCTCGTGCCACAATTGTATGTTTTAATACAATAAATAAATTATAGTCAGAACTTCAACCTGGTGTGTTGACTGCTTCACTGAGTGGTGACCGTTTTTTGGAATACCTTGTGTAAAAGTTTTGACGAGCGTTTGAGCTGAAAAGTGTTTTTAATTTTAATTTTATTTTGCTAAAAACTTTTTGGGCTTTTTCAGTTTTTCTTTACCTTTTCATTTGTTTGTATATATTTGTGCATATTTGTTCCTTTCGTTTTTGTTTATTTCCTTTCTTTCGCATATTTTTACCCTCCCCACATTATTTTTCATTATCAGTAAACGTTTTTATTTGGTTTTGAATTTCTTATTGTCTTTGGTTGTCCACGTTTTTCTTCCATTTTTATTTTGTTTGTTCTTATTGGAAAAAAAAAGTTAAAGAAAAAAGAAAAGAAACATAAAGAGAACAATTTAGTCGCTTGGTCTCGGCCAAAGAAAAAAATATAAACATTTCACCGCCGGTGTCGACGGAAAAAAATGCATGGGCCGATAATAGGCCGGTTACAAAAGATGCCACCTATAATGCCAGCCAAAAAGAGAAATTCGAGAATTCGTTTAAAGGAAACGAATTCCTTACGATAAATGAAGCATTGGAGGCGGTTAACACGCGAACGATATCCCTGCTGACTTCCGATATTAAGACTTGGAAACTAATTGGCATCAGCAGGGACGCAATGGAAGACGCGTTGAAAGCGTTAAAAATTAACCCAAAAGTGCTGGCGAGGAGGAGGAATGCCTTATGGGACATCCTCCTTCAAAATGAACAACAGGCGAAAGAGCCGACCGGAAGTATCCTGAACACCAAGGATTTACATCTCCAAACCGCGTACATGGGCACCCGGAGGACTAGAGTAGACCATTCACGGGGTGCCAGTGGATATTTGCCCAGATAGAATGGGGGCATTTTTTACAAGATTCGGGGAGGTGAATGGAGTCAAGGTCCTCAGGAGCGGGAATTGCCACTGGAATATGGAGATATCTATCACAATGGACAGGAAGCACTTTAACGAAATCCCCACTATCCTGACCTGCCGAGAGAGGAGAATGCTGGTGGTCATGGAGGGCCGAAAACCGTGTTGCTTGGTGTGCGGAGCCTCGGGGTACATGGCGAAGGAATGCCCCGGGAAACGTACACAATCTCCATCTCGGCCAGTAACGATAGCAGCAAAGAAAGTGGCAACAACACCAGCAGCAGTCGTAACGCCAGAAGCCTCAAAGACCACTGAAGGGGAGTGGAAGGAAGTGAAAAGCTGCAAAAATACCATCAGGCCGTCCCCTTCAAAACATGAAGTTGCTAAACGAAAGCAGCAACCAACAGAGCAGGAGCAGCCGGAAAAAAGCAAACAGCCCCCAAAAGAAGTGCAACCTCAGAAGGAGATACCAACTCAAAAGAAGGAGCAGCAGAAGGAGAAAAAGCAGCAACAACGATAGAAACGGAAGGAGAAGCAGCGAGAGGACACGCCAATGGAGGTGGACAAAATGCCTCCACCTCGAGCAGCATCTCTGAAAATGTTCAGAGAAGAGGAAGAGGAAGAACCAGGACAAAAGCACTCTGGTCGTGGTAGAGCTAAGAGAGTCATTAACAAAACCAGGTCACTTTCAGTCCTGTAAGCGTTCTGAAAGCAAAGGAAGTATTTGTCGCAGATTACTTCCACAAGACAAAGGATAATCACTGTAAGTCCAGACTCGAATATCGTGGGCAGAAAGAAATGCTGAAAACTCGATTCGCCGGTACTATTTCAAATCACAATGCGTGTAACCAGTCAGAAAAATAACTCGCTCACTAACAAACGCCGAAACCAAAAATGCCCGAATTTTTCCTCCCGAATTGAGAACACCAACTGCTTTTATCGGCAGAACCTATTTCTTCTATTCGTCGACAGCTGGGAAATACTTTTATAGCGACTCCTGCGACTGACTTGTTTTTTCTTTAATTCAATTATTCCATTTTCAGCATGTTATGCGGAATACGTGCCCTTCTGTTTGGTAAGTAGTTTTCTTTTTCGCCACTTTTTCCGTCGTAGAATACACGCGACACGCTGTCGCTTGGTTTGACGAGGTAAGTCGCCGTTTTCTTCGCTATAAGTCCCTACTTCGCCAAGAGAAGCCGAAGAACCTATAGCAAGGTGAAGGAGTCTCTCAGCTTCTCCTGTCCGTTGTTCATCCCCCACCCCCTCCAATTCTTCTCTCAGTTCTACCTCCACCCCCTCATACATCTACTTCTTCCCCTTCCCACCCCTCAAGGAAGAAGAAGAAAAAGAAACTCTTTCCCGGCCCTGAGGAAATTTGTAAAGTAAACACGGTCGAGGTCAAAAAGGGTCTGTCCAAACTAAAAAGGGCCCTTCTAGGGCTTCTATTAAAAATGGACAGTGTTGATGGCAAGTCAGTAGAGGATCCCCGGAATTTCCCATACGCTCCAGGAGTCATTACCCTGATGAGGGACACCGGTGGATACCTCAAGGTATGGAGCCACTTTTTTGAGGCCAAAGAGGCATACCCTAAAATAAGGGTGTTCGAATTAGACAATCCTAATTTGAAAAGACTAAGGCATTTTTGTTCTGGGAGGGTCCCCGTGTTGCTCCACCCGTCCTTATATAGGGCAGGTAAATTAATTTACCCCACGGACGTCGGCGGTATTGTCTTGGATGGTCGGATGACGACGGAGTTGGGAACAGAGAGCCTGGGACAATCCGTCGGAGTCCTTACATCTCCAGATTTCCGCTCTTTTTGTTATTTTTTGCAGGCCTAGAAGATGTCTATCAATATAGCTACTTTGAATGTGAAGGGCTTGAGGGATCGGGGTAAGGCAGCCGGTATCTCTTGTTCTTTGGTGTGGATGTCCCGCGATCGAAGAGATCCACTTTTTTTTCAGTCCCGATGCGTGTGCTGTCTAACGACATTGTCGTCTATTCAGCATTTGGAGACCGGTGTGCCAGACAAGTTTCTTTGCTGGTGAAGAGGACTCTTGATGCGAAGGTGGACCTCGTGCATACCGATGCCGAGGGCCGGTTGATCGTGGCCGATATTGCCGTGAAAAGTGGTTCGTTCCGAGTCGTTGCGGTTTATGCGCCCAACAAACGCAAGGAGTAGGTTTCATTTTTTTTTTTTTTTTTGGCGGTTGGGTCCGTTCCTAGTGGATTCAACGCGCTTAGTTCTAGTGGGTGACTGGAATGCCATCCTGGATCCCAATTTACATCGGGGGCGGGGTGCTAGCGGGAGGTCCGGCGATCGTAGCTTGGTTGATCAGATCAACGATTTTGGTCTCGTTGATAGATACCGGATCGATGACCCCAGGGGGAAAATGTGGACGTGGGCTCGTAGCTGGCCTTGTGACAAGGTGTTTAGCTACCTTGACAGAATGTTAGTTAGAGGAGCCGACGTAGACTTTATAGATTGTCCCACGTTCCACTGGGTAGGCTATACGGGGCACAAACTCGTTTGTGTCCGCATGGCGTTAGATCATAGGCCTAGATTGGCTGGTTACTGGAAGTCCAATCTATCTTTACTAGACAGGCGGGACTTCCAGGAGCAGCTAACTAGCTTAATGCAGCGGGAGCTAGTGGGGGCGGTTATCGGGAATAAGTGGTGTGATAGATTTAAGAGTAGGATTAGGTCTTTCATCAAGGATTTCCGCAAACGGCTCGCCCTAGATAGAGCTGAGAAGGTGAAGACACTTAAAGCTAGTCTTTCCCGGGCGATGGCTGGGGGAGGGTCCCCTAGAGATAGCCTTAGCTAGGGAGGCTATGGATCGTTCGAATAGCGAGCGCTACATGGGCCAGGAGATTAGATATAGGTTAAGCAAGATGTCTTCCGAAGCCGTGAACATGGACGCAGAATTGCGTTTTGTTTTTAAATTTTTCTGTGTCATATTTGTTCTAATCTTTATATTGTCTAAGTTGTCTATTTATTTTGTTTATTGTTTATCGGATTGACTCGCTTTCGTAGCGTCAGCCATTTTGTTTTGTGACTAACTCTGTCTATTGTTGTAAGTTTCGTTTTTTTTTGTCTAGCGTTTTCGTTTTATTGTGTTTATTGTTTCGCCTCTATTTTCTTTGTATATCCGTTTTCTTTTCTAGCGTTTTTCGTTTTTTATTTCGTTTTTGTACTTAACTTTTTTTAAATATTTTTTTGTTTCGCCTTTTGGCGAACTTTGTTTTTAATTTTTGTCTAATTTGTCTTTTGTCCAGTTTTGTATTCATTTTCTTTTTTCTTTTTTTTCGTAGCGTCAGCCATTTTGCTTTGTAACTAGCTCAGTCTATTGTTGTAAGTTTCGTATTTTTTTGTCTAGCGTTATCGTGTTATTGTGTTTATTGTTTCGCCTCTAGGCGAACTTTGTTCTTTTAATTTTTTGTGAATCTTGTTTTAATTGTTCTCTTTCGTCATGTCATTTTGTAAAACCTTTGTGTATTTCTTTTTTTGTTGCTGTCTGGCTTTCGGACGAGCTTTGTGTTTTTATTGTTCCTTTTTTTCTGTCACCTGCTGTTTCGTCTATAATGTGGAATTTATTAACTATTCATCCCTTTTTTTTTCACCCCTCCCTTTTCCTTTAAAATGGAAAAGAAAGCAAAAAACACCTTCTTTATTAGTTGTAAAAAAGAAGCCTAAAATGGCTTCCTTCAGGTGATCGGTGAGGAAGCATCGTTTTAACCCGAAAAAAGATCCGTCTGATAAGGATAACATTGAGGAGTATCCAGCCTTAGCTAGTATTTCTACAAATGAGGAAATCATAGCGGTTCTAAAACAAAGCTTCTAAATCTACGGAGACCGAAAAGAGAAATAACGTAGATGCCAGTAATGACCAATTAAAAGACAAGTGATAATGCAGAGGCCGGGTAATCCCCCTCTTGTTGGAAGTTCCCTCCTAAATGCATTATCGATATTCCGGAGTTCTTGGAGCGTGCCAAGAGTTAAGAGTTACGCACACCTTTTGGTAGAAGGTAGGCTCTTGGAGGATCCAACTGAACTTAAGAAAATCGACAACAGAATAGTGTCCGTTGTCGTCGTCGACAAGCGTTCGCGCAAAATTTGTCGTACGACGAAAGACCCAGTGGTAAAAACACTGGAGTCCCTGGGGTTTAAGCCACTATGAATGGTTAAGGGCAAGGGCTTTTTCATGTGGGACGTACTGTTAACCACTGCCGAAAACTGCATAAAAGCTACAAGTAGAGATTAAATCACAAAGGATTTAATTCTCCGTATAGCAGTATATGAGGACCGTGCTCTGGATATCGGAGAGCACCTGGCGGCTTTCTTGTTCCAGTACGGTGAGATTCTGGGTGCTTCCTGTGATAGCCTGACTGGGGGATGGAGCTTCGACATTATGCTAGATCGTAAGGCCTTCGTCTCCATCCCCAACTGTCTTGATCTTGGTTGCTTGAAGCTTTCGTTCATTGTGACCGGCCGTAAACAAGTTTGTTGGAAGTGCGGGGAGACTGGGCAACTCTCCTCTGTCAGGCCCCAGTCGAACAAACTCCCCCTCTGACGAGTATTTAAAAACCGCCTCGCCTGTAATGGACATGCCAACTTCCGGGACCGGAGTGGTCAGACCCCCGGTTAGGCCATCACCAAAGCCCCCGTTCCCCAAAGAGCTTTCTTCCACTGCAAGTGCAGTTGAGAAGGAGGGAGAGGGGGAATGGCAGGTGGCTGGCAGGGCCAGAGGGAAGCATCAGACAGCGGGTCTTCAGTAACCTGAAGCCCCTAGGACTAAAGGCACACGCAGCCCTCCGACAACAGTAAGGGCGACGCCGCGGCCTCATTACCGACACTAAAAGAACTAAAAAAAATATGACCCTTCATACGAGAAGACTGAAAAAATCAAGGATTTTAACAGAAATTAGACCTCCAACGTAAAAAAAAATCCTCCCCCATTAAGGAAACACCTCCCTCCGCATCCACTGTCCAACAGTCAGTACAGTCTCCTCAACCCTCTACATCCAGTCAGCCCAAGTCCATCTCCACAAAGAAGGCCACTCCCTCCACATCCTCCGACCCACCACTTTCTCCCCATCCCTCAACCTCTCTTTGTAGAGAGAAGTCCTCACTTGCCTCTCCTTCCACTTCTTTTTCCCAATCCTCACTCCCTCTCAGTAGAGACCCCAGCCCCTTTAGACAAACATATACACCCCGCCACACCCCAAGTCTTTCTCCCATTAAATCCTGAGAAATGTCCCTTCCACTAAACAAAACACACAGGAATAAAAAACACACAAAAAAACATATTTTCAATCTGGGTACGGATGTTTGTAAAATTTCGCCCATCCAAGCTGAAAAATCAAGACTACGGTAACAGGATTAAAAACCTAAAATACCTGTTATCCATCAAGCAATTCGGTGACAAAGACATAGAGGAACCCCAAAACTTTCCTAATGCGGAAAGAGTTCTAACTGTGATGAGGACTGTGACGGGGACGAAGCATGCTTGGGCGATGCTGGATGAAGATATAATCGCTTTCAAAATGTTCCCGCCCATTGCAATCGTCCAGAGCGATAAATTGAAAAAAATGAAGCAATTTTATGCTGGAAAGGTCCCGGTTTTTGTTCACCCCTCCCTCTATAGAGCACTAAAATTGACATTCCCCTGGGATATCGGCGGAATCTCCCAAGACGCTACCATCAAGACTGAGATGGGCCATAGGTCTATGGGGAAGACTGTCGTTATCCTTACCCCGACCATGCTCAATTCAGGAAAGCAACCCTAATCGTTCTTTCCTATGTGTAAATGTCCGAGGCCTGAGGTCAGAGTCTCGCAGGGCGAGGCTGTCTCGTGACCTTCAGCGCCTCGGGGTGAATGTTTATTGCGTCGAAAAGACCCGGTTTTTTTCTAATGACCGTGAGGACATACTGTCTAAGGGGTTCTCCCTTTATTCAGCGTGTTTTGATGGTCGTTCGAGGGGTGTCTCTTGGCTAGTGAGCAAGTCTTTGAAGGCTGCATGTACTCTGGTCTTCGCAGATCCGGCGGGAAGGCTTTGCGGGCTGGATGTTACCATAAAAGATAAGGCTCTACGTCTCATTGGGGTTTATGCGCTCAATAACCATTGTGAGCGGCCTGCTTTGTTTCGGCAGATCGAGCCGTTCTTGACGACACCTCGTCGGGTAGTTTTAGCGGTGCATTGAAATGCCGTCCTTGAACCCGATATAAATCGTATACGGCAAAATCCGGGTACTAACAACCGGGATGTGAAACCATTTCGGGACTTTATCGACGGGTTTGATATTGTCGATAAGTACCGGAATGAGCACCCTTGGGAGGTAGCAGGGACTTGGACAAATAGTGGCAACTCGGCTCCTGGGACGCTTGCTAGCTACCTCGACCGAGTCTTAGTTAGAAGAGTCGATGTAGGGCTCTTAGTGTATCCAAGTTTCTATTATATAGTTTATTCGGATCATAGGCTTGTCCGGGTCCGTGTAAACTTAGATAAGCCTAAGGTTAGCTTGGCTGGTTACTGGAAATTAAACTGTTCATTATTTGGTGAGCAGGATTTCCGGGACCAGCTGCTACTAATGATACAGAGGGAATTGACGGGGGCGGTTGTAGAGAACGCCTGGTGGGATAAATTAAAATCCAAAATTAGAACGTTTGCTGCCGATTTTAGTCGTCGACTCAATCTAGATGTATTAGCAGCGCAAACGGCTTTAGAACAAAAAGTTGATCGGGCAGTGAAATCCCGTGATAGTGAGAAAATAGCCTTAGCGAAGGCAGAGTTGTCCTAAGGCAGAGGCTTATCAAGAAGGATCAAGCTCTGGTATTTAGGGCTAGGTTAAAAAGAATGTACTCTGAGGCGACGAATATGGCCCATGAATTGCGCACAGAGGAGAACTGGAGCGCGTCTAGGCGAGATATCGCGTGCGTCACATTGCCGGATAAACGGAACGTGACTACAAACGCGGGCATATGCGAGGCATTTCGGGATTACTTTCAGGAACTTTTCACCAGCGAGCCCAGTCTGAGCTCTGCTCAGTTCGACGCTATTTAGCCGACTTTCCCTGTCTCGAGGCAGCTGAAGCGGCTGGGTGCGAGGGTCCCATCACAGAGTCAAAAATCTGGGAAGCGCTGAAACAGGTTGACCTGGATAAATCTCCGGGACTAGATGGTCTTTCCTACGAAGTTTACTTGAGGCAGTCGCCTGTTTTTGTTCTTTGCTGGAACTGATTTTCAACAACTGGATGAAGCAGGGGTCTATACCTCAACGCTTCACCAGGGGTGTGATCAAGTTGCTGCGTAAGGACAAGAACGCTGGGGATGGGTTAGATAACTTACGCCCTTTAACCATGTTAAACACGAGTTAAAGATTTTGGCGAGGATCTTAGTCAACCGTTTGCAGCTTGTCCTGTCTAGTCTGATTGGCTCCGAACATACTTCTGCTGTGAAGGCCAGGACTATTCAGGACAACCTTCATATGTACCATATGAAGGTTGTCCTGAATAGTCCTTGATCTTAGAACAAGTCAACAGTGAAGATCAATTTAGATCAATCCAAGGCCTTCGATAGGGTTGACCATCGTTTTCTGGAGGCTGTCCTTTCGGCGGCCGGTTTCGGACCCGACTTTCGCTTCTGGATCCGTCTTTGTACGCGACTCCCGTTGCGCTGGTGGAAGTGAATGGGTAAGATCGGAGCCTTTCGCCTTTACTTTATGTTCTTGCGTTGGAATATTTCCTTCGCAAGTTAAAGGCGAATCCGGTCTTGCGCGGAATATCCCTGCTACCACCTCAGCCAGGTATTCTGCCTATGCTGATGACGTTTCGGTTCTTGTGTCGAGCAGAGTCAACAAAGAGATCAGTGGTTATGAGATGGTGATAGGGTTCAAGATCAAGCGCGATAAGTTTGTTGGCTTGCAGTTGGGTGCGTGGAAGGGAGTTTCTCTTATCGGGCCTTTCCTCTGGACGGATGGGCCGATCAAGATACTAGGCGTTGGGTTCGGTCCAGATCTCCAGTTGGAAATGAATTGGTCCGAGGTACGAGGGAAGGCCGAGATATGTGTTTCTCACATCTACCCGATTCTCCTTTACTGACTCTCTGTACTTCCACTTCCGTATACCACACTAATGTCATTATTAAGGCTCTTGTTCTCTTTTTTGTGGAGAGACAAGGCCGATATGGTATCAGTCTGAGGGCGGTCTGGGTATGCCTAGCATTGAAATTCGTCAAAAATTGCTTCGTATCACCTTCCTAGACCGAATGTGTCACGAATCGGAGGCCGGCGGTACATCCCGAGCCGAATGCTCCTTCTACCGCGAATGTCGTCGTGCTCTGAAACACCTCTTATTGGCGGCGGATGGCCTCTCCAACGCCCAGGCGTTGTCTCGTAGGTCATTGTATCAACTATTAGTCAGGAGGGCCGTTCGTGATGATCTAATTGACGAGCTCGGTCTTACGAAGCAGGAGGTTCGCTCGATATGGCCATTTAGCGCCTAGGTTGAAATGCCTCAATAACGATAAGGCATCACTTACCTGGCTGGTGATTAGTGGGGCCCTCTGGGTCGCCAAAAGACTTTGTTCAGCGGGTTTGGAAAAATCTCTAAACTGCCGTCGCTGTATTGGGGAAGTCGAGACCATTGGTCACGCCTTCTTTCATTGCAGAGTGGTAGTGCCATTGTGCAAGTTTGTTGAAGGCCTTATGGTCCACATGCTGCAAGGAAAGTTCTTTGTCCTTGAGGCCAGTTCTGTTTGTAGCAATGTGGTGCCGCAGATGACGAAGGCTGAACATTATGTGCTCTGTTGCTTACTAGGTGTTATGAGAGTCGTGATTTGGACGACGCGTCAGAAGGAATTCTATGATGGCAAGAGGTTCACTTTACGTTAGGCATCAGGATATTGTTTTCCCGGGTTGAACTTGGGCAACCCATCCCTGGATTTAGGCTAGAGTAAGTTTTTTGTATTTGATTCTTTAGTTTTTCTTTTCTTTTCCAGTAAACTTAGCTAGGGTGTATTTGCTCATTGGCCCCTTTTATTTCTGTCCCTTTTTTCTTTTAGTTTAAGTGTCCCTTTTTCTTTTAGTTTCTTTTTAGTTTAACACTCCCTCCCCTCCCTCGTTAGGTGGTCAGTTATGTCAGTTATCTGGTGGATGCGGGGCGCCTTTCGTTTCGCGTGTGTGTTTTTTGTATTTGTTGGTGTGTCAAAATGAGTGCGAATCTGTGTGAATGCTTGGGATAGATGAATGTTTTCTATATTCTTATAGTCCCGCATCGATTTCGTCCAGTTAACTGATATTTCTGCCACATTTAAGGGTTTTTTTTTGGGGGGGAAGGTATTACTGTGACACTATTTAGCTATGGTAATTTGCTAACTAATTAACCATAGAAATTAAAAACGGGAAATATTTAAGGCGAGAAAGAGCTATACCGAAAGATAGACTGAGCGACATTAAAAAGAAGAATTTATTTTATTTACAAAAGAAAGATACTTTTCGCAAAAGACAGAAAATCCGTAAGAAAAAGCGAGACTGTGACTCTGCCAAAATTAATTAATGTCACGATAAAGGAGTGACGCGCCAATATAAACAGAATTCAGATAGAAGAACAAAGCCGGCCGACGCATGCGGCCGTGGAGAAAATTTGGCTTGGGATCACCCTGAAGAATAGGTATTAGTTATCTTTCAGAGATATCATTTAATTTTGGTTCTTGGGTCCAGCGAAGAGACCCACCTGGTGTATGTACGAATCTTGACATGAAAAAGAGAGTCGAAAAGAGGATCATTATTATTGCTTATTCAAACTGTTGACGTCAGACATAGCGTCTTAAAAATGAGCATCTGGTGACAAGAGAATTTTAAGCCATGAGAAAAATAAAATAATTTAATTATCAGGTAAACACGACCACCCAAGTGGATCTGAGTGTCCCCAAAATCAAGAAGTGATAAGAATTATTCGGCAATCTGGGATTTGTAAATGTTTTGGCCGAAGCAAAAGAAAAAAAAAGGGAAAAAAGGGTTTTGTAAACAAAATTCTTTATGATAATTCTAAGAGGGACGGTCTAGCCACACCCACACTACCGATAGATCATTGGCCAGCTGGTAGCATGGGTGATAGGCGGAGGTGAATGTATGAGAAAGACGAAGAAGTTGTTAACACCCACTGAGGGGGATTGGTATGAGTTACCAATGTGAGGGAGGAAGAGTCTAGGAGGATAACTCTCCTCCGACCTTCCCTCACGGACGAGGGAGGAACCCCGAAGTGGAAAGTGATTAATCTTCCAAAAAAGGGAAGTAATTCATTTTCCTAGCCTACGAACAAAGAGAATTCTTGTTGGGAATTGAGAATTGTCAATGAACCCTAACCACGACAGGCACCCACACCGGAGTTGGTCGGTGTCCATATAAACGAACGTCTCGAAGCAGCTAGTCAGAGTTTTAGGCAGTTTTTCAGGGAGTTCGCAGTTCCAGACAGTTCGAGTTTGGAGTTGGTTCGAGAAGTTGAAGACCAGCCTAGCTGACTGAAAGATTTCCACGTCCTTTTCGACTTAGTCTTCCTACCAAAAGCAAGTTTTTATTGACGAACGACTTAAGATACCATAACTCGATTAAGAAACGCAAAAAATGTCACGAATCCATAGAAATGGATCGGAGAGAAACACACTCCTGTACTCAACAGATAGATAAAGATAATTATTATTTCTCAACATATTTGAACCTCTTGAGTTTGTTTTATTATTATTATTTTTTTTACTTACGCTTGTGCAGTATCACCTTTACCCCAGATTCAGCTTGCACTACGGCACGACGCCTGGTGGCAGCGACAAGGAGTCAACCCTAAACGCTGGTGGAAGATGTTGTTCATGATGACGGTCGTCTTTGAGCATAGAATCCAGAGGTTAACAGTGAATATTTCGAAGACAGTATGGAAGCGTAGTTCAGGTTAGCAGTGGATATCCCGGTAAAGTAAGCAGAGCGTAGTTCTTCCTTCTTTTCTTCTTCGCCTGACAAGCTGGCACCGGACATTCGGATAGAGTAAACAAAACGGCCGCCTTTATACACGACGGATTGAATATTCTACGTCTTCTGATTGGTTAACCTTCTATTGGTGGACTATAAATTGAGTCAAGTCATTTGGACTAGCTCACTAGTAAACATAATACCCCTCACTAGTAGTCTGGAGTGTTTTGTTGTGCGATATCACTTCAGCCAAAAGTCTACCAAGTAACCGCTAAGTTATTTTCTTTATTTTGTTGAAAGTTTCAGTTTCTTAAGTTTTTATTGCATTGTACGTATTTGTTTCCGCGTACGCCGATGACGTATCTGCTTTCGTGTCGTCCCGCAGCGACATTGAGGCGTTACAGAAGGCGCTTGATCGGTACGAGAAAGTGACAGGGGCCAAGATAAACCGCAACAAGTCGTCCGGCTTGCGGTTAGGTGCCTGGAAGGGGGTCGATCTTCCGAGCCGCTTCGGTTGGACGGACGGTCTTGTCCGCATTCTTGGAGTGTGGTTTTGACCCGACCTCCAGCTGGAGAAGAATTGGTTTGAAGTACGAGAAAAGGTCGATTCTGCCGGTCAGACTTGGAATCGACAGAGGTTGTCCGTGAAGGGCAGGGCGGAGGTGTGTGCTACATACATTTTCCCCGATTCTTTATCGATTGTCCGTACTTCTTCTCTGTGAGGAGACGCATGAATAGGGTCGATAGACGAGTCTGCACTAAACGTCCGTGTCATGTTGGGCCACACTTGATGAGTCACATCCGTGCCGCTAGGTTGGCATTCCTACGCCGCGCATTGACTGGAGGAGATCCGATTCTGGAGGGGATTGTTAGGGACGCGTTCCCTGGCCTTACTATCAGTCCCCCTATCTCGCGCGTTGAGCGCCGTCGTAAACCCCGGGATCAATCGGTTTTCCTCCGCGAGTGTCGGTCGGCCTTGATGGTCGTTCCCCGGTCCAGTGACCTTTCACGGCGTAGGAAGGTCTTCTATCGAGGGTTAGTGGAGGGGCCCGCGAAGGATTCCCTACGAGATACGCTTGGCTTGTCGGAGGAGGAGTATCGCTCCTACTGTTGTTGGGCGCCAGCGGCGGATTACCTCAGTAACCCTGAATTTTCGCTTACCTGGCGATTGGCTCGGAATCGGCTGCCTCTCAACGACAAAGCTTTCATATGGGGCTTGGCGGATTTACCAGACTGTGAACGGTGTGGCCTTGGTTTAGAAGAAACGGCTTCGCACACCTTCTACCATTGCCCCCGAGTCCGCCCCTTATGGGACTATGTCGGCGAGCTGACGGCTCGTCTCGCTCCCGAAAAGCTTATGCTCATTGATCGCGCAGACGTGTGTGACAATGTGTCGCCCCCGTGTTCTGGGGTGAAACGGATGGTGTTTCTGACGGTGCTAGCCACGGCTCGAATGGTGATTTGGACGACGTGAAAGGAGGAAGTCTTGCGAGGCAATCGTATTTCATCAGGATCTAATCCGATTCTTTGAGCATCAGCTCAAGATGAAGATTAGAACTGTAAGAAAACGATTGCATTCGACAGTCTTTAGCGAAAGGTGGGTAAAAGAGGCGAGCTTGGTTCGTATGAATAGGGATAGCCTTGATTTTCTCTTCTAGGTCAACTTATGGCACATCGGTGTGGTTTCCTGTGGAACCCTCCCCTTGGTTAGGTTAGACAAGCTTTTGTGTACCTAGTTAATGTGAGTAAGTGTTGTTCCTGGCCTGTATCCCGGCTACTCTTTGGTTATTATTCAGGTCGAGATTCCCAACCTCCCCAGTTTGTTTTGGTCCCCTTTCATCTCGACTGGGTCAGCTTTATATTTTCCCATTCCCGCATAATATTGTATCCTTTTCCAACTCCCTTAGCGAGAGCGCCTCTTGATTTTGTCCTCTGGGCAGAATACAGTGGCCTCTCTGTTTTGAGGGTTGGACGGTCCCTACTAACATCAGTTATGTTTAGTTTGTATTGGGTTCATCTCCCTCCCCTCTCATTTTTCATTATTAGAATTTTATGTATATTGTTTATTCACCATCAAATTTTTATTGCATGGGGCGCGTTTTTGTAGTCTCTCCTTGAGAGGATGTGGTATTATGGTGAATGGAGGATTGAACGGTGACGGATGAGCTCTTGTGGTGAATGGGTAAATTGTAATGGATGAATGGGTCGTGAATCAGATTGGCTAGGTATACGATAGTTAGTGTTGACCAGTCTTTACCCCTCCCCTCTTTTGGCCTTGTGCCACAATTTGTATTTATATACAAATAAATATCCTGGGAAACATAATACCCCCAAAAAACTGCAACAGAAGAAACCTTACAGCTTCGCGCCGCAACTGGGAGTTGACCACGGGCCAACAGCGCAGTGTCACATATTGGCGTCGCGACCAGAGGACGTCCCATATTGGCGCTGCGACCACCAGTGGGTGTCACAGTGGTTTCCTGTGGAGCCCTCCCCTTGGTTATGTTAGACAAGCTTTGTGTACCTAGTTAATGTGATTAAATGTTGTTCCCGGCCTATCCCCGGCCACATCTTTGGTTATGATCTAGGTTGAGATTCTCAACCTCCCCAGTTTGTTTTTGGCCCCTTTTATCTCGACTGGGTCAGCTTTATATTTTCCCATGGCCGTATAAGTTTTTATCCTATTCCCACTCTCTTAGCGAGAGAGACTCTTGATTTTGTCCAATAGGCAGAATACAGTGGCCTCTCATTCTTGAGGGTTGGACGGGCCATACTAGCATCAGTTATGTTTAGTTCAATTTTCTGTCTATGTTTAGTTTATTTTGGGGTTCATTCTCCCCCCTTCTCAAATTTCATCATAGATTTTTAAGTATTTATTATTATCTTTAAATTTTTATGATATGTGGTGCGTTTTGTAGGGTCTCCCTTGAGAGCATGCGGTATTATGGTGTATGAAGGATTGATTGGTGAAGGATCAGTTTTTGTGGTGAATGGGCAAATTGTAATGAGTGAATGGGTCATGAATCGGATTAGCTAGGTATAGGATAGTTAGGTAAAACCAGCCTCAGCCCCTCCCCTTTTTCGGCCTTGTGTAATTGTATTTTTTAATACAATAAATAATGTCAGAACTTCAACCGTGGAGAGATGCTAAACAAATCCACGCTAGCCAAAAGTTTGACCTAACTACACTTTTCGCGCGCTAATTCTTCTGACTCGACAAACAGCACTTCGCTCTCTCAGGAACATTTTACAACATACTAAAGAAAGTGAATTGACCCACTACTAAACAGTATTTGTAAATCTCAAACCAACATCAAGACAACAGCTAAAGGCACACAACTCTTACAAACTTTAAATAGTAACTTTAACAAAGTGAGTGAACATTTTGTAATAAGATAAAACTAAAACATCTTGTTTAATTTCATACACAAATCCTAACCACAAGTCTACACACATTGAAACTCAACATAATCCTTCTACATATTTTATTACAACTGGTCGCATTTGATCAGCAATATCTATCTTGATTGTGTATGTTCAATTGATATAAAATGAATGTTATTTGTTAAACCTTTAATCAGGTTGTCCTCATTTTTGATTCCCCCTGAACAATTTTACCTTCAATGTTCTATTTTTATATTTGTTGTGGATGAATGTCTTGTGAACATCTACATTTCTAAGCATTCTGATACACAAAATACATTCGCCAATCTGCAACAGACTCTTTTCCAAGAAAATTGATCTAAATTCTAAGAAATGCGTAGTTTTTTTTTTTAAAAACTAATCACTGATTGGACGAAACTACTTTGTAATACATTTAAAACTTTTATTACATGAAATTTATTTTGATATTATTTTAAAATAGTAATATTTATTGAAGTATATTCACATTTTAAAAAAATATCAAAAATTAGAACTCTAAATATGGTCTACTAGGGCTTAGTTCAATGAGTCTGTACCTTCATGAAATCGCTATAGCATGACGAAAAAGACGCCAAACTTGACCAAAACAAAACTTTATCATCTAAATGTTTACGTTATTATTAAGAGGAAAGATCAAAGTACTTTTGGGGTATTTTTTTTTTTACATTTTTTAATTGTTCCTAGCATCTCCCAAATTTTCGTTAAAGATTTTTTTTTTAGTCAGCAAAATTAACAAATAATCGATCATGTCAGCCATTTTTCCAATTTATAAAAAAAATGAAAATATCAGTTTGTAATTCTTTTAAAAATCAATTATAATTTTTTCAAAACTTATTTTAAGAAAATCAGAAATTATGATGTTGATTGAAAATATTTTGAACCAAGCTTAACTTAGTTTCTGCGCCGAAAAGACGTAGTTTGAAAACAAAGCAGGTCATAAAATTTCGCGTCACTTGAGAAGGTGACGAAAGACATTCATGACGTTTTGATAGCTTACGTGAGGATAATTCCTTCTACGGAAGGAGAGATGTAAAGTTATTTAGATTTAAGTGAACAAATTATTTACCTCCTTATTTTTTAGGAAAATTCAGCGCTCTAATTTTTTTTTTTTTTTTTTTTGTACTTAGCTTTCACATTTACGTTTACGATGCTTTATGGAAAATACATTATAAAGAAATTAAAATAAGACTGTTGAGAGTGAGATTAAATTTCATAAGAAAGGTATCTAATTAATTTATAGGTACCTTTCTTATGAAATTTTATCAGAAGTGTACATAAAATACAAATTTAAATTTCATAAGATGATACTGATACTTGTAGGTACTCTTCTCAGTTGAAATTGAAAAATCAAATTAACTTCTCCACACGTGTTTCGCAAAAATAAATCTATATCTCAAAAGAACATTTACGAAACTGAATGCGGCTTTTAACTAATCTTATAATATTTTAACAACTTAAATGTAAAAATCTATTATAATTAAAGAAACAACAATAATTGTGTTAAAAATTCAGTATTTAAGTTAAATACTAGACAGAAACTCAATCCACGTGACATTTTTATTGCACGCATGATACTTCTGGTCTTCCGTAGATTTGATTTACACTTTAAAGTTTTATTATTGACACAAATTATATTTTTTTATATACTGTTGTTCGTTAGAATGTAAGAAGCTTTGGAAATTATAATCCGTAAATATATATCTACTTAATAACAGCATTCGTTAAATTTTATAAACTTTTCCCTAATTTTAGGAGAATTAACAAACATAATGTCAAAATAATAAAATATTTCAGAAACAATTAATTGTTTTAAAAATTCATTTTTCATCGAAATATCTTTTTGCTTTCAGACAATATTGTCCATGTTCATTAAAATAAATAAAAGCAATTAAAAGCTTTTGAAATTAAATAATACTTTTGTTTTATTGAGTTTTGTATGTTACAATTCAGATATGATTTTGTTGCGGAATTTATGCTAAGATGTGTCAGAAGATGAAATTGAGTGAAGGTCTAAAATGTGTGTGTACATTATACATTTATCCACAACAAATAAATTAAACGAACATATGAAGACAATACAACTTGAAGAAATCAAGGAAAAAAACAACGTAGGTATAGATTTCAATAATAATATGAATTTATATATATATATTTGACATACACAAAGTGATGATAGGTTGCTTGTTAAATGTGGCAAGTGAGATAAGATTGCAAAGAGTGTCCATGCAGAGATTTAGTGAATGAATGTTGGTTTAAGTTTATTTGTGAAATTAAAACAGTTTGATTTCTGCAAGGTAAAATGTCAATTGTGTGAGTTCAAATAATAGTGTGTACGTGTGGGACAATTGCAAGTGTTGATTCAAGTTGTGAAGAGTTGTGTTCCTTTGACTGATATGCTAAAATTGATTAAATGTACAATTACTATTTCGTAGTGATAATGTCACTTTTTTAGTAAATTGTAAGTTAAGTTCCTTCACGCGGCAATAGTAGTGCGAGTTGTGTTGAGTTGATGAGAGGCTGGTAGTGTTATTGAGTCAGTGTGTTGGCACGCGTGAAGTCTGCTGGCATCTCTCGAAACTCAGTGTCTGACTGACTTGAATCAAGTCAAGCGATTCTTTTTCTTTTTTTTTTATAGATTTTTGGGTTTTCAAATAGGCTCCAGACAGTTGCACGGGTAAAAAGGATTTGTCTCAACTTGTTACATTTTTGTGTCCTTTTAACCAAGGGAAGTTGAGTTTGGAAAAGTGAAGTGATGATTGGTTAAAGGTTAATTTGGGGAAGAGTGCATCTTCCAGTAGGGGGTGACAGGCAAGTATGGAAGATTCCATAATTTTCAGGCAGATGTAGTCCAACTAAAAAAACAAACAAACGTGATTTGGTTTCCTCAAAGCCTTGTGCTTTTAACTAATATAATCACTAATCTTCCCAAAATTGAAATTATTGAGTTTTCGTACAATTAGTTATGTGTTTAATACATATAAAAAAACATTTTTGCCGTGACTTTAAAAAAGAAAAACATATTTATAATAAGTTCCATCATGTGTGAATAGTTTCTGAAAGTTTCATTAAAATCCAATTATTTTTATTTTTGCAACATTTTCAAAATTAATGTCTCTCATACAGAAAAAAATGCGCTAAATTTTTATGTTATTTTACTAGTTTCGGTGACACAAAGAGAAACAAGTTTTTTTTAATCAAAATTTAGAATATTCTAAAAGGAAGAAAAGATTTTTTAAAATAATTAAAAATACTTTCTATCTTTCCTCTCAATAATAACATAAACATTTAAACGCTAAAATTTTGTTTTCGTCAATTTTAGCATCTTTTTCATCATCCTATGCTGTTTTTAGCGATCCCATGAAGATACCTAACCGTCAGAATATTTACCAATCAAACCCAGGGATCGAACAACTGGAATTATTGATATTTTCGTGTGCCACATTCTTGAAATTTCCACTTCAAAATCATTTCCACTTCAAGTTCTTCACAACTACATCACAGTTTGCAGGAACTGCCATGTTAATAAGAAAACACATTCTTTGGTCATTATGTCTAGGCGGTTAGCTTTGATTGTTCTGTCTGTGCATATTGTAAAGTCCCATATGTAGAAAATTCGGTCACCTGAAAGCGTATAAAAAGCGATTGAAATAAAACGATCGCAACAGATGTTTTGTTTGTGAAAGAAAATATCTGTGTTTACAACCACGAAAATGTTAATTAAAAAGAAAAAGGGAAAGAAAAAAGAGGTTTTGTGTGGTTGTACTTATTTGGTGTGAGCATTTTAGCTATTCAACTTTGGCAAACGAGCCACCTGTGTACATTTTGGATCGTATCTGGATGATAAAACAGAAAATACTGATACATATGATGCTGATTACCAGTTGTTGCTTCACTCCCCCTGAAATCCTCCACATGTGCTAATTTTCTTTCTTCCCACTTTTTTGATCACTGTAACGAACCAATTCTTCAAGTCTGACAAGCCTCAAATACTATCAGCAAGACAACTTCCCACCTATCTTAAGTAAGCAAATCAACATCTTTATTTGTTTAAACCTTCCAGCTTTCTCCTTCAAACACAAGTTTTAGATGTGTTACAAGAAAAATGATAAAACAGACATGCTAACCAATAAACGCCTTTCTCGTGTAAATAAATGTATATAATAATGATAATAATAATAATACATATTTATCAATGAATTCCAACTAATCAAAACATCTGCAAATTATGCTTCTTCATTTTACACATATAAGACGAATTAGCAAGAAAACATTTTCCACTCATTTACTAGCACTTACTCATCACTTCCTTTTCTGTTGGTTATTATCAATAAAGTTTGTGCATATCATTTCATATTCACATCCCTAAAATAAATAGTGTCATTTGGATAAGCAGCTATAGTTTTGGTTACTTTCCAAGTAAATGCATGTTCATAGACAACATAATTTTCATGGATACTAGACATTTGTATTCGAACCAGAGCAAAAACAAGAACTTCAAATGCCGATATTCTAGACCAGTGGTTCCAAACCTTTCTTTTACCATGCCCCACCTAAGCATCTCTAGAATCCGGATGCTCCCATCTATGACATATAATTCTTATTATTCAAGAAGTGTACTCCTGTTCATGTGGAGGAAGCCTAAAAGGTCATTAATTTAACTTCCCTTAAGAATTTGAGACAATATATATGCAATAGTATTATCATTTAATTTTACAATATTTATGAAAAAATTGTGTTACTAATATATATATATATATATATATATATATATATATATTATAATAAAGAGAAAGAACAGTAAGATATATTATCCGGTGTTCTTATTAATATTTTTATTTTTACAAAACAGTGCTCAATGCAAATTTACAGAGCATAAATATTATAAATTTACTAATTTCAAAATATGGTTCCATCGCTACACAGGAATTACCATGTTTCAAAAACAGAAACTAAAAACTTCAAATTCAATTATAGAATTAAATTTAAGTCTCTGGTCCTGTTTCATTTTCAAGCGAATTTTGGAATATGAATGTTTGTGTTTATAAGCACATACATTCATAATATTAGTTTCTAAGGTTATGGAGAAATCCAATCATTTTAACAAGGGCCGATAGGGTATTCATTTTCACTGACAACTATTGTATCAAAATATGAGTTACTTTCGAAAAGAGGTTAAGTCAAGGTAGGGTAGGGAGCCTTTTCCAACGAATGATGACATCCGTTCAACGCATGTCGTGTTTTTTTCAACGACAAAGTTTTTTTAGCACTTTTGCTTCGCCGTTAAATTTGTACTTGTATACATAAAGATTTTTTCTAAATTTTTTTTCTAAAAGGGTTGTTTGTATATGAATACGTCATATTGAACTACCATTTTAAAATATTATTCTTAATTTTAATTACTAATAGACTATACTTCTTTCGAAACAAATAAATGTAATAGAATTACTTATCAATTACTTAATCCGCCTTTTTTCAACATTATTTAAGGAAAAGTTTTGACAATGTCGGCAAAGACAGCTATTTCATTTCTTTAAGTAAATTTTTATTTTTTATAAGCCTAGTAATATGTAGTTTCTCATGCATGCACAAAGGATATGGGTCATTTAATGGCCTACATATTCTAGCTTTTCTTATTAATTTCCATTTCACAGTAGGAGTTTTATTGGTTTCTTTTAAGTGCCAGAAAGGCATACACACAAATATTTTTGTATGCATACAATATTAACTCGCACACACACTAATTCTCACAGAGACTCGATAGAAAAAATTCACTGTTAATAACTCATTCATGGATTACCCCCACCACACACACACACACACACTAAAAAAAATCAAATTGCACCTCGCCACTCCCATGTGGGGCGTGCGCCACGAATTGGGTACCACGGTTGTAGACAGGCCGACTTACTCTACTTTTTATCAATACACAATAAACGGGGCTCTTAATAAAAGGGGAATTTGAAAAATCATTTCACGGGTTAAAAAATTTAGAATTTAAGTAAAGAAACTTTTTAAAAATATTAACTTTATCAAAGAATGGGAGATGTTATTTTTGGAATGAATAACAATGGAAGACTATTTTTTAAACAATGCAATCATAAAGCAAGCCAGTAAAAACTAATAATTTGTTTCCTCTTTGAGCCCTGAAAAATGCGAAATTAATAAACGGGGTGGTCTTAATAAGGTGATTGGGAGGGTCGGAAAATTTCCTAAAAATGTCTCCCCTCCACTTCTATTGGCACCTAAGGTTACTCCCAGTTGTTTCATTTGACCCTGTGCTGTAAAAACCAAGCTGAATCAATGTTAAATGAAGTAGACGACAGGCATAAATTGCACAGAAATCTCACCGTGGAACAATTTTTGACAAGATCATTTTTCTGGTCATTATCACTGAAGTTAACCCGATCCATATTGACTACTCCTTATTCTGTACTAAGCCAATCTTAATAAATATCAATTATATAAATATCTATAAACGTTTGCATGTCATTTTTAGTTTAATCTTTTTCTGACCTTTTGACGTACAGTTTCATCAAAGTAGTAAAAAATGAACAAATATAAAAAAAAGCATATTTTTTCTGGATTTAGCAAAACATTTCGGTTGTAAAAAAAGTGTCTATTCTTTTTAACTAACTGGAGTCGAGTTATTTCTACAGGTATTGATATGTAAAAGTACCTATCATACTTCTGTTGCTCACTCACATTTGACCTCCATTTTTTTTCTTTTTTTTCTAATCTAGCCTGTTCACGTTTTTTTTTTTAATCTCAGTTATCCAAACATGGATTAGTTTCATATCCAAAAAATGAACAAGGAATGCACGAACATTTTCTACTACTTTCTCTTTTCGCTCAATCTATGCATAAAGAATTTTAATGTTTAGCAATTTTTACGCCTTTCCACTCTTACTTGCTTGTCTTTCTTTTGTTCACTGCCTATTAATAGCAATCATTTTCACTTTATATGCATTTAGTTTTTCCTTTCATTTTTCTTTGGTTTTCTTACCTCCATTCACACCCTCATCCTCTCTTCATCACTTTTCTCAATTTCTTCTGGCGTAGTATTACTGTGGCGGTTTCTCAGTCATAACTAATTTCAGCCCAGATGGTGTAGAGATCAGATAGATACAACACTCTGATTCTAGTAACGGTCGTAAATACAAATATCCTATTATAATTTTCCTTGTCCCTTCCTTTGTTACTTAGTTTCTTAGTTCGCATGACCATTACGTTACGCCCTGTCAATACGTCATAAATAATGAACTATTCCGTTTTGACCGTGTGAAAACATGGAAATGGCATATCAGAGAGAAAATGAATGAATGAAAGAAAGAAACAGTGAAGGAAGAAATGTTTAATGTCCCCTGCCCATACCACATAAATGGAGACGCTACTTGGTTTCAGTAAGAAAGAACAGTGAAATGGAAAAAGTTGTCAATTTCAAATCTTTTCATGATTGTTATTGCGATATTTTGTTAAAGTTATACTCAAATATTTAACGATGCGATAGGGGGATTTCTACGGATATTTTATTGTCGTAGAACTCACCATGAGCTTATTCAATCATTAACTGAAGAATTAAGATTCATCAGAAAATTCAAATAGGAAAACCGTGAAATTTTCACTTGCATTTCTAGTAAATATAATTGAGTCATTTATGTAAAACGATTGTGATAAGCAAGCTTTATAAGACATTACAGTATAGTGAACACATAAAGAGCATCCAAACAAAGGTAAGAATATTATGAATCACGATTTTTAGAAAAGTTTTGTTAATAACCAAAATGAATACTTGTATGCTGTATAGCTATATATGCAGCCAATGCACTGATGACACGGCATCGCTAGGCAGATGGCAAATTAGACTGAAGTCAACGGTCAGTGGCAAGACATACCTACGGGCGGTTCATCCTTCTTGTAGGGTCAACGGCCATCTAGCCGAATAGGGTTGACTTAGATGCATAGCTATGTATGTAGTCAATGGTCTGATGACACATCATTGCTGGACGGAAGGCTTCCTTTTAGTTAACGGTCAGGTCAAAGGGTTATCTTAATGGAATCAACGGCCACAGTCCATGACCAAAACAAGTCTTCTAGTTGGAGGACATCGGCTATGGTTTGACACGGAGATGGATGAGCTCCACCAGGTCTACTTGCCCAAGAAACGCTATGCATGAATGAATAGGTTCCCTACTTTCAACACAGATAAATAGATGGGACTGATCAGGTGCTCAGTAATCTTACGACCATTAGACTGATGATGAATTCCTGTATACTTTAGGAAACTTTATATGCAGATCCCATTTCCACTATAAGTAATCTTTATCTCACCGTTACAAAACTTCCTTCCTTCATCTACTCTTGTAGTGAGCATTTTGAGTTTAGGCCTAAGAACAAGAAGGATTATGTAAATTTGATTCAGCTCCACATTTAAGGGAAGAAAATGGCAGGGGTAAGAAAGATGCATGCGAGCACCAAGCGAACAGACCTAACCATACCAGCTTTCGAGTATACAACTTGTACAATCTACTTTCCTGTCAAAAAGAAATGTTACTTCAAGTTTCTGCATTTTCTTTCTCTTGTTCTATTTAATGTAATAAAACCAGCCTTTACTTTTGATAATGCTAGAGCCAATTCTGACATGAGACGCTTCCACGCAGAACACTTATTGGTCTTGGTTCAATAATTAACTAACCTAGAAGACCATGTGTTGCTTCCAGCATTTCTAATTTCCTCTTCTTCCCAAGTATCTAGAAATCCTAATTCGTATACCTCAAAATACCGTTTACGCATGACAACGATTCTATCTTGACCTGCGTTTCGTACTGTGGGATAAAATCTCATTTGTTTCGTACAATAGATTATATTAGGTTGGTGCAAAAATAATATCGTTTTTTGACGTATTTTTTAACGTCAAAAAACGATATTATTTTTGTACCAACCTAATAGATAATTTGGATAAGTCTTGACCAATTAAAAACAAACAAAAAAACAAACTCTAAATACTGATTGCACTGTTGTGTTACATTTACCTGTTGGAACGAGTTGTGAATGCTACCACAGCTGCAGTAATATGTTCCCTGTATGTTGCAACTATCCACGGCGTGATTTTTATGCCACTTGCGACTGGTGCTGTGTTTACCTGTCGAATTGGATATCTGACAGTCCCTTTTAACTGAAAATTAATTTAAGCCACAAGACTGTTCTGATAAACAGCTATCTATTATTAGTAATTACTACACAATTCCGTTTTCTTTGCTTGTAGCAGGAGCGAACTATAGTCTCTACACAAGAACTTTCAGGCCTTTTACTATGAACGGCCAGTTTAAGAATACTAGCGACTTCTTTCCTTTTTTGTTCTTTAAGTCAGTCGCTTTCTTTTTAACTGAACTTTGTTATTCTAACTCTGTCGGAAGACAGCTCCGTATCTCTTACGGCCAGGGGATAAAACGGACCTTACTGACAAACCTGGGCGGCTATGTCCCAGTACCTTCGGGTGTATATCGTTTTGTTTATAAAGTCTTTGGATACTGGAATTGCCATGTAGGCCTTTTCTTTAGAAAAGGCAGATTCTCTTGACACAAACCAAAATGCCCATAAGCTGGCTAGCTGGAGTCGCTTTCTTGGCAAATCATCTATCACAATGTGGGATACTTAATAACAAAAGCACATGAAAACTGAATAAGATCGGATAGATTGCATATTCAGAGGATACTGAGAGAAGAAATTTTCGTTTTCTCAGTACATAGTTGTAACCGACGCTAGTGTTTTTATATCCCCTTCTCCTACATCTAATTCAGTTGATAAAAACATTACTTTAGTCCAATGAAGTCCTTATAAAGGATAAAACGCTTAATACAGAATTTTTCCCATTCATTTGACTAACACTCTGTTCTATAAAAATTTATATATCATAGATATAAACTTTTACATCTTTTTAGTAACAGACAAATTTAGTCTTTACAAAACAAATCTTTTTATTTACACACGAGTTATTGTCCTCTTTGTTGTTGGCATTAGCAACATTTCAGCCATTGTGCCTTCCAGTTTTCCTCAGATGTATGTTGATTTGGGTAACCTACATGGAATTCCAAACTGAACCCTTTAGTCGATGAGGATATACTGTTCTCTTTTCATTGCCCATGTCTAGGGATATCTTGTCTAGCTCTTATTTTTAGTACCGTTCAGCTATCAGTTGCCCTGTTCCACAGTCCAAATACATACTACTCAGCCTGGAGATAGAACTCACAATTACTATGTCATCAAATCTTTTTCTTGTATTGATTCAACATAAGCTTTTGTAAATTAAAAAAAAAATCTTATTGTAATGATCTGCTTGTTGAGAAAACAATACTTTTGTGCTGAAAAGGATGCTTTCCAAGATGATTGTTCATTGTCAAGTTCTTCAATTTCCAAAAACAAATCATGTTCAATCAAGGAAGAATTAATATATTAAAATTATACTTTATCAGTTCTTTAAGAAATCTCAATTTAAACATTTTCAATTCAAGCTAGACAATTAAGTGTAGGTGATCCATGGTGTATGGTGCTTTCATTTCAATAAGTAACATTTTATTAGAGATGAATGTCCTGTGAGAGATTTATGTATGCCATATATAAAACCACCATATTTCTTTAATGCCCTTTTTTCTTGATCAACAAGTGTTCTGTGATGCCAGGACATGTTTCAAGTAGCAGTGAACATTACATAAGGTACTTTGAAATAGAAAAAATTTCAGCTAATTATACCAGTAATATTTGGATTGCAGACTTTGCAAATTGTATAACCATTCAATTACAAATTTTCATTGGTCAATATTGTAGGGTTTTTTCTTGTCAGAATTTATTATTTTTCAAAATTGCTTGTGTAATAGAAAGGTAATGAAATCTGTCATACTACTTGACTGTGAACCCAAGAAACATACCTAAATTGATATGATTAACTGCAATGACTTCCAGAATGCAAAGTTTTAGCAAATTACCATATGATATTAAAAATAAATAAATAAAAAAACAACAACCGCTGTCAATAAAATGCCAAGAGTTTTATTACAAAATAGGATTTGCAAATTTTATAAAAGACATTGCCAACACCATTAGTTCTTTGTACAGATCTGATTATTCCATAACAAGAATGCAATTGGAGAGACAGATTTTTTTTTCATTACATGGCCAAACAAATATTGGAAAAAAGGAAAGAAAACTGTAGATGAGTAGGACAAATTGAGGCCTGCTGGTTGGTGTTAAAGAACAAATTAAATTTACTTCAAGTAGGATGACGTATTTAAGTCTGACAAAAAAAAAAAAAAATTCAGAAATTCAAACAGCAAATCATGCAAAACAGTCAGTCCTATAACGACTTAGGAAAACAAACTAAAATTATTATGCAAGTTGCAATATAATTTAAAACAGATTATTTTTCTTACTGATTTTCAGTTTATGCTATCAGAAAAGTAACTGGCATTTTTTTTAAAGGAAAGCAAAGAAAACAAAACATACACAATGATTACCAACCAATTTAAAATATCAATATTTCAGTCTCTAGATATAAATTAACTAGCAGCGACTTTACACAGACATTAGAAATCTTTACAACTGCAGGATAGGGCTATTTATTTAAAATATACTATGTAAGTCATATTAATAAATATAAAATCTGTTTTGAAACCAATGCCTTATTTAACAAAATGTTCAAATCTATGCAGATATATTCTAGCTATAATAATATTTAAAAAAAAAAAAATATAAAACTAATTTTAACAATAATTCCCACATGTCCCTCAAGATGTTTGTAAAATATCATAACCACAAATTGGAAAATCCATTTGAGTGCCAACTGAAAAATCAGGGAAGATTTAAAAAAAAAAAAAAAAGAAAAAAAAAGGTAGGTATTTATTTACAACAAAGTAATTATTCCAACCATAAAAATCAAATTTTCCTGATAGAGAAAGTTTAATTTTCTTTGGACATTAGTTGTAAACAGAATTTCAAAATCAGGGAAATTAAAACAAAGCATTAATTTTTAGCAGATTGCTGATAATTGAGAATTAAAATAAGGATGTGTATGCAAGTTGCATATTTCTTTCTTTCAATGAATGGATTCCTAGAGAGATTGGTCTGAAATAAGCCATTGCTTTCATAGCACCAAAACTTTCATCTGGGATATAAAGAAAGTTCTAATGAAATCATAACAGTTGTACATATCAATAGACAGGAAAAGAGGAGAAGGAAAAAAAAACAAAAAAAAAAACACACACAGTAAGAGAAACATTGGTAATTATAAAAGCAAGGAAAAATCATGTTTGTAATGTCTTTTAGAGGTTCACAAGTTTCAAGTGAAATATATATATATATATATATATATATATATATATATATATATATATAATTGTAAGCAGCATATTTGCTTTCAGGATTTGTCAGGGATCTTGAAAAGATGCCTTATTCAGGTTGAAGTGTCCAATTTTGAAAATTGGTCAAAAGTAATGCCTGTGTTCATCCATAATGCTGATGACTAGACAAAAATTTTATTCTGCTGAGAAAAGAATTGGGGTTTTCTTTATAATGTCCATCTGATATTGGAAGTGTCTAGGCAAAATATAATGGACATTTTTCAGACAAACTGATGCTATTTCGAACTGCAGTTGAATATGCCCAGAACAACAGGGAATAACAAAAGCTAACAGCAATAAATAGAAATTGAAACCAAAATGGAGCCACTGCTTGCAGATTGTACCTCCAAGGCAAAGTGACAGGAACCTCATCGATAAACAGAAATTATCCCAAATGAACAATCTGGCTGACACTGGGACATAAACATTCTTGTTTTATCAACTCCATTGATAGCAGCAGATTAAGATCTTTTAAGATTTATATAATTATTGATAAAACATATTTCATTGAGAGCAGAGAAAAAAAATAAAATAAAAGAGGGAGGTGGAATTTGTTTGCAATTCACATATAACAATAAACACTAATAAAACTGGTTGACAAGGGGATCTATTTATTAGTTTCTGCTTCTAGAAACACAAGGGTATTTTCTCATTGTGATCTAATTTGGGATAACACAAAATATAGTCTTGATTACAAAATGTGAAGCAGAAAGAATAGATCACAGCAGTTTGAAATTATGATTATCACATTGCCATCTGATTCTTCTATGGAAAACTCAACAAAAACAAATTAGAAATAACAGTGACAAAATTCAATGTGCTAAACAAAGTTAAGATTTTTCAGGATTAACACTTAAGGATGATAACATTGGAAATAACATTGAAGCTTTTTTAAAAGAATTATAATAATAGCAATAATCTTTTGTCAAAAAATAAAAAATCAATTAACAATGGATATGTCAAAAAAAAGAAAAAGCAGTAAGCAGGAAAATATTTAAGCAATAATAATAATAATAATAGCAGCTGTATATACTAAGAATTAAAATGACAGTTTAAAGAAAATGTCACGCATCTCTACAAACCAGTTAATGCACAAAGAGAAAAGACTAAAATTTTAGAAGGTAATACCTCTTCAAACTATCAAAAACTTCTATCACAATCTCTGTGATAACCAAATTTTTTAACAATGATGTCTGTTTTAATAGTAGTAAATGTAATGTATGAACATTTATAGGATAAGTTCCTTTAGGGGACACTAGACACTTCTGGGCACATGGACTCCACAATTTGTAAACTTGCACCAAAAGTGATGGCTAAATAAAATGCTAATGTAAAACTTTAATGTCTTCCTTTTCCATTATAAAAGTTATATGGTGACAAGGATGAGATATCATTTCATCTTGGTGAGCACCTTTTAATAGCATTTTGTTCCAAATCCTCACATTCATCCAAACTTAATTTTTTTTACACTTCACTACGCACAAACCTAACGTCTTTTGGTCAAACTGATGAATTCTCATCTGCTGAAGGAAATTGGAACACTTATTCTGAGAGACTTGGATATTATTTTGATGCTAATGGAATATAGGAACCAAAGAAAAAAAAGAAAAGTGATCCTTTTTGTGTAAGTGAAATATTTTCCTGACTAAAAGATCTTGTCACAGTGCACAGCCTAAAAGACAAAAGCTATGAAGAGCTCTTATTCACTTTAAAGGAGTATTGTAATCCAGCACAATCAATCATCATCAAATGATTTAACTTTTATATCTGCTGTCAACAGCCAGATCAGTGCAATCAGATTTTATTGCTCATTTAAAAAAAAAAAAAAAATCCCAAATTTTGGTAACATTATATAAAGTCTTGCTGGGGGGCACCTGGAGGTGGTGTAATGGTTAGTAAGCTTGTCTCACTAGAACAATTACAACCGAGTAGTGAGTTTGATCCTCATTGGGTGCCCACTAATTTTAGCCTTGTGCCATATCTAAGCCAAGCTTAGAAAATCACTATAAAGTCTTGCTGGTTGTGAAAGTGGCTAATGATTACATTAGCAGACATCTGTTTTCGAAGAGAAAATTCCCTCAGGCTCAAGAGATATATCCTACTATGGGAAATGCCAATAAAAATGTCAGTGACATTGTGGCTTTCTCAACTCTTAGCACATCATCACATATGAAAGTCAACCAAGTTGAACAGCACATGCCACACACTTGAAAAGTATCAGTGGAATATGATTGCAACAATTTTGCCTGCCATTAGTGGTTGTCTCTGGTGCTGGTCATACATTCCTAGGAAGAAATTGGTTACAAGTTGTTCAGCTAAGCTGGAAATGCATCTATCAGTTCAAGGCAATGAACAACCACATTTGCTGTGAAAGAATCTTTATAAGATATCCTGACTTTTTCAAGGATAAATTTGTTAAGTTGAAAAGCTTCACAACAACATTAAGTGTTGTCCTGAAGATGAAGTCGATATTCTATAAGGCTTGATACGTACTCTTTGCATTGGGTGAGAAGGTGAACAGGGAGATGGACCGACTGCAGTCATTGAACTGATGCAATACTCAGAATAAGCTGTCCCCATAGTAGTTAATAAGATTGAACAGTACCTTCATTTGTGTGGGGATTGTAAAATGACAACAGGTGCACAAATTTCAACCCATATCCCATTCTCAGGATTGATGGTTTGTACACAAAGTTGGGACAGGGTCAAAGGTTCAGTAAGCTGGATTTGAGGTCTGCATTTCTACAAGTTCCATTAGATGAAGACTTGAAGCAGTACATCACCATTATTAGAACTAGAAGACTGTACAGGTTCAATCAGGTATTTCATAGTCAATTCAAATGATATCTGTGCACTTGCAAAAATCCCATTGTTTGTTCAAGTGGTATAGGAATAGATTCTAACACTGAGAAAAAGATGAACATGTGCTACCTCTGCTAATGTTCTAAGGCACCACTACATCTCTGGTATTGGCTAACAGAACCATGGTATCAGAAACATGTTGACTGTGGATTACAATGGCGAGAACCTGCTGGTCATTAAAGACACCAATTCAAAATGGGTTGATGCTTATACAATGAATGCACCTCTGCCCCAAATTGATGGTGTACTGGTACCTGGGGATAGGGAACTAAATTTGCCTCTAGATGTTGCATGCCAAAACATCTCACATCCACAAACCAGACAATTCCTCCAATCATGAACAGGATGCAGCATCTTTAACTGAAACCTCATCTCCAATGTTGCCATTTCAGTCCTGTTAACTCTTTCCATCACACACACACACACACACACACACATATTAAAAGGGGAAAAAATCCTTTTGGTACATTTGACCTTGTAGAAGCAGAATAATCCTCAGCCACATAAAGAGTCATAAGGGCAGTCTACCCAAACTATCTTTCCTTTTCAGTTTAACAGATCTTAGGTGGAGAGATGTAATGTGTAAACATTTATAGGATAAGTCACTTAGAGGTCACTGGACACTTCCGGGCATGCTCAGAGATAAAAACTGGTGTTGAAAGCTACAGTTAAATAAAATGTTAATGTAAAACTTGAATGTCTTCATTTTCTGTTAGAAGCACTACAGTAAAGAAAAAAAAAATTTTTTTCAAAGATGATTTACAACCAATTAAATGAAGATTCATAAAATCGCAATAAAATCGGCAGGAGTTGATTTGAATGGAGTATAAACAAAAAAAAAAAATCATTTTGGAAGAAAAGGCTGCTTTAAATATTTTCTTTCATCCAGCTAAAATATTTATATTAAACATTAAAATTACAAGTTTAGAAAGAAAATTAATATTTTTCTGATGGTGATGGATTATTTTTGCAGTACAAAATAACCTTGATAACATTATGTTGTTTCCTTTGGGGAAGTGGTGAAACAAAAAAATTAAAAATATCTTATAAGATAAAACAACTATTATATGCAATTAGAAGTCGATCACAATATTTATTAGAAAAAAATATAATTTAAGAAACTTAAACAGCTCAATACATTAAAGAAACTGAAGGATACAGAATTAGGAATTAAGCATAAAATATGATAGTATAGAAAAGTGAGTGTGTATGGCAAATGGACAGATAAAAAAAAAAACAAAAAAAAAAAAACACATTAACAGAACACAGGAAGTTCACCTGTGCCTTATTTGGAGCAAGACAACAAAAACTGCAGACTAACAAGTTACATTTTAATCTTCCATTGACACAGATAGCTGTATGTTACAATGAAGAGATCTTGACATTCACTGATGAACAATCAAGTTCATCATTGTGAATGTAAAAACAAGTCATATATGAATTTGATAAAAAAAAAAAAAAAAATCTTTTTCAAATCTATCACAGTCACCAAAAATAGCATTTTAATAAAGTATTCATTGTTTTTATACAATTAACAAATATAGTAAATAATTATAATTGAATTAACAATATTACAGAATTTTTAATGCTGTTAAAATTGTGATTACTTGGCTTATGAAATTTGTATACCTGACAATTGCAACTACAGCAGACCTGATTTATGACCCCAATTTTACAGACACCCACCCCCAGAAAAAAAAAAACAGATAAATTTGATAAAAAAAAAAAAAAAAAAAAAAAAGAAAAGAAAAAAAGTTCACAAAATCTACATTTGTTGCAGTAACAAAAACCTAAAAAGGAATGAATGTAAGGATGAAAACAATCAGTTTAAGAGATAAAAAATAAAGACAGAATTATTGTCATTTGATTCAGCTCTAATTAAGCATAATATCAGCTAAATATACTAAGCATTTAAATGATAGTATAAAGAATGACAGTCTCAAGCTTGCCTACAAACAAGTTAATTGAGCATAATATTTTAATTTATTGACATTTCTGTGAAAAATGCTTCTCCAAGAAAGATTAGGCTTTGAACGATAACTTAATTCCAATCTGTTTAGATTGGATAATAATATTATAGTATACTCATAATATATCAAGTTCAAGAGATCTTTTTTTATTATTTAAAATTATAATGTTTATTTTGCAAATAAAAAAAAAAAAAAAAAAAAAAAAAAAAAGTCAGCTGTAGTTGGATCACATGCAGGATGTGGACGGTAAACAGCTTAAAACTGCAGAAAAATCATGATCAATAAAAATTAACTAAAAAAATTAGAGGCCCAGGAGGACTAAAAGTTATTAAGTTAGATAAAGTTTTCTTTCTGAAATATCTTTAGCTTTCAAATACAACCATCTGTGTCAGTATAGGGTAGAATATTTATTGGTATTTTTAGTAGCAGTATTGAAATTGTAAATGATAATAGATACAAACAGAAATTAGTAGCTTTATGAATACACAATTGAGAAAAATTAGGACTTTCCATAAACAGAGGCATTTTAATATAACAAAAGAATTTTGTTATAAAAAGAAATGACTATCACTATGAAGAAAAAAAAAGAAAGAATATGAAAATGAATATTTCTACACTATTTTATGCTTGAATAAAAGTAATGTTTTCAAATTGAAATTTACATAAATTTAATTGGAAACCTCAAGAGAATATGTTGATTTTAGAGGAAATATACAAAGTTGAAACAAACGAAAAAATTAAGCTTAAGAGAATAAGTCTTTCTTGTTACTTGTTTAAAATTACAAAAATTTTATCAATAAAACAAAAGTTGTACATGAAAAGAATAATAACTCTACAAGATTAAAAATAATAAATTCCTTGGTAAAATTTTTGGAAGAGAAAAATTTGGCTTTAAGAGAAAAAAAGAATTAGTAACAGATTTATGTCACCCAATATGCATTTAATTTTCCAGAAGAAGGGGAAAAAAAAAAAAAAAAAGAAAAAAAAAAAAAAGAAGAAAAAAAAAAAAGATTGAAATAAAATCTCAGCTTTGGATATTGATAGCAATTTTTCTTTAAAATTTTAAAAAAGGTGATTATGGACATTGAAATTCAGTCAAATTTTACATGAGATTCATTACACATACATACATTGATATAGATATGGATATACAGAAAGCTCACTCATTCTTACAGATATGAAATAAAATCAAACAATGGTTTGTAAATACTAGTGCCATAGTAAAATGAGCATTCAAAAATGTTACATGCAAATAGCTAATCATTTTTGTCCATGTCTATGTAATGTATGCTAAGTATAATGCTAATTATAATCATAATAATGTATACATGACCTATTTATTCATGATTGACAAATTTTAAGGAATTTTAATGGGCTCTTTTATATTACAGGTTAGACTGAGTCATAAGATTCTGTGTGGAACCTATAGAAGAGGTAGTAAACCTTCATTGGAGAAAAAAAAAAAACAGTGAAAAACAGAAATAAAATAGATATTGATATTCGAGCAAAATGAATGATTAAATAAAAGCTGAGGTTAGCTGTGAGTACTCCATTGTACAAATAGGAAAACAGAAAAATATTGACAGCAAGTTTACTTTTTTCATATTTATGGATATTATATGGACGCATACATCTATGTGCATAAATATGTACATATATCACAGGATGAAGCAGACGTATAAATACAGTGGAAATAAAAATGCAACAATAGAAAAACAGAAAAAAAAAAAGGCAGAGCACCTTTTTGTAATTTAGGATAAGGCAGGCAGCCCCAGGCACAGCATTATCATCGCAGTGACAAGAAGTTGTGTTAAATTCAAGGGTGGGGAGGGGTGTCAGTGCTCAAATTGTATCAAAAAGGAAGAAAGGAAGGACAAAGTTAGCAAGGTTTGCTTTTTTTTTTGTGGAATGTTTGGCTTTAATTTTCAAAGAGAACAGCTTGTAGTGTACAAAGAACATGCAGGTGTACACAGCTGAGAGAGAGAGAGAGAAAGTGAGCAACTTGGCTCTTTGAATGACAACAACAGCAGTAGCAGCTTTCACTTGTCAATCAGTTACTTGCACTTTGACCAATGAGAGTAGCAGAAGAGTGCAGAAGATTTCCATCTTCTTGTGTCTGCTTTCTTTCTCTCTATTCAGACATCTTGTCATTCTCATATCCATTGATTCTCTTTTGATAATTTTTGGAATGTATCACAGGCAATTGAATCAGCAAACAATTTTTTCTTTCTTTCTTTACTTCTTGTTCAGACACAAACTGCTTTTAACTGTTGATAATTGAGATTGCTTATATATATATATATATATATATATATATATATATACACACACACACACACAAACATACACGTGTCAATAAGAAAAGTTACCTATGCCAGGTGTATATAGATGCACAGCTAATGCAATGCTCACAAGTGCACCTTCATACACTTTATTAAATTGGATGAATAACTTTTTTTCATGTGAAAAACACAAGAAAATGTTCAAATTAAAAAATGGTAACATGTAGAGAAATCATTTTACAGTCACAACCAAAGTGGGAGGAAAAGTAAAAAAAAATACACAAAATCAAGTACAATCAGCCAGTGGAGTTATAATACAGGGATTAGTAGCCACTAGTCTAGGCTCAGCAAAACATCCCATTAAACACAATCCACAGCAATAGTAGCAATAAGGTATTTGGGTGCTTACCCCCATCATTTTATCTTGTATAAAGTATGAGTGACTGACAAAAAGGGAGGCGCCATCAGTCTATCAATTAACCTATCATAAAATGTTAGGTCAGTCAAGTATGCAGCAGTAGCAGTTAAAAGTGATATAAAAAAAGAGAAAATGAATAAAGAAAAAGTGAAATATTGATGCTTAACTACTGCTGCTTGTAACATTAATACAATACCACCACTGACTTCAAAACTGGTATCTTACTTGTGAGCAGTAGTGGTAATAAGCCATATTAGAACAGGTGCTATGGTAGCTACATATTTTCCTTATAGAGTAAGAGGAAAAGGAAAGTCAAAGTGCTTGTGGCAGAGAGAGAGAGAACAAGGTTATCTCTTATCCATTCAGGTAGATAAAGTAGTAGTTGTCAGTGGCTGATCTGTTAGCTGGACTGGTTATAGTCAGATCTGGTGGTGATGGATGGATGGATGAAGAAACGACTGACATGCTTGTCAGAAGCAAGGAGATGAGGCAATGCAGAATGGACAAACAGCCAAGGCTCTGTCAATCAGAGTGCCGCTTTCTTTCCGCCCTTGCTTCCACGTCCAAGTCGGTTGCGAGGCAGAGTTCCATAGGTATTGGCCTGGGATTGCTGCAGAAGCAAACAGAAGAAGCCAATGTGATGTTAGATTTTCCCATTTAATGAAGCAGCAGAGTGAGAAGCAGTAATTCCTATTTACAGATACACTGAGAAAACACTGAGACAGTTAACCCAAAATTAAAATGACAATAGCAGCAGTCCACTATTTGGAGTAAGTCATTCATAAAAAAAAAAAAAAAAAAAAAATGATAATTAGCAACAGTTCAATAGTAACACAAAGTTAAGATAAATTAGCATTAGAATAAGTAGATAACCAAACCAGATTATTGGATTCTGAGAAATCCCCAAAACTGAAGATTGCACAGAATGGGTTAAGCTGGTTTTGCATTTATATGCAGACATACTAAGATAATTATAAATAGAAAAAAAAAAAAAAAAAAAAAAAAAAAGGTCAAGTAGAAAAACTTAAACACACAAGCCTAAATCTATTGCATTTTATGCACACACAATTTTGGAATTTTCAGGTAATTGCTTTAGTATTTGCAGCAAGTAAAAATCTGTTAAAACATTCTATGTGAAATATCAACAACTCACAAATAATTTCAGTAGTTAATAGAAGGGAATGATATTAACCACCAACCACCCATGAAGATGAAGATGTTTAGCATAGAAAAATTCAAAGGTTCTTTCATACAATTCAAGGCTCTTTTAATTGTGTAATAATCCAGCTAGAAATTTGTATGAAACCTTGAATTGATTGAAGATTTAAGTAGAAGACATAAAAGTGACAAAAGTTTGTCTGCAAAATCTTCAAGGCAATTTTTTTTAACAAGATTCATCATATGATAATTCCAATAATCAAAGGAAAAATCTTCAAAAGAATCATGTTTTTTTTTTCTTTTTACTAATTTTAATTAGTTACTGTCCAGAATGACCAATCTTAAAATCATATTCACCCAAATACTTAACAGCAGACAATCTATCCATTACTAATCTTGTTTTGTAACTGAATAGATAATCACCTTGATATCTAGTTAGCAACTCAACAGGTTATATACTGACTGCAAATCCATTAAGCATCTGAGAAATTAATCCAGAAGTTTTCATTTTAACCAACATTTGAAATTTTGTTTAATTATGGCAAACATAACTAGGGATTGAAAAATTAATTTGTTTAGTAACCAAACAAGCTTAAATAAAATAAATGCCAATTTGTTATAAAAAATAAAAATAATAAAAAATAGCCCAATATAAATTATATACAAATATAAAAGTGAAACTGCTAATTAGATGCATTTAACAATATTTGTCAGTGGTGTCTCAGTGCTAATGTACGTTATTAAAAGTCAATTAGGCATGCACTATTGTTGATTGTCAGAAACAAAAATAAAGGAGAAAAAACATGATGCAGTATTGAGGAGATAGATGTTGTTGAAATATCAACCACTTTCTAATTATTATCACAACAGAATGAATAGAAAGATTTTAATGAGATGTTAAAGGTGAAAGTAGATAGAGATTACCCAGAGTTCAAGACAGAAGGGTTCGAGCTTCAAGGCTGATCATTTAAACAATTTTGAGGTTATCATTAAACATGAACAAAAATTCAAATGCATAGATTTCTCAGTTTATAGATTATTTAACATTTGAAGGGGTTGTATTCAATGCAAATTTTTTTCTCTAAATTCATGAATAATTTTTTTTATTTTTAAATTTGATAGAATAAATCCTGCATAGAAAAGTCTAGAACAGTAAGAGAAAGTACTAAATAATACATTATGAATTTTCACAAAATATTAAAATATTGCAACAATGTAATATTGAATAAAAATTATGATTGCATTTTTTTTTAAATTAAAAATAAAAAATTCTCTCCAACAAGCCAATTGTAAAACATCTTCAATATTTAGGATCTATAAGAAATGGAGCACAAAAATGAATCATGGTAAACAGCCCAAAAACAGTTATGAAGGGAAAAAAAATCTACTACAGCCAAATGTGGTGTCATGTTACTAACAAAATAGAGAATTTGTTAAAATGTCAAGTAGGATGAAACTAAGCCAAAAATTAACAAGTAAATTTAGGAGAACAAAGGCAATAACTGAGGAACGAATGATAAGACACAAATGAGTATTAATCAACCAACGTATGAGTAGTCAAAATTCTGCAGACCAAATCTACTCACAAAAGACATTTGTCTTACCTTACGAGCAAATCGGTCCCTCAAATCCTCCAAACTAGTTGATGCTCTGATTAGTTTCGCAATTGCATCCTACAAAATTATTTACATCTAGACCTCAACAAAAAATGATTATGCACAACTGTATTTCAACCACTTCACAAAACAAGTTTCAGAACTGATTTACTTTAATTTCATGTGCTAAATATTCTAAATTACAAAAATAAACAAAATTGGCAGTTTTTGTTTGTATAGAGAAAGAATTGGAATGTACATTCACAGTAGACCAATTACACTGAAAATGTTGTTTAAATTTTGTGTAACAAAATCCTGTAAAACAAGTTCCATTTCTTTTTTTTATGGAAACAATTTTAGTATAATCAAATGCAATGATTCTGCTCAGGCAAATATCTGCCATGCCAACCAAGTTAAATCAAAAGAAAACTGAAGCTTTATGATTTGAGCAGTCAACTTGAAAACTTTAAACAATTTAGGCAAGAGCAAATACATTCTTGTGAAAAGGGTTAGTAAAAAAAACTGGAATATATGAATTCATTAGATTTTTGTTAAAATTACTCTCGTTTGTTCATAAATTATTCTTATTCTTTTGGTTGCATTGGAATATTATGAACTCTGTAAAGGTATTTAAAACTAACTTCTCTTATATCATGAGTAATTATATAAAAAGACAAAACCAAATAACGACCAACTATTAAAAATATATAATATTAAAAGATATCACAATGCATGGATGTTAAAACTGATTATTGTTGTGCTGTATGAATAAGGATATCACCTCAGGGAATAGAGACTAGAAGTAAGATTATATGAAGTTTATTTTGGCTTTAAGGGAAATATAAAATAGTCTAAATGCTATTTAATAAAAAATAAAAAAAATAAAATAAAATTTTTTTAGAAGTCTTTATTTCATAAAAATATATCTTCCTGTTGAAATATTGTACGTAGTTTATATATTTGTAGTACTTTTTGAAAATGTTTAATTGTTAAAGAAATTGGCTATGCGTTTTGAATTAATTTTGAAATACTATCATTAAGAAATATCAAAAAAGAAGCTCAGCTCTGGACTGAAAGAATTGTTTTAGACAGATTATTACAATATAAGCAAAAGCAGTATGCGGGGAAAAAAAAAAAAATGTGATTAGATCAAAGAGAAAAATGATGATTTGGCTAAGGATGAAAAAGAGCAAAGTGATATTAAAACAAAGGCCACAGACAAAACACAGAAGATAAAGATTTGAAATTTATAAATGCTTTGTTTACAGTTGTCTCAAGGCATTTGTTTTATTTTTTTAATTTTTGCAATGGTTGTGGTGTTTGCTAACATTAGTTTAAAACACCAGTTGAGCTGAACATTAGAAACAGAAAATCAACTTGATACAAAAGGCCTGTTAATACTGTTTATAGATGTTTATATATATTTCATTAATGTTACAGCACTTGCAAGGTTAACATTACACAGGACTTTCATAACTTGACAACTCAACATTCACATAAAATATATTTCTTGCCTTTAATTTTCTCCAGGTAGCTGTAGAAAGATAGGGAGAATGTGTGCATGCATGCGTGTATAAACACACAAACTGTACAAGGAGAATTCCTCCAAGCCCCTATCAAAGACTGAAATCATTTGCATTACATATCTACTGAGTTAAAATGTTGAATCAGTAGAGGCAAGAACATCACTGAGGTTCATTTATTGGCCACATAACTAGCACAGAATGAGTTAATAAAAACAGCTTCTCAAGTATTACAAATGGAATTGATGCTTTTAGGACAAGAGCATCAGTCATACACATCAGTTGTGGCAAAAATAAGATATTTAAAAAAGTGAAATGAAAAAAATAAATATTTACAATAAATTGCATCTATATTTCTTCAAATCTTACAAATTATCTAAAGAATTTGAGGTGAAAAGGAATATGCAAACCAGTGACCAATATACAGACACTCCAAAAATTTGAGGACAACTCCAAAGAAAGAGGAAACAAAGCACAACATTCAGATGAAAAAAGAAAAAAGCCACACAAATACTAATGGAATGTTTTGTAACAATGTCATGGCAGCAGCAGCAGAGTAATTTTTCTATCATGATTAATAACAGATTATTTGCTTATAGAGATGCCACTTTTATGTTAACATAGTAGAGTGCATCTATATTTCTTTAAATCTTACAAGTTAAATATAAAATTTTGAGAGACTAATTAAAAGAAACAAGTTCTAATACTGGAATAATTAAATCATTTTTCTTATCACATGTGAAAAAGTATATTTTCTTTTCATAAAAATTATTTTTTAACAGTTGCTTATGCTTATTTTCTGTTGCTTTTAATTTAATGAGCAACTTGACAGTTCAAACAAATTTTAAAATAATATAAGTTTTAAAGTTAAAAATCTAAAAGTCAATAATGATATGATGTAAGCAACAGTGAACTAGTTTCAAAATTTCTTCTTGAAATTGTTTAAATAAAAATCAAATTTACTTATTTCAAAAAATGAAAATGAAATTCAGGTAAATTTAAATACATTTTTCCTGTTAAAACATTAAATAAAAAATTATGAGTGATTAAAAATCAAGTGGCACAGCTGTAAAAACTTTTGCATGTTTTTTTTATTTTCACTAAACTTGTATTCCATGATGGAAACCATAAGCTGATGTAAGTAAAAGTTAAAAAAAACAATTTGAAAGGAAGAAAATGAAAATAAATTTCAAAATAATACAGGTTTCTTTAGTTCAGAAACAAATCAAATTTTTTGTGAAAACAGAAGGCAAATTTTTGTTTTAATTTATAAAATGGTATCCCTTTTTCTAATTAGTCCCATGTAAAATCTATAATTATTCTGGAGAATATTTATTGGCAATTTGAACTTTAATACTTTTAATATTTACTTGTGAAAAAGAAGTAATGTTTTACAACCATGGGATCAATTAAAATGTGATGCAGCATTGTAGTTTCTTGACAATTTGTATTAGTGCTAGAATTTAAAAATTATATAATAGGCAGGAAATTTAAGTTCTAATATGATGCATTCTGTAATATATCTGTTTTGATATTTGGACTAATATAACATGACAGACAAAAAAAAATCTATAAAATCCCTTAATGCAATAACTATTTTCGAACAAATTTTCTCATGAAAACCTGGATTAGAATAAAATAACACACAAAAAAAGAAATTACAGGTATATCTCCGAGTATATATAATCACCACACAAAAACAACTTGTGATTATATGAAAAAACAAAACAAACAAAAAACAAACTAAAATATTAGTGTTCAAAGATAAAATCAATACTGGTGTTTGTTGTTGTTGTTGCTGCTGCTGCTGCTGCAATGCTAGACATATATGGTAAGAACAAAACAAATACAAAATATGGAATAGACAAAAGTGAGAGGTGAAGTAGTACATAGAATTAGTAATCCCAGGATATCAGCGGAAGTGGGAAATAGGTGACGGTGGTAGTAGTAGTAGTAGTGCTTAATGTTTCCAAGTGCGGCTATAGTCGGAAGAAGACCAGGAATAGCGGTGACGGGGAAGTGAACCTGTCCCGCTGTAGCTGGGATAGCCAAGATAGGAAGAACTGCGGACCTGCAGAGAAGAGTAATAAAGTTTATTGTAGACATCAGCCAATAACCAATCAGTTCCACCACCGCTTAGGGAATACAGAAGATGGCTCAGAACCATCAATTTAAAGGTCAGAAGATCTTCTAGGTAAGTAGGCTTTGTGTTATGAATAGTTAGTTTTAACTAATAAGCTATTGAAATTACAATCAGGTTTTTACAAAGTTCCTCATGTAATCAATCATATCTAATAGAACCATAAACATGTATAAGCATTAGAAATTATGTAAGCAGTGGTGGTAAAGAAGGATGCTTCTAGTAAACTCTTTCTCAGAGCTGACCAGGTGAGGTAAGAAATACAAAGTGGTCAGATACAAGATTATTATGTGGACACATTGCATAGTCACATGACAATTTTTAATGCTGAATCATTATAGAATTATTAAAAATAAGCAAAAGATAATGGTTTATAATCCTTTTCAACAGTTGTTTTTATATTATGTGTCCCAAAGGAAATAAAACTGATGTGGTTTAAGTATTTTGGCGGTAATAATTCCAATTTATCTTGCTGCTTGTTTATTATGACACTATGTGATATGAACAAAAGTAGCTGAAAAACCTGACATCTGACCACCTAACAAAATATCAGCTCTTAAAAAGAGCAAAATCCAGAATCAACTGTGTCAGTTGGAAGAAAGCCCACTGACAAATTGAGAGAAAATATCAACTTTGGTTTTTCCCATATCTTCATAATCTAAAAAGAAAAAATCATTCCACTATTGAGAAACCTTAGATCAGGACAAGGATATTTTCACATCTACCAATTCCATGACCTTGAACAAAGTGCAAATTGAAAAAAATAGAAAATGAATGTTTTGTATGCTTGCTGTATGAAATTCATTGCATCTGAAAGAGAAAAAAAGGTAGATACCATAGGATTTATTTAAATAAAAATATTAAGTAAAGCTCTGGCCTAATTTTTCTTCTTTAATTTTTATTAGATTACAAGTTGTAAAATTCTAAAATTACAATCCGGACCTTCAAAAATTGTTAAATCTGGGACCTTCATGCATCATTTGTAGAAATCTTGATACATGCTCTAAAGGTCTCTAAATTAAGAAACAAGTCCTCAACACAGCTTCAGTTCTTTTTAAAACATTTGAATAATGGTTAGATATTTTGGAACAAAAATGAACCTAATTTAGTAAATCTCAAGAGCACAAAACTCCCCCAAACAAAAGCATGTGGTCAGCAAATGTAAACAACAAACAAAAGTAAACTGAGCAAAAACAGCAGCATACAATACAAAGCTGAATAAAGCTACTAGAATTTAAACATTCAATGAAACAGTTAATAAACATTTTCATTCAGTACAATCCTTTGTGTGAATACTGTTGATTAAAAGCATTGTTATACATATAAAAAGGTTAACCCAATGTATCCAAGATGTAACTTAACATGCACATTTAATTAGAGATTGGCATTTATGTTAACACTCCAAGGAAATCAGTTTGTTGTATGTCTCTATACACATCAAATACCATTGGGCAGAAGGATTTTCCTTTGTGTCAAATTATTTCATCAAAACTGACAGACATATCCTTAACTACAGAATAAAAAGATTGAGATGTCCCTAACGGAGGAGTTTCAAAAATAAAACACAATTTCAGTAATTATGATGAAAAAAAAAAAAAAAAAAAAAAAAAAAAATCAACTGCAATTTTTAATTTGATATTTTATCAGTAACTGTTTCAGTTTCATTTCTAATATCCTTTTGAGTACATGAAAGATTAATAGCAATTATACCGATTAACAAAGTATTTAAATAATTATCCCATATTTTATGAGCTTCTTATATATTTGTTTGAAAACAAATTTCTTATCACTTGTTATCCATTCATCTACTTTGGTTAAGACAAGACAATTTTTGACAATTATAAATTTAAAGGAATTTTTCAAATAGTGAAATACACATTTTCTATCTAATTTTTAATGAAATTTCAAGTGATGAAAAGCATAAAATAAAATCTGTTTGACTTGCTGCTTCTCATTTTAAGTAAATTGCTTATTATTTAATGAAATTACATTAAGACCTAAAATATTAACTTTTAGATGACTTGTCTATTTGAAGCATCCTCATAGATGTTAGAGGCATTGGGTACAACAGATTAAGAAAATATAAAGCATCTTTAATCATTTTTGTTATAGATAAGGAAAATAGAGTTTTAATGTAACTGCCTTCTTCAGTTCTGTAGTAACACATTAGCCTTATATCAGAAAAGTAAAGAAATTAGTGCAAAAAACTTTATCTTGTGCATTTTACCAAAAAGGAGGTGAAAAATTTAATAAATTCTTTCTATCACATGTAGATTATAGGAGTTTAAAGTCACTAACCTATGATAAAATTTTCAGTAAAAAAAAAAACTACTAATTCTTCTAATATTTAAGATATAGAATCTTGAAGTATATTTTTATCAAACTTTTAAAACAATATATTTCTTGAGAAATAAAAATTAAAAACAAAAATGATCTTTTAGATTACAAATTAAAATTGAAAAATGAAATCCATCACTATATCCAAAATAGAATTTAAAAAATGAGAAAACTTCAATTATTTGAATGTTTTCAGCTATGTTTAACTTTAAAATAAAGATAAAATATTCCAATTGACTGCTAACAGAACTTTGTATTGTAAACCATATTTCAAAATATTAATGGAAAAAATAAAGAGCAAAAATCTAGACACTAAAATAAGAGTTTTATGAACATTAGATGAATTGCATTCATGAAACTAATATTTAATTTTCTTGGCATGTGATTCAAAGTTTATTAAAAAACTGATGAGAAACTGAGACCACTGAACATATGCATATGGTTGAGTCATAAATAACTTCCATTTTTGTTTATCAACTTTCTTCTTCAAAATATTACAATTGGTTTCCAAAAACAGAAATTACTTCTGACAATCTAATATATAAAATTTTTCAGAAAATATTTAAAAGGTATACTCATTGAGTATTTTATAAATTACAATGATTTTCCTATTATATTGAAATAATAAAGTCAATAGTTGATGTGTGAAAAATCCTGAAGCTCAACTTCAACTTGTAACTGTCAGTATAAAATATACAAGATAATAAATATAGATAGTTAAGAAAAATTTATGTAGTGTGAGTAATAAAGTGATTTTTACAGATAATTTACAAGTCTATGAACAATTTGTCAAAAATAGGCACTTTTGAAGATGTGGTTTTATAAATACTTAAGCAATAGTAATCAATAGGCCTAAGAGGACTGAAAAATTTAGTCAAAATCCACTTTGAAAAAAAAAAAAAAAAAAAAAAAAAAAAAAAAAAATCAAAGTACATTTTAAATATTACTATATTTAATAGTTTAACTGCATCAGCATAAAACAATGGTAAAAATTTTGTGTAATTTTGCAGTTGCATTTTCTGCAGGAGCAATTGAAAATTTTTATCGATATAATTGCCAAATGTAGAAAAGAATTCTGCTTTTTAACAAAAAATAAAAATATCCCAAGAAAATAAACCTGAAACCAAAGAAATTAAAAGTAATGAAATAAGCAACCTAATCTCCCCTACTTACTAATGAGATATTTTGGTAACACAAAGCCTGTTTGTTTATTGATCTTGAATAATGCATTTTGTTACCATAACAAGGGAATATATAATTAAGAAAGGGTGATTAGGCTGTGTAATCAAATATATGCAGCCCTATTCTGTTTTATATTATAGAATACACATCAGAAATATTTATTTTTATTTATTACTTTGTATTGTAATGTACTCTGTCATGCTTTACTCAGATATAAAAACACTTTAGATTATTTAAAATATTTGCTTTCTGATTAAGTAGCCTGTTAAAATAAATGAGTTTTATACAAATTATAAATTTTAATCAACTTATAACCAGAGATAACCATTAAGTAGGCAAGAAAGATTGCAGTTGTCAATGAAATAGAGGAAGTGTGAAAATGATTTTTTTTTTCGTTTCAATCAAATTAATCTGAAGATTGAGAGTGGGGCTTATATTGGCAGTTAGATCATCAGAAAACAAAATAGCATCAAGTGGACATGGCATTTAACTTACTAAAGAGTTTTGCTGTGTTCTGAATGTCATTCTTGATTGCTCGCAGAATAGTAAAATAAATTAAAATCAATTGTGACTGAGTAATACTTTTGGCCAATTAAGTGGTTGCTAAACAGGATTAATGAAATACTAGACATTTACTTTTATTATTGGACTCAATCTTTTAATATTACTGATCCATAAGATTAAAAAGAAAAATACTGTGAAAAGTAGAAAGAAATTACATTATATTTCAGCAGTGAAACCCTTCAAATGCCATTAAAAAAAAAAGATAATGAACAAAGAAATATCTTCATTGATAACACAAACTGATGTTATCATTAAATAATTTCTTGGTCTTATTCTGTATTTTTTTAGCCAATTTTATAAAAATATTTTAAGGGTAGAATTTTAATATTATTTCTTATAATACTGTCAACTTATTCTAAAATCAACAGTAAAAATTTGTAAATTATTTTTTTTTTTAAATATGCTTATTATGCACTGGAGTAACAAATTATCCCATTTTGGATAGGGATGGATTCTTTTGTCTTACTTTTCATGTAATAATTAAATCAAAATAAAATGTAATTTAACAAAATCATGTTCATATAATGTGTAGATTGCTAGACCAAAAATAGAATTAAAAAAGATTTGATGAAATCAAGAATAGAATAAAGCTGAAAAAGAAAGAAAATCATGCTTACCTCCTTTTTTGTCAAATTACGCAAGTCATAACCAGTGGTACTACTATATCGGCTACTGTATGAACCTAAAGTGTAGGGCTTAGTCAGGGAAGACGATGAGGGACTACTTTCTTCAGGAACACTGTATAATCCTAAGTAATGAAAAATAAAAAATTAACATCATTTTTGTTGTATATCATGTATTACAGTTGCAACTTTATGCTCATCATAATCAAAATTATTAAAAAATTGTTTTTTATTGCCAATAAAAATAGACAAAATGTTGGAACAGTTAAGAATGTAGAATAATCTTTGTTTCAGCAAATGACAAGAAAAAATAGGCCAATAAAAATTTAAGAAAATATTAATAGAAACAGGAAGAGTTGATATGTGAATGCTAAATATTTTTTATTGCAGTTAGACAAAAAATCTTTCAAGAATTTCTTGGTGTTTTGAATCAACATTTGAATGTGAAAATTTTATTTCTTGGATGATACAACCAGTAGATCCACTCATCTTTCATGAGTCAAACATTAACATGCAGCAAGTTGTTCATAAGTCTTCAGAAATCTGCAATTCAAAATGTAATATACACAAAAACTAAATGCAATAAACTCCTCATAAATGGTATGCAACAAATAAAGTTTATTTGTTCATGTAAACTGTCTAAATTTATAGAATTATCAGTGGTGTAAACACATTCAATTATTTTATAAAAACATTAAAAATATTTTAATAAAGTGAGTAAACAGTTAATAAAAATATACAATAAACTCAGCACAATTTAAGTTAGGTAAGTTATGAAATGAATATATATTTTTTGTTTGGAAGTTAATAGAAAGATTTTGTTTTAAATATCAAAGTTGTTTATACAGAATTTTTATAGTCTTAAAGAAAAATTCTAAGGATAAGGATAGTAGTAAGGATAATGCATATAAAAAATATATAGTGTAAATGCATTATCAGTACTAAGTAGTTTAATATGATGGAAAGATTCAAAAGAAAAAAACGTTTCAGGAAATTTCAACATTACTTGTATGGAGTTTATATAACATAAATGACAATTAGTTACCAATGGAGAAATAAATATTGCAAGTGTTTGATTTACAGCTCTCAAGTCAGAGTAAGAAGTTATGCATAAGAACCTTATTCAAAATCATTATTAGTTGCAAAAAGATTAATCAGCCTAAAGCTGATTATTGCCATGCTTGAAGCATTCATTCTGCTTTGTAGTTTATTTTCTTTTATTAAAATGTTAGTTTTTTTTTTTAAAAAAGTACAAAAAATAAATCCCTTATATTTCACAATACTTTAGTAATGGAAAATCAAATGAAATTTCAGGAAAATTTGTATGAACAATATCACAAACAAAAAAAAAAAATTCAAGCTTTAGGATTTGTGCTTTTTTCAGAAATTCTGTAAGTGAAAGATTTATATCAATGCATGCAAGCATTTTAAAACTTTTTTACAAGTTCAATTAACTAAGGTTCTTGAAAAAGGAAGAAAATTAAGATTTTTTGTTTATACCAAGTACCATTTTATCACCTATTATGAATGAGTAAAAAAAGGTAATTGATGATGCAAGAAGTTAACTAATTTCAAAAAGCAAAAGACAAACTAAAAGAACTAAAACACAAACAAACCTATATATATATATATATATATATATATATATATATATATATATATATACACACACACACACACACACAAGACTAGAATCAGACATAAGCATTTTGTAAAAATGTTGTTTTCCACTACTTATGTTAGATCCAATTTAAATATAGAAGATAGTCAATATTCACTGGCCAATAAAATCAGAAAAAAATAAATTATTCTCACTGGAACCTGAAGTAATTTCATTATTATAAAAATGATTGATTAGTTTACACAAATTTCTCTTTTAGAAATAATAGGCTTAAATATTCAGTCAACAGTAAGCATCACTATAATTATGCATGAAAAATATTTTATACACATTGGTAATGATGAAAAAGGCATTCATTTTATACAACAAATATTTTCCAATATAATCTCCTTGCCAATGCACTTAATTTTGTGGTGAATAACTCAATTTTAACAACCATAAGTTTCATCCACCAAAGTAAAAAGGATTCCCTGCATGCAGTTAAGAATGTGTGTCCTGTATGATTTCAAATTTAGGCTCTCAGTTGAGGTTAATTGATGCACTGAATTAAACAGGAGTTCAGAGAAGGAACTATTGACTGTATGGCACCTCATGAGCAGTTCTTCAAATCCTATCATGACAAATTTGAGACATTGGAAAAACACTGAACAAACACTGGAGGTAAATTAATGAGTTATAGTAGTCAATCTACAGTTGAGTAACCAAGAAAGGGCACACCAGTTTAATTACACACAGTTTACTATCATATCTCATTTGGTTGCAATGAGCAAAGTCTTTAAACTTTAAATTGAAATTTACTAATGGATGACAATCAAAATCAGTATTTAGATGCATTCACACATAAATGTACACCACCATCACAGAAGATGAAAAGTGGTGCCTCTACATAAATATTACAAGCAAATGAAGTTAGACATAGATAACAAAGACAAAGCCTGTTTTGTTGTTGGTGTGAAACACTGTTTATAGATTATAAATACCACAATGTAATGCACAAAGCTGCACAGTTCAGAGTTTTATAAATGACAATGACTTAAAAATAGCACACTGCAATTTTTTCTTAGATTCTAAACCAATGTAAATATTTCACAAAAAGAATCTGTAATATGCATACACATTGGCAGATAAGTGATAAATAACAATGGCAATTATTTAAATAAGTGTTTTTTTATTATCAAATAAAATTTTGATGACTGCTAAACAATCCAATAATTTGATTACTTAGGATTTTTTATAAATTTGTGTAAGGCTAAATTTTGTGTATTCTACCTTACAGGAGTCAAATAAAACAGACCCCATTGTTAAACATTTTCCTATTAGTTTTTATATATATATATATATATATATATATATATATATATATATATATATATATATATTACTAACAAATATCATTTACAACATAAACTATAACATTTAATTTGCATAATTTAAAAAAAAAAAAAAAATATGATTTTTATCTGTGTTATTTTTAATCCAGGAAAAACTTGCTATATAAGCAATGTTTCAATTGATAAATTTCTTTTTTATTTTAAATTTATCATGTTTATATCAAAAGAATTTATACCTAACTTGTAAAGATTCAGTAGTAAATTATAAAAAAAAAAAAAAAAAAAAAAAAAGACGTGTTTACATTTAAAGAAAATGCAAAATAAACAATCTTAGCTTTTAAAAATAACTTTTTTAATTTTAAGAAGCAAAGTAAATTTTTTTAAATATTCAATTTTATAAAATTTTAGGCCCGGCAACATTAATAATGATCTTATTTCCTTCAGTGTAACTATTGTTGTCTGCCATCACATTACTACCCATTAATTGACTAGAATCAAAGGAAAAAAATTATCTAAATAAGTCAAAATAATCTGTTTAATGAAATTTTCTTAACACTATCAAATTATTTAAACAAGTGACAAAATAGTAAGTTTGATAAATTAATCTTATTATTAATAATAATATAAACATTATTTTAACTTAATAAAAAGAATTAAAATAATTATTTAAATATATCAAATTTTAATTGGATTTAATTGAAAGATATGTAAACAAAATAACTTTTTCGTATTTGATTGAAGAAAAAAGTTAGTCTAATAAGTGAAATTAATTTGTTGTTGAATTAATTTTATGACTATAATAATAAAAACATTAAGAACTATTACAACTTACTTTTCTTTGTCTGTAGGATGAGTGCTTGACTAGTCAAGAATAAATTCTTGAAAAACAATGTTTTTTAATGTTTTTAATATAAAAGTAAATGTTAAAATAGATTAAAGTGAAAAGAAATCTCATATCGTTGAAAGTAAAAGGTTTCCTAATACATTGGCACATCCAAGTGCTATTTCTTTTATGATAAGTGTTTTCTTTCTGAACTAATAAAGGTTCAATAATAAACATGCTTATTGAATCCTCTGAAACAATTTCTAGACTTAAAAATAAAAGTTAGGATAAGAATAAAATACATTTTATAATTTTCTTACATCCAAAAATAATCCACAAGTTAAAAAAAAAAAAAGAAAAAAAAAAAGGATGAGCAAAAATTCAGCTCAATGGATCTCTTATTACCTGTCCTTAGTCTACTGGAAGCAGAGTTTGTGTGATAAATTTGTCTGGTGCTTGCCAGATCTTCTTTGTCTTCTGGCACATAATGTGGATCATGGTCCTTTTTTCGGCTTTCTAATTCCTTGTTATCTTCTATCAACCGGTTATCTGTTTTCAAAAACAAATAAAAGAAAGGAATAAACTTGGAAGATGCTAATGTCAGTTGCAGAAAAAAAAAACACAGCAAAACATATTGCTAATGATGAATAGTTTTAAATTTCACACGAAAAAAGAAAATTACAGATTTAATTAGCAAAAATTTAACATACTATTTCTATCTTGTATGTTGTGTGGATTTTAAGGTACAATAAGTTTTTTATTACTTAAAAAGTTTGTAAAAATTAAACCAAAAACAATTTTCTTTTAGGTGAATTCATCATTGTTTATCAAGGCAAACAAAAAATGTGATTAGCAGATGTAGCTTTTGATAAAATTTGTGTGTACATCCTGTAGTTTTTTTATTTATTAAGCAATAGCATAACAAGCCCATTTAATATAAACAGAGAAAATATACAAATCTAACAAGAATGAAGAACAAATGGAAAGGAAAATTAAACTTTGAAAAAAAATCTACTGGAAAAGCAAAACCAATTCATTAGACTTGAAGACAAAACTGGAGTGATTGTAAAATGAGGATGCCAAACGCTGATCAAATCACAAGACAGTAGTAAATTCAACCTGCTTTCTAGCGTGTGTATCGTGTGTTTTGTTAATGCTGTAGCTTTTATATCCATCTTGATGGTTATTAAAAAAAGTTTGCTTTTGCATCATTTGAGTTTTGTTTTTAAAATGTAGATATTAAAACAAGTCAAAGCTTACAAAAGTTTTTTTCCTTTGATTAATTTTTAGGATCATTTGAAGATTGCTTTTTGAAAAGTGTTCAAATTAATGACTACAATTTCCAAAATTATTCTAAGACATCAGACTCAGGAAAAAAGACCTAGTTATACCATTACAGCAAAAAGTGTTTCATATTTTTTAAATATAAAAAAGATAAAGCAATTCTTTAATTATACTTTCAGATGAAAATCTTAAAAAAATTCCAGATTCAAAGAGCAAATAAAAATTCTAAATAGAATACATTTTACTTTCCTTTCAAAACCATAAAAATGATATATTTATTTACAAACAAGGTACTTTATTTCAAGGATTTCAAGTATCATCAAAAATAGTTTTCAGAATACAGATTTAAGAGGAAGATATCTGAGTGCTGGCATTTTTAGAGAATATTAGAAAAGCAATTCATAAATCAAAAAAAATTTCATAAATTTCAATGAACAATGAAAACTTCACACATCTGATAAACTGGTAAATAAAATCTCATAAAACAAACAATTTTAACATTAAAACACTTCCAAATGCAAACATATGAAAGAGAAAGAATGCACATTCAAATAACATCAATGTCAGCATTTTTAAAATATTTTTTCCATTTTGTTACTGTTTAAATTAGGTCATGCAGAAAAGGAACTCAACACTTCACATACATGTCAGTTAAAGCTGAATAATCTAATATATCAAGTCAATAGGAATAAGAATTTAGGATTTTTTAATACTTCTAGATTAAGACAAAAGTGGTTTGAGATGTGTCATTAGAATAAAATGGAAGATGGGAGTACTATATGTTATTTAGATCAGTTGATAACATTAAAAATTCAAATGAAAATGCCTAAAATGAAGAGATGATGGGTTAAAAGCTGGAAATTACACAATATAGACAAGGTGATCACAAAGGGATTTCTGGAGGTAAACTATGAGAGACTGTCATTGTGAGGTTGCATAAAAAAAAGCTGGTTATATTTTTGTACCCACAAGAGTGTTGACTTAACACCTTTTTATCTATATAACTTTTTTTTTTTACATATTAATATACTTTACATCAGCATAGCACCATATAAAATGAGAGAGAGAGAGAGAGAGGAGAAAAAACCCCCAAAAGACATGATCCAGCAAAAGATTTTTGTCCAATTATACTTGAAACTAGCAATTTAGGCCATATGTAGAAGTAAAAATCAGTGGAAACTTATCTTTGCTAATGTCTTTGAACACAGAGTAGAAGTGGTAAGATTAATTTTCTGGTCTCATAAACTTTAGTAAATTTGTTTTTTATTAGGTTGGTGCAAAAATAATGACGTAATAATGTCATTTTTTGACGTATTTTTAATGTCAAAAAACAACATTACTACGTCTTTATTTTTGCACCAACCTAATATAAATTGTTCACACACTACAAGGCCTAAGAGCTACTCAAGAAATATGGTTACTGAATAAGATTGTATTATGCATATGTAGGAAAGATAATGGCTGACTTAAAACTTGAAGCGATTAAGATTCTAGTGATCGAGGAAGCATCCACTTGCGAGTCTATTTCACAAAGTACCAGTTCTTAGGAAGAAGCTGTTTGAATGGAACTTCTTTCTTACTACTTGAATAAAAAGGGGATAGGGATTAATTCCAGTGTATGTGATACAGCAGGTCTTAGCTGTGAAGGTCTAAACTGGTTGAACTAATAAATGTAGATTGTCAGAACATTTTCCATGGAAAATAACAAAGTAGTGAGAGGTTTGCAACATTTCATCTGTGGGAAAGGGGTTGTAAAGTGGAAAATAATTCATCCTCCACAAGACTGCATAGATGCTTTTGAGCACTATCAAGGATGAAAAGCAAAAATTGAGCAACTTAAACTCAGATATAGAAGTACACCATTTTTTGTCTGAAGTGGCACTTGTAAAGATATAGCATAGTAGGCAGAGTCAGGTACTTTCTGGAGAGGTACAAGGAACCAATCATTTTACCAGGATCTTTAGTGATGGATCATATGAGTTCCATTTGTGGTCTAGAGTAAACTTTAGTTCAAATAGACATCCAAAGCAAAAAGCCTTCATGAGAGTACAATTGTTCATCATGATAGGAAAGAATTCTGGGTCTACTCAGTGACAATGTCACTAGTTTGGTTTTGGAGGTATTGAATGTTACAAGCTAGTTTTTCCCCTCATTGAGAGCTATTAGAGCTAAGTTAGTGGAGGGGATCAGCTGCCAGGTTCTGATCATCTACATTTATGGAGGTGCATCCATATACATGGTGTTGTATTATTTATATAGATATTCACTAATGGATTGAATATGTCCTTGGGTAGATCTGTTAATATAAAGCAGAAAGAGGGTAGGATCAAGAAGAGAGCTTTGGGAAACGCCTGCATTGATATGATGTGTTTCAAGAGACTGACCATTAACAACAACTTTCATGGACCTACCTGTTAGGAAGGACTTTATCATTGTGAAAAAATATTCCAGAGATTCCATAGCTGGAAAGTTTGTGTAGCAAACCCTTATGCCATACTCTGTCAAAAGACTTTTGATATATTTAAAGTGAAAAATTCATTGTCTAGTGTCTCACTGATTGTGCGTGTAATGACAGGATATCAGCAGTGTACTTAAGAGTGAAATCCATGCTGTTTGTCACTCAGGAAGTTGTTTCTGTTGAGATGATCAAATCCTAACTATGTTTTTCATAAATGTAGCCATATTTTGGACCAAGTATAATGTTTATATTAATAAATCAATATTTGTAAGGTTTCAATCTTAGTCCAATCATCATTTTTCAGTTTTAATTGGTTCAAAATAATTTTTATTTCAAAAGACATTATATTGTAAGCAAAAACGAGAATAATAAATGTTCAAATGACTATGCTTAGTTATTTTAGGAATTTTATATATGAGGAGGAAGTAAAAACTTTCTCCACACAAACATGAAGCCCTTAGGATCACCCCTCCCCCAAAAAAACCCTGACGTTTTATCTTTTGGCCAGATTTTGTGAAGAATTTTTTTTAGTGCTATATTTAAGATTGATTTAAATATGATATAAATTAATGATCAAATAAAATGGGCAAAAACAAACAGATGAAATACAATTTGAAGTTATTTCAACAAAATCTTTTTTAAGTACTAAACATGATCAATATTACTATAATCAAAGTTTTATGATTTTGATGCAGTGGACTAATAATAACTTAATTTGTATTTCTGAAGATAATAATTATTAAAATAACACTGTTTGCAACAGAATGAAGGCTGCAGAAGAAAAAAAAAATGAATGAATAATTGAGTAATAATTTAAACCATTTAAAAGAAGAATTATCAACAAAAAGTAAGATCATTTTATAAGTTTGAAACTTAATATCCAATTAGTCATTTGGTTAGATTCTCAGAAGTGAACAGAGCTAAGAACTTTTCACCCCTACCACCATATATATATATATATATATATATATATTACACACACACACACACACACATACATACATTGATAGATGTAAATTTGATTGATAGGCTTACAAAAGTAATGTTGAAGTCAACAAGTTAGAAGAAAGATTGATATTTTGCTGGTTAGAAAAGACAGGCTTCAAGACTAAGTATTACTCGAGCTAAAGAGGTAAAAAATTGAACTTAACACTTTGCAGCAAACAATAAAGGCAGCAAAGGTGATAACTTACTCCTATAAGATTGAGTGGAGTCTGAAAAATAACATACAAGAATATCTCAGTGGAAGAAAAGATGGGAGCTGAAAACAATTTGACAAATCATAATGAGCAGAAGATAAAAAATGAGAAACTGATAGTAAAATGAATACGATAAATTGGATGCATAATATGTAATTTGCTATTGATCAGATTTAATTACAAAGAATGAGGCTTTAACATGAGAAAAAATATAAAATATCACAAATATTTAGACAAATTGCATAAAAGTTACATAATTTTTCATGAGAGATTCAAAAGTTTTGAATATAAACATTTGTAACAGATTTACAGAGACAGTGGAGTAATGGATAGCAGCTTGGATTGAGGAATTGGAGAGCAGATTTCAGATTTGAATCCATTACATTCATTTACATGCTAATACCCTTGGGAAAGGTATGAATCCTCTTCTTCTCCCTCCAGCTATGGATAAATAGCAGGACAGACCACAGAAGAAAGAAATGGCAACCTACTACTGGAAAAAATCTGCCTTGTCAGTCATGTATCTAAAGATACATGATCACCTAAGCATGTATCTGATTGAATAGATTTAGTATTATGTATACCTTAAGATTTTTGAATAATAGCATAAATTTGAAGAAAATGAGCAAATAGTTTGGGTTCAGTAGCCTGAATGTAAATAGTGTAAATATTTTTGGTTCATTTAACAGTTTGGATTTTATGCTACTCACCAATATATCAGGTGAAATGAGTATCAGAAAATTTAACATCATTTTAGAGAAATAGAATAAAAGTTGAAATATAAAATATTAATTCCATTTGAAAGGATTTGAAAACAAACTTCACAGACCATCTAAGAAAACTAATTTTATCAGTTTTAGAGTACAATAACACATTTGGATATTGGATTTAACGGCATGTCAACTCCTATTTGGGTCATTTTATGCCGAAGTCTTATTTATTTATGAATTTAAGATGGTTATAGTGTATAAAAGGTTGGGAGGCTGTTGGATTTCATAATCTACTGTATTTTTTGGATTGCTTTTTCTTGTGATTGTTTCTGATTATATATTTTCATATCTACATCCATGCATACATATATATGTCTACAAACACATATGCACATACATATACACTACTTGAAACATCAAGTTGTTTATTTCTATTGTATTTATTGGTTCCTGTGGGGGTATATAAATGGAAAGAATTGTGATGGTTTTATCTAGTGTCACTTGTGTTGCTATTGCTTGTAATTTAGTTTTAATTTGTACTTTACTCTGCGGTATGTCATTTCTAATCAATATTGACACTCCTCCATTAGCTCTATGTCCTGTATTGTTGTTATAGTGGTATTGTTTATAATTTTTAATTTTTAAGTTGGCATTTTCTTGTAATAAAGTTTCCTGTAAGCAGATGACGGCTGGATACAGTAGTGACATAAGTATGAGTAGGTCATTGTAATTAGATTTTATTCCACGACAGTTCCATTGCAGGATCTTATGTGCCATAGTTATATTTTCATTTTTGGGTGTAAAGTTACCTATTAGGTTTTATCATTTGTCCTCTCCAGTTTTTTTCCATCTCTTGAGTTTTTAAAAGCTTTGTCTTCAACTGCTTGTGGTGTCCTTTGGTCAGATTTTGGGTTTTGTTTTGGATTTTGTTTATATTCTTTCTCTTCTATTTCCATATATTCCATAGGTTCAAATTTATTTTCATTTGATATATTGATTCTTAATTTTGAGTTAGATCTTGATCGAGTCTTTTCTTGTTCTGTTGTCATTTTTTTGTCTTTTTGTTTATTTTTCATTTTCTTGGTTTGGGTTTGGGAAGAAGAGGGTTTGCTGAAGTTTTGTTCTATGTTTTCTTTCCAGAGTTTTTTTGCCTTCTTCTGGGTTAATTCCATTTGATTTGGGTTGTTGAGTTTTATTTTTATTTTGATCCGATTTAAGTTCAATTAAAAAGGTTTTTAATTCTTCAAGGAAAGCTTTTAATTCCTTACATAAATTTGTTATTTCAGTTGTACCTTTTATTTTATCTTCATTGTTCATTTTATTTGCTTTTTGTACCATGGAGGCGTAGGTGTTTTCTTTTATGTTATTTTTAACTTCTTTTCGTGCTTCTGAGAAAGATATATTTTTTTTGTATTTTATTATGATTATTTCTTTTTCCTGTTTGTAGATACTACATTGTTTTGAGAGGGCAGAGTGGTTTCCCAAACAGTTTGAGCATAGGCTCTCATTTGGACAGTTCTCTTCTTTATGTTCTGGTTCTTTCTCACTACATTTTCCACATGTTTTTTTGTTTCGACAGGAATCTCTGTGATGCCCAAATTTGTGGCATCTATAGCATTGAAGAGGGTTTGGTATGTATTGTTCTACTTTTATAATTTCATATCCAATTTTAATTGTTGTCGGAATTTGGGGGGAGTTGAAGGTTAGAATGTAGGTATTTGTATCTCTGCTTCATTTTTCTTTATTGTGATTGTTTCGACATTTGTAACACCTTGAGTTTGGAGTTCTATTTTTATCTCCTCTAGAGTGCACAGGGAGAGCTCCTTGCTTTTTACTACACCCTTTGAGAAATTTAGGGTTTGGTGTGGGTAGGATTTTATTTCTATTTCTTGTAGTTTTTTTTGTCTTATTAGTGTATCCGCATATATCTTTTTTCCACTTCCACTAGTAATGTTCCATTTTGTAGTTTTTTTTACATTTTTTGGTATGATTATATTTGATATAGCTTTTTGGATTTTAAATGGAGATATTTCAGTTAGTGCTTTGTTGCTTATTGCTTCGAGAACAATAAATCGTGGAAAGTTTTCACTATCATTTTCTGATTCAGAGTCATTATCCACATGTGGTCTCTTGGAAGATTTCTTTTTTTCCATTGATTAATTTTATTTTTGTTCATCATCCACGCTCCCTACCCACCGCGGAGTCCAGTATTGGGACATGACAAGGGGGAAACCCATTCGCCTTGCCATGTTGAGGCTACGTGAATGGTATACTCTCTTTGGGAGGAGTCTTTGAGCACGCGTGTTCCTTTGTTTCCGTTATCCAAGTTTTACAGCTGTGAAGGTTTAGCAGGTGTGTCAGATCCTTTTTTTCTCCCAAATTGATTGACCCTCAGCCACCGCCTTCCATCACATATTTAGGGTTAAGTGTTAGTTTTGGTTCGGAAGAGGAGTGTCAGTTATAGGTTTGGGGTGGATTATTTATGATGGGGCTTGACATGACCAGCCGATTGATCAGATCGGGCCCCTCCGACCGCCTGTCTAGCCCAGGTAAGGGCCAAAGTGGTGTTACAGGATTGTGACTGCTTTACACCTGGGTTACAACCTGCTCAACCACCAGTATCCCGTCCCCAGACATTACGGGTCGCCACCCATGGCCAACAGGTGGCCCCATTGAGGGACTTTTACCCTCTGCAGGGGGGCAGTCGGCGTATTCTGATGCCCCACCGACTGGGCAGACACATTTGGGTGATAAAAATTACTAGCAAATTGAAACATACCAAAAGTTGAATTTTTAGTATATTTTAAGAAAGTTACTACTTTTGTTTCCATAGAATATCTTGGAAATTAGATTTAAAATTACAAACCATTTAACCAAACTAACAAAAAGATTGATTTTCTAAAAATACAGAATAAGGAAAATGTAACACAGTTTGAAAAAAATTATTGTATCTCAGTTGATTAAAATTTAAATTCAAAACCAATATCAAGAATAATTAGGTAAAATAACCAGAAATTTCCTGATGGCCACTTAACAATACAATTAAATAAAGGAATCTATTCTTCTGTTGAGGATACTTTTTTGACTCACTGAGACTAATGATGACAACAAGGACAAAAACTAAAGGAAGGAAGTATTTGACCTTATTTATTATTCTAAACAGTGATATTTGATACTGAACAACAGAGGCAAAAAAAAATCTGTTGTACACTATAAGACTTTCTTATTTTATGTAAATACAAGCAAATAGGTTTTAGCATGTAAAAAAAAAAAAAAAAAAACTAACAAAATGAATGGAAATAATGATGATCTGGTACAGCAAATTTGAATGTGCAGCTAAAGTAATGGTGCTGAAAGTAGAATCATCAAGACAAAGTTAAAATAGAGTAGATTCACTTTTGTAAAAAACATGAATCTCTTTCTTCTCCCCATGTTATGAGTTAAATAGAAGAGTAGGCTGGGCTCTCCAGGCTTGAGAAAGCAGCCAGTCTGGGAGAAGGATAACTCTTAATTAAAAACTACTCCATTATCTTTCCCCAAGAATTCCTAAATAATAAAAAGGAATCTGTAGAGATCAGAATGCTTACTAACATGACACAGAATCTAGAAACATTAATGTAAACATCAGAAATATTTATTTTATCACTGCAGATTATGTTTGAGATCAGAAGATACAAAGCAAAATTAGTATCTATCTTCTATAAACTGCTGAATCTGCACAAATTTCTATCTATAACTCCTATAACATTCTGGGTATAATGTGATAGCTGGCTTCTAGCACTTTATTCTTGTGAATAATAAATGTAATTAATAAAGATTTATTTCAATCTTTGTTCATTTGTAGGCAAGTAAACATGACTAACTGAAGACATTTTATAGTTGATACCTAAAACACCAAGATTTATAATCTTAGCTGCATATAAATCCCACATATCAACACCTGTAAGCCATGTCATGTATTGAGGACTAATCACAAAATAAAAATAAAAACAAAGTAATTTTATTGCAAATTCAGCTATCTTTTCTGTGAGAGTAATTTCAGTTGATAGATACATTAATGAAAATTATAGTAAAAATTAAAATAGGCAAGAAAAATCAAAGATCAATTATAAAACATCCTGTATCTTAAGAAAACCATGACCAAGCTAATGTGAAAGGGAATTTCTGTTATAACACCCAAAAATAGTAAATTAAAATTTCAGTAGATTTTTTCAAACCAGTAATCAGACTAGTCAAGATGTCACTTCCTTAGAAGGTAAACAAAATGAAGTTGTGTTTTGACTTAATGTTGGCTTTGTTTTTTCTGTGTGTGTGTTTTTTGACACTTATATTGAAGCATACTTACACCAATGTCATTAAAGTCTGCTTAAATAATCTCACACATATACAAATGTCATTTAATTTCAGCATTTTTAACAAGACTGTTTACTCTGGAAGAAAAGCTGTTTGAATGTTTTTAATTTACCACACACTTGCATATTTGAGCAGCAAACACTCTTTAATACATGTTTTATTAAAAATGACTGACAATGTAGTTCTGTTAAGTCTTCTTTTTAAAGTACAAACAAAGGATCTATTTATGGCATAACAGAATACCTTGAAAGTCATTTTTAATGAAACATGTATACATAAAATTTATAAATTTTTTTGAATTTCAATATTCCTAATTTCTATAATATTAATTTTAAAAGTTTGTGGTTTAAATTCTTCATGAAACAGTTCCATCTTTTATGACTTGATTATATATAAAAGAGAGATTTCCTCTCAGTTATGTTTTTTTTTTTTTTTTTTTTTAATTATTGACAGGTAAGATTGCATATATTTTTATTTATTTATCTTCCACAGAACTTGATATCCAAGTTTCAATGAGAAAATTGCAGCATTAGCACAATTTTATAATTAAATCATTATGATAAATAAAATCTCAGCCATTTAACAAAAATAATAAAAGAAAATAATGGTGTTAATAACTATTTTTCTTTGAAATACAAACGATTTTAACAAATTTTGTTTACATTATTAATCAAAACTTACCAAGTTCATCCTCGCTTTCAGGAATGGATCCACTTCTGTCCCTTGATCGTGGCTGATCAACATAATCATCAGACAAATCACTCATGCTATAGCTTCTACGAATGTGATTGACAAGCCGAGACTGCCCCTGCAAAATACAAAAAAAGTAAGATAATCTATAAATTGTAAACATATCAAACAAAATATTGCTGTTTATATTTTTATTTAGCAGAACAAAATTCAATTCTATGTATTTATTAAATAGAAAATGAGTTTTGAAAAGCATTCAAAGCTGTTGTAGGAAAAAAAAATGGAAATAAAATTTTCTTAAGAGTAAAATTTTGTTTGTGGATTTAAAGGAATAATATTGTCCGAAAAAATAATTTAGGAAAAAGATCTTTTTTTATTACTTAATGATTAAAAATCAAGGAAAATGCTTAATCAATTTGGATTACACAAATGGAGGAAATGGATTTTATTCATCAGTGATTAAATGGGCATCAAAAATTTAAGATTCAACACTTTTGTTTATAAAAAAAATCTGAAAAACTTTCATATTGATTTCTAATAATTCAAATGAGAAAACTGAATATGAACAGGCTTCTCAGTGCTATCTCTATATTGTTTATTTACTCACCATGCAGCAGCCATATTACAAAGCAAGAGTAAATTTCTTTTTTAAAATCAATTTTTGGTCCTCATTTTCACTTTTATGACTTATTTTTCAGCTTTCAAAATTGTGAATAAGTGAAAAGTGTGTCATTTATTTTTTTGCCATATTCTAAACACAAGGTACAAAAAGTAATAGATTTTTTATAGACTGCAAAATGGAAAGAATGCCATTTCAAAATACAAAATTGAAAATATTACAATGAGTGGATTTGTAATAAAAAGAAAAACAACTAATATTGCTAGAAAGTTATTTTAAGCAAGCTAAAATCTTAACTGATTTAGAATTCTACATTAATCAGTTAATGATTACATATACTATTTATATAATCAGTTTATTCTGTTCATATAACTACAATAAAACAAATCAAAATAGGTGTAAATAAATACATTAAAAAAAAAAAAAAAAATCAATAACCATCATAAAAATGTTAATGATTTTATTAACTTTAACTATTGTTTTTGCAAGATAAAATTTTAAATGCTTTTTTTTTTTTTTTTCAACATTTATATCGAGATGTAGTAAATTGAAATTTTTGTGTAAAAGGTGCAGGTTTAGAGAAAGAGTGAAAAAGCTTATTACAATTGTTTAAAAAATAAATAAAATTCCAAAAGGTTATGAAAGTTGATTCTTCCAAAATTAAAACTGAAAAAAAGTAAAATGTATTAAAGTTTCTTGTATTAACAATTCCTCCTACACAAAATAGATGTGCTTAAAGTTATATACATGCAATCCTTTCACCTGAGAAAACTCCAGAATTTTGTCTTAATTAACAAATACCGAGTTACCTCCCTTGTATAAATTTTATAATAGACTAAGTGTACCCCTCAAAGTCCCAATTTTATTTCTCTTAATTATAAAGCATTTCTTTCTTTCTTGTGCTAAAATTGCACAATAATACTCAATATTCTTGTTTCATGCAAAAAGGTAAAATAAACAGAAAAACAATTTTTACATAACTCTAAAGAAATAAAAACTATTTATATTTTGCCTAATGTATTTTCTGTATTTAATTACATTTTTAGAGTTATGTAAAATAGGTTGCAATTTTCAATTTATAGATTGCAATGGACATGCTGCTTTGGTTTAGAGTTGGAATTAATAATTCTTCAATTAAATTTTAATTACAATCAAATGTTTTTTTTTTCAGAAACGTTTTTTGCATAGATGTGTAATTAAATATCAGGAAGTAAATAGAGAAAAATTAAAATTCATTTAACTTCAGTATCTCTATGAGATCACTGGAAAATGAGCATATCATGATAAAAATGGCCTTAAACTTGACAAAAGCAAAATTTATCGTCAAAATGTTTATGTTACTATTAAGAGAAAAGAACAAAGTATTTTTTAATTATTTTTAAAAAATTTTTTCGTCTTTTTAGAATATTCTAACTTTTGATTAAAAAACCCCCCCCAAAAAAAACCTTTGTTTCTCTTTGCTGGCAGAAGTACTAAATAACAAATTTTTGTGTATTTTTTTTTTTTTTTTTTTTTTTTTTAATGACAGACAATTTTGAAAATCTTTCAAAAATAGAAATAATTGTCGGATTTTAATGAAACTTTCAGAAACTATTCAGGAATGATGGAAATTATTATAAATATGTTATTTTTTTAAGTCATGATAAAAATATATATATATATATATATATATATATATATATATATTACCCCCCACCCTAAATAATTTCATGAAAACTCTAGAAATTCAATGTTGAAGCACACAAGTCATTATATTAGTTAAAAAGCACAAGGCTTTGAGGAAAGTAAATCATGTTTTGTTTTTTTAAAAATTGGACCTCATCTACGTAAAAATCAACTCTGAATTGTAACATACAAAACTCAATAAAACAAAGAAATTATTTAATTTTAAATGCATTTAGTCGTGTTTAGTTGTTTTTATATTATGCATATTCATGCATAATATTCTCTGAAAGCAAAACACTTTTTCAATGAAAAATGAATTTTTAAAAAAAATTATATTTCTAAAATTATTTTATTATTTTTACATTAAAGTTGTTAAATATTGTAAAATTAGTGGAAATGGTGAATTCTTTACTTAATGGTTTTATTAAGTAGATCTATCTGTACAGATTATAAATTGCACTAGCTTTTTACAATCAACAAGCCTCCAGTTAGAAAAATCTTACTGTTCCTTGCCTTTTGTGTCCATAAAATGGCTGTAATTCAAATGTACGGAAGCTCGGAAGAAACATGATATAATGAAAACATCATGTGATTTGATTTTGTATATAAATGTTGTTCGGCGATGTTAACAGCCTTTACATTTTTACATTTACATTGGGTGAAAAACGAAAATTTCATGAAAGTCTGATACCAGTTGCATTGAATTTCTAAACCTGTTCTTACTTGGCTATGAAAAATAAAATAAAAAGTGTATATGATTATATAACTATTAGAAAAAAAATGACTTTTCAATATTGTCATAAAACTTAAGATTAAAAAAAATTAACATTAGCATTTCAACATATAAGGGTACCTACAATGTATTATGTACCTATCTTATGAAATTTATATGATCTTAGTTTTATATTATCTCAGTTATGACATTTTTCCATAAATGAAATAAAATACCGTAAAATGTAATAAATGTACATAAGATATACACAACTGATATTTCATAAGAAAGGTAAGTAATTAATTAGGTACCTTTCTTATGAAATTTTATCTCACTCTTCATATTATATTTAATTTTTTTATTTTATAGTATTATATTTTTTCCATAGAACACTGTAAACATAAAGGTGATAAGTACAAAAAAAAAAAAAAAAAAAAAAAAAAAGCTAGAGTGCTGATAGTTTACCTTAAAAATAACGAGGTAAATAAGTTGATTCACTTAAAGTTAAATTATGTCACTTCTGACCTTCCATACAATAACTTTTCCTCACATAAGATGTCAGTGTGTGGTGAAATCATCACTTTATTTGTCAATCAACACTGTCGTTATCTTATTTTAAAGTACATTTTTTCAGCACAGAAAGCAAGTAATGTTTGTTTCAAAATATATTAAATAAACTTTATAATTTCTAATTTTCTTAAATTTTTAAAAAATTATTATTGATTTTTAAAAATTTTTTAAATTTTCACTTTTGTAAAAAATGGTTTGATTTTCTGTCAAATTTGCTGATTAAAAAAAAGAAGATTTTTAATGAAAATTTTGGATGTTCTAGGAATGATAAAAAAATGTAAAAAAATATTCAAAAAATACTTTGATCTTTCCTCTTGATAGGCAGTAAAAAATTATTTTTTGAGTTTAAGGACTTTTTTTTATTAATGCTATACTATTTTTTTTATTGATCTTATGAACATACCTAATTTAACTATATATGACTTGATTGCAATTTCTTTCTTTTTTATAGATATATTGAAACAACTTACTATTTGAATGATCAGGGTGGCCATCCATATTCTAACATAAAAGTCCCTGACATATCCCTCATTAACACCAAATATCCCTGACTAGGAAACATGCCAAATGATAATGGTAATGACAAAATGTCCCATCATCAATGGTAGATGTAAGGTCAAAAAGTGATAAAATAGTCTGAAGATTTTCTTTAATTAAAACCCAAAGCAATATCAAACAAAACAATTAAGTACAAACAAAGAATATCATTGATTCCACAGAGCATCAATCAAGGAAGCAATTCAGAGGTTCACTGTTGTATTCTGCAGGATATTCTTAATCAGTAAACCAATTCATTGAACTAGTATCAGACTCTACAGAGAGTCATTTAATTGTTGATTTCCTTACAGGAGCAAAAAAGCAATGACTGAAGAAAAGGAACATGTTAGTAAACTATCTGATATAAGTGTAAATAAACTTGTCCAAACTACTGTAAAGATAGTGCCATAAACAATGATGCTATCTGCTGGTGTTATTGGAAAATTCTACAGGTAAGGAGGAGAGGAGAACACGGTAAAAGTCACTAAAATAGGCTGCAGAAGAGGTGGATTCATACCTTTACCAAGGGTATTTGCATGCAAGTGAATATAATGAACCTCCGAATAATCCTATTTATAACATAATCAGTAGAGACCATTTCATTTTGTGTATACTATTTTCGAACACACAGCAATAAAATCTTAATTTACATGTTCAATTTTTTTTTATTAACAAAATTCCATCATATTTCTGATTTGTCTCTAACCACATGAAATCCCTGATGTTCCTGACTAGTAGCCAAAATCAATTTTTATTGACTATCTTTAAAAGATCATATTAATTTGCTGTATTCATTTCTGTATGAAAGATCATTAATTGTTTATTATAAATCTATTTACATTATTTGAATAAATTTGAAAGTTATAAAAGATATTTTTCCTGTTAAATAATTATATTAGCTTGACTGATTTACACTTAAAATAAGAAAAACATGGAAAAATTTTTTAAAAAATGTCTTTTAATCAATAATTGAATATTTGAGAATAACAGTTGCTCATATAGTGTTTCTCATTTAAATTAATTTATAGCATAGTAATAAATCCATAACCTTAAAACACTTGTGTTAAACAATCATAGCAAGCAAGTATTGAACAAAGAGACAAATGTTAAACAGGTTATTTTAAGCTATATTGTGTACCTGCCAATTCCCAATGCAACATACTTTTATTAAATTCAAGCATTTTGTCTGATATACCTGATTTCTAACATTTTACAATGAGAGTTTCAATTAGTGAAATAGTATTCTATGTGTAGTTATCAGGTATGCTAAACTTACCAATGATGTATAAAAATTTTTATTCAGTAAAACACTTTCTGCTTACAGTGAGATAGGGTGAATTTAGTTTCAATCCACACTAGCAATGTACTTTACTGGTATATACTTATCCACTCAATATATGCACAAAAAAAAGAAAAAAAAAAGAAAAGATCTATAATAAATTTGGTTTTATAAAAAAAATCTCATGATTATTTTTCGGGTTTATCTATCTTACTAATTTAACTTATGGGCTGATACACTCTTCAACTACTGAAGCAAACAGAAACAAAATCAGAAATAAAGCAGATTCTAAAAGGACTTAACTTACAACCTACATCAAAAACTTGTTTTTTCTAGATATCCCCCATTGTTTATCATCACTTAGTGAGGCTGTAGCTCAAATGAGTTCATGAAAGATGGTTCCTCAGGTTGGAGGTGCAAGCTTAAGTCTCATGAGAAGTTATTTTTATTTCTGATTTTGTGCTGCTGCTGCAGTCTTTCTTTTTTTTTTATTTTTTTTATTTATTTCTTTTGGTTTCTGGGTCTTTTCCGGGTCCTGACTAGAGATCTAAGGCCAGAAATGCCATCATGACATTTTCCACTGAGCAGTTTTGAAAAAAAAAAAAAAAAAAAAAAAAAATTACACTTGAGATTATAATTGTGAGTACAATTTTTTGTATTTCTTTAAGGCATGGGCTACCAGGGATTCCTTCAATGAGTTTATTGGAATCATTTCTAATCAATCTGAGAGCTCCAACTACAACTGGAATTGTTAATGTCTTCATGCACCACATTTTTGAGATTTTGATTTCAAGGTCCTTGTATTTTGTTATTTTTTTTTGAAGATCTTCAAAGATACATTGCAGACTGCAGGGACTGCCATGTCAATAAGGAAGCACATTTTGTATCTGTTTAATCACAATGTCAGGATGATTAGCTTTGATTGTTATGTCTGTGTGTATCATAAAATCATATAAAATTGTTACAGATCCTATCTCCATAATGGGGTCTGGGTGGTGCTCATACCAATTTCTTGCAGTTTCCTTTCCGGAGGTGTTGCAGATTTTCCAGTTAAGTTATTGGCCCACTCTATCGTGCTGTATTTTATATTCAATGGGTGCCAATACCACACAACCTGATACAAGATGGTCAATTATTTCTGGATATTTATCACAGAATCTGCATTTTGGACTAACTGTGTGCTTGGTCATGTCTCATTAGCAAGCAAGCATTGGTCCCACGCAGCAAGAATAAAACCTTCAGTTTCAGCTTTTAACCCTGCACTATGTAGCCACTGATGAGTATGGGGTTTGTCTACATCATCTTCTTTGGTACATGCAAAATATTGACCGTGAAGTGGTTTATCTTGCCATTGTTTCTATATCTGGTTGGTTGCATTTGCTTGTAAGTATTTTGCTGTTTCAATCAGTGTATTATGCTTTATATGTACTTCTTCACCCACTTGAAACTCCATTTTGAACTTGTAGGCTTCCTTTATTACTGAATAAATTTGCTTATGACTCTTTGACACAGATCATCATCCAGTCTTCTGTAGTTTCTAGGTATCTTTGAAGACCAATTGTTGTAGCTTTGTAAAATAGTTCTAGTTGAACTAGTCCTCTGCTTCCTTTGGATCTGGGCATATACAGATGATCAACATCAGCCTTGGGATGATGCATGTGGTAGCAGGTGAGAAGCTTTCTTGTTTTGGTGTCCATTCACTTAATGTCAGCTATGGTCCAGTTAAGAATGTTGAAACTATTGCACCACAGGGACAGCCAAGGTGTTTATAGCTGACATTCTGTTTTTTTTAATTCAGCTTGGTATTCAGTACCAGACACACATGCTTGTAATATTCCTTCTCCTTCATTTGGGTGTGCTGTATTCCATCTCCTTCGCTAATTCCTAGGTACCTATAGGCTTCTTTTTGTTCCACTTCCCTAATCTTTGTGCCAAAATCTCAATCTATTGAGTGTGTTTCTGCAATTCTCCCTTTCTTGAATGTTACTTTTGCACATTTATCTAATCTAAAATCCATTGTCACTGAAAAATTTTACAGTATTGAGGAGATCCTTCAACTCATTGTTATCTTTAGCAAAGAGTTTGAGTTCATGCATGTAGAGTAGGTGATTGAGTACTTTCTTGTTTAGTTTGTAACGCTATTATTGTTTAATTCATGTGTAAGGGGGATTAAGGACATACAAAACAGAAAGAGTGTTGTTATTATTATTTGGTAGATTTAACTTGGACATTCATGAATCTATCATGCCAACCATCACAGTCTTGCATCAAGGTCGGAAGGTCATTAGGGAGGCATTCTGTGTCATAACATACCTGGTCAATGTAAGAGGTTTGCTGGGTGACCAACTAGTCTTGCTCCATGGTAGGTTTCCAGAGCAGTAGATCACTTGCAAGTTCTTGTTTTGCTTGTCTGCAGTGTCCTGTAAAATGCATTTTGCGTTCACGCAAGATTGTAGAAATATCAGGGACGGGTACGTAGAGCAATGATGTAGTTGGATGTTGTCTCCAGATGTTAAATATAGATCTCATCTGAGTGTAGGTTCCATCAAGCTTAGACTTAAGAGTTTTAGTTAATGTCCAGGAAGTGGCACCATACATTAACACTGCCTTTGCAGTGGCTCAAAAGAATCTCCACTTGAGGTTGTCTGGTAGATCATATTCCCAGATTTTATTCAAGGTGAACCAGGCTATACGAATTTTCACATCTTTTTCAGTAGAATTTATCTCACTTCCTAGTTTACACAGTACTCCTACATCTAGAAAATGTTGTCAATGATGTTGGACTATGTCAGTGCCTCTAAAACCGAATCCATAGGCTTCAACCAGCAAAGCTCAATACAAACTGTCTCAGGTGAATCAATAAAATCTGTCAAATCTTTTGCCTATCTTGGAAGTGAGATAAATTTTGCTCTGCTGTTTGCTCCAGTGCATTTCCCAAGTTTTATTAATCCACCACACCTTTGATGACAATTTAACACCACAGGTTGAGAAATGCAACTGTATAAGTCGAATGTATAGAATCAGAGTGTTGCGATAACAATAATAAAAATGCTTAATCTTAAAAAAAATTCTATTCATTTTAGTAATATGATAGCTTTACTTACAAGTTACAGGAGTTATAAAAAAAATTAAAAATAATTTACTATCAGTAAATTTTTTTGGATATTAACCTGTAAGTAAAGCTATTATTTTACTAAAATTAATAGAATCTTTTAGTTGAAGTCACAGAGAGATATATAGAACATAAAAAAGTTTTAAAAGATCACCCAACTAAAATTACAATGGCTACAGTTACTCATTTTGAAGATAAATTCCACAAATTCCCTAATTGCTTAAATTCTGATAATGTTTCTATAAGGAGAGATGACAAAAAATAGTCCTCAAATCCCTGTTTCCTACATATTATCCTTATTTGTATTATTAATGCAGCTGATCTTTATAACACACAAGTAATATTCCTATTTATGATTGCTTAACAAGAAAACAAAGCAACAATATTGAATCCACAACATCAACTCTAATCAAAAGTTACTATTTTTAAAAATCAAGAGGTAAGAAATACTATCAGTTCACTTTTTCCTTCCATATCAATTCAATTTCAATAAAATGCAGCTGCAATAAGAAAAGATAAGAAATATTACTTACTTGGATGGCAGTTTTGACAATGACATTTGTAGCATAGCTAATTCCCCGGCTGCCAAGCCTAAGTACTGTTGAGTAGCCGGCATCTTTAGCATGCAATATGTATTCATCTATTTCCTAAAATTGAAGTTAAATAAGATAAAAATAAATTACAAAATATAAAATGAAATATTAAAAACACACCAAAATTTACAATAATTATATATTCACTATTTTAAATTGTATATCAAAGTGCAACTCAAATGTTTGGAGAATTCAAATAGACCATTCAAATTATTTTGCTTTTGGGAAGGCATTTTATTCCTACTACAAGTTTTTTGAGATTTTGAGTTGTAAAGAAGGGGGTACTGAAAAGTTTTTCAAAAACCTGGCCAGAATTGATGTACAGAAAGCACTTAAAAAATGTTAAGTGCAATAATAAACAGATTGGATACTTTTATCACTTTATAATTACAATATTTCTTGCAGCATTTTCTCTAAGCCAATCTTTCTAAAGCTTAGACAAATTTTATCTTTAAATGACAAAAATTCAGGTAACAATGCATCACTTACACATTTACTGTTATGCTGTAAGTTATATATCAATTCAATATAATTTCAATGAATATACATTGAAAGATTATATATATATATATATATATATATATATATATATATATATATATAAATAAACACAACAAAATCCCAAATTACCTCATATGGTGGGGGGATGGATCTATTTCAACCAACGAAAACTATGTCAGTCTTATTCAACCCTGGTGTATAGCCTGTGTTTGTGTTGGAATTAGAAATTTAACTTAGACAGCCATTGAAAAATTGATACAGAATTTATCCATTTCAATGTTTCAGTCGGATGAAATGCCCAAGATAGTGGTTAGGGGAGGGTGGAAGGTATTAACCTTAAACGGAAGAGATTTTATAAAAATAAAACCTGGATATTAGCCGTATGACATTAAATTGGGGTTATATGAAGAATGAGCTGTTAATTTGAAACTAAAAGAAGGCCAAAAAAAAATTTTATATATATAAAAAGTTAGGTTCCTACTTTAAATAATAAATTATGTATATAATTATGTATATTATGTATAATTATCTATAATTTATTATAGATAATTGTTATTATATCAACAGATTTATTAGCTGTACTATATTATATATATATATATATATATATATATATATATTAATTACATTATTTGAAAATAATTATAGAAAGCTATTTATTTATATTATAAGCATATTTTGCACATCAATAAGTTATGAAAAAATTGTTTTACAAATTAAGAAATATTGGGTAATTTTTTTAGGTTTTGTAACCTAAACAATATTATTAGAAAAATATTTTTGTTTTATTACAACATAAATGTTCTAAATTTAAAATCATCAACATTCAGATTTTGATGAAACTGAGCTCAAGTAACAACTGTGAAACAAAACTACTGACTGTTTTTATATCAACAAATGAAGGCCTAAGATGAGGTTGATCTTAATTTTAGATGATAAATTTAGGTTGGAAAATAAAAATTATCTGAATTTGATAGCTGGAATGCAACAAACATAAAATCAAGTCTGTACCTTTTCTCTTTTTGTAAGCTGTGGATGAACAAATTTTCTATACAAAAAACTTGAACCCTTTGTAACGGGAGACAGCAACCATAGCACAAATACTATTTTTATTTCGTAGTAGAATGGGAGCCTGTAAAAAACAATTACATTTGTAGCAATATTAAAAAAAGCCAGATAATAAAATAAGCATTAAGGTGTGACAAAGAAAATGCATTTAGTATTTTTTTAAAAATTATTGGGTATTAATGTACAATGTTTTTCATTTTTAGAAATTGAATAAGCATTTACTTATGTAATTCAAAGCCACAAGTAAAATTGAGGAATTTATGATAAAGTGAGAATTAATTTTTTTTATCTCATCTGAAAGATCAGACTCATAAGTATAGAGAGGAAAAAAAAAAAAAAAAAAAACATTGGGAAATCAAGACTTGGCCTAAACATCAGTTTTAGAAGATCACATTAATAACAGGAATATGATAATTTGTGGGAGGCTTGAAATCTATACTGTTAAGTGTTAAAAGATAGGCTTTATTTTTATGATGAACAGAAATTTAAGAGAAGGAATAACTGAATATTGTAGATCATCCATGTGTGTGAAGGATGCTTCTCCTTACAGCTGAAGTGCTTTCATGTATAAATGAATTCTATTTCAAAAGAAAATCCTCTGCTACAAGATAGATTGTATCAGAATAACCAATTGCTTATTGCAGTGTTCTACCTCAGCTTGTTCAAATCCTTTTATAATGAATTCTGTTGATCATTTTATTACAAGTAATGGAGGTGACTGAAGACAAGTCCTTCTGTGTACTTTTAAATTTTTGTCTAGAATATGCTCAAATGAATTCCAAGAGATCTAAAATAAGTTAGGGGGTACAGAAGCTGACGTTTAATAGTTCATAATATATAGCTACTAAAGAAGTTATGTGAAAGAGTCTATCTGCCAAATTCAATATTAAGCAAAATTCCAATAACTAAAACAAATGTTATGAAAAAGAAAAAAAAAAGACAATGCTGGTCCTTGTAAAATATTTAAGTCTAAGTATTGTTATATATTGTTAGAATTTTATAACTGCATTGAGTTTTGTGGTGTTAGATAATAGAGTCCCACAATTCTTGTGTGAAATATTTGGTAGAGAGAGAAAAAATAAAAACTACAGTTACTAATAAATGTAAAATATTTTTAAATAGAAGAATTAATTTAGCTTTTTAAAGTCAATAAACATAAAGAAAATAGGAAAAAATAAGTAGAAGAACAAGAGAGAAAAATATTTGAAGGTTACTCTGAGGAAAACGGAAATGAAAACCTAAGAGTGCTTATAAAAAAAAAAAAAAAAAAAAAAAAACTACCTTAAGAGAAATTGATCTGAAATATAAGCATAATAACTATCCTTATTAAGAATCTAAATTTGTTTTGTTAGATAACTGCACTAATACAATTTAATTATATCTGAAAGTTACTGCTTTTATGCAATTACAAAATATGAAATTTAATATGAATGTGACCAAGATTTTTTTTCACTGAAAAATTAAGATATTATTGTATTCTTAAATTATCATTTCTTGCAGTTTAATGCACTTTTCTTTTCAAAATTTATTTTTAAAAATCACCCTGTATATAATACTAAGTTTTGCAGTAAGCCTATGGATCGAGGTGATTGGTACCCATACATTTTGTCTGTCTAAACACTCAGTACTTTTGTTATAAATAATAAAATGAGCTATTTGTGCCTTTATTAAAATCATATTGTTGAGGAACAAACTGAAAGAAAATTGATAAAAAATACTGCCGAGTTAATCACTGATGCCTATTATAACATTAAAAGGAAATTGTTATATAATTTATTTGCACACAAGTGGATAATCTAAATCCAGAGAGAGAGAGAGAGAGAGAGAGAGAGAGAGAGAGAGAGAGAGAGAGAGAGAGAGAGAGAGAGAGAGAGAGAGAGAGAGAGAGAGAGAGAGAGAAAAAAAAAAAAAAAAAAAAAAAAAACTATTTTTTTTTTTTTCAATTTTTAGTCTTCAGGCTAATGATAATCCAAACTACATAATTAATCAATATTTTTTATTGATTATAAAATCTACCAGTTATACTGACAACTCCACCCAACTGATAAATTTAATCAGTCATTTTGTTTTCATTCACTACTTGAGCTGGTTAAACTGTTCAATGTTTATATTACTATTTATTATCATCAAGAAATATCAATTCATAGGTAATTTAAAATTTTTGCCTGGACTCGTATCTGAAAAATTGTTTTCACCCCAAAGAAGATTAAGCTTGCAACAAAATATCACTGCTTAGATAAAGTCCATCTAGAAGTTAGCCATTGACAGGGAGATTTGAGGATCTGTCCAAGTTAACTCATTCTATAATTATTTTCACATAATGTAATTAATATATATATATATATATATATATATATATAGATATATATATATATATATCCAGAAGAACCTTTAAAATAAAAATAGCTAAGATATTTTTTCCATTTCTATGCACATGTCAACTCCATTGATGGAGCCTTATCATCTTTAAGAATATAATTAATGCTAAGTCACACCCTTTTTCCAAAGAGTGATTTGGACATGTTTAGACAGTAAATCAACAAAATTACTTCTAACAACAGTAGATTTATTCTAAAAAAAAAAAAAAAAAAAAAAAAAAAAAAGACTAGAAAGTACATGATTCAAAAAGAATCGTGCTAATAAAATCCTGCTTATCAGTGCTGTTTATTATGCTTTTGGCATCACCTCTAAGAAAATACAAAGAGAGAGAAAAAAATACATTTTATTTTTAAATACCAAGTCATTTCATTAGCAATATCTGAATTTAAGGTAGGTAAAAAAAATCATGTTTATTAAAATTTATTCATGAATTGCATCATTCTCAAACAACTTCCTTTCAACAGCCAACAAGTTTTATAATACCATTTTTGTGAAAGTCTATTGGACTCATTCTTAAAAAACATGAAGAGGTGGAAAAGAATGCAGAGAGGATAGTTTCCACTTCTTCATGTTTTTTTTAAGAATGAGTCCAACATGGCACTGCAAATTCCAGAATTAGTGGTAATTAGAATGACAAAGGTTTGGGATTATTTTGCATGTAAGATTTTCAACCTTTTCAGATGATAGCTTTACTGTAGGAAGCCATGATAAAACACCATATGAATTACTGGAAAGCAGTGTTTAAATTCTAACTGCTGATAATATATCTACTGTAATTGTAACATTGGCTGGTAACAACTAAAAGTGGATTACATTAACAATTCTATGAAACACTAAAACTTTTCATGGATGGGTTATGCTTTAGACATTAAGCCATTGTCGCATCACTTTATATTCTTGTCAAATATCTTTTTTTTTTTCATCACCTGTCACCAACCTGCTTTCAAAATGATGAAATGCATTCACAAGAGAATCATCAAAATATTATTTAAATGATAGCTATTAGAATTCAGATATTACTAATAAAATGTGAGAAATTTATAGAAAAATGGAGGACATCAGTTTACTTCAGAAAGGCCACAACAAAATTATTATCAAAATCACTGTGTTAATTAAATTTCTTTTGGTAGTTAAAGTCATTGAATTTTTAAAGTATTTTTTTGTTTTTTGAATAAGAGATGTGATCCAGGTAGAGTGTATTTAAAAAATCCTTTGAGCTGCTTATTTTTACCAAGGTTTTTACAGATTCACTTAAGAGTTTATTCCTTTCAGAATGAACATGAGAATGTTGGCATCAGGGCACAAAAGAAACAACTAGGATCAATAGAATCTGGTGATAAGGTATCTCACCAGTAACAGCCATTCTAAAGTATTCATAGCTGAATATTATAATGGCAGTATTCAGTCAATGTAAAGTTCACTTGAAGAAAAAGAAAAAGTATCTGCGCAAATAATATGGTTTTGTCAATGTACACAGTATAAGAAGAATAAAGATGAATAATTCATAGGCATATCAAGAACAATATTAATAAGACAAAAATAGGGAGAATATATAATGTGAAATGTAGATAATCATATTGCAACAGATTAGTTTCAATTAACTATTTTACAATGAATATCTAAGTAGACATAAATCCAATGTTAAGAATAAAGTCAATAGCTAAACCACAAAACCTGAATTGTGTTATGTATATTCAAAATATAAAGTATATATTAAAAGGGGGGATATAATAGATATTGTAGTCATCAATATGATCAGAAAAAGTCATAGTGAATAATTTAGATATCTTGCAGAAAATTACAAAGCAAAAACTTTGAAAAGGTTAGTTATAAAACTTTCTTTATAATTTGATGAGGAAAAAATAAAGAAAAAAGACTATATAGAAAAGAACATTAACAGATATATAAGTTTCCTGGCTTTGCCAATTCCATGTATTGCTATAAAATTTATACAATATACAACAGGATAAAGTTTAAAATGTTTCAAAGACCCATTAATTTGATCATAATTATCAAAACAATAGTGAATCAAATTATTAGTTTTCATAAATATCCAAAACATTTGTAGAAGAATCTAATATTCCACAAATTACAGTCCAGAGAAAGAGAGAAACAACCAAAATGATTATGCCATAGATTTCTTTTTTCAATTAGAAATATCTAGCAAAGACAATCCTTAAGTTTTTAATTAAGCTGTACATAAAATAATTTTCTTTTCTTTTTTTAAATACCATATTTGTTCAGGATGTAGGAAATCATGGCTCTTCAAATTCCTTTTATTTGTGAACTACCATGACATCTTAAGATTGTAGAGTGATTTCCTGTTGTCTTTTTCCACAAGTTTGAATTCAGATGTCCTCCTAGACTGGCTGCCAGACAAGGCTAGAGACCTCAGTCTACCTTGCTATTCAACACATTAATTAGAAGCTGAAGAAATAGATACATGCTTTAATCAAGGGCATCAGTGAAAAAGAATGCAGCAGACTAGTGGGAACTTGAACTTGGCTTACTGATTCCACTTTCTGTGTTGATAACCATCATGCTCTTTTCACATCCTAAAAGTGGATATAAGAAAATCAAAAAGTACTGTTTTGTTTCTATTTATTATAAACCATATTAATGTATAAAAATAAGGTATTTTGTCATTATCTTGATTTTGTTTGTATATAGATTTAATCAGTAATATATTTGCACTGCTAGGATGTTTCAGGATCCACAATTATAACTATTTAGTAAGTATATGAAAGCTTTTTTTTTGTTGTTCTAAGGTGCATATCCAATTTAATGACATTGGCAAAGGTAATGAAAGAAATAATCCTTTTATCATAAAAGCAAAGCCTCATCATTAATTGCTCCAGTAACATGTCACAGTTTGGGTTGTTGCTAGAGTCATGTTCTTTGTAAAAAGACATTTGCCTCAAGTAAAGTTCCTATTTGATGAGGCAAACAAGAACTAGAAATTTTAGTCTGTTGCAAAATAAAATAATCAGATAAATATGAGAGTACAGCAATACAATAAAATACTTCTTTGTGTGTATATGTCTAAGCATATACACACACACACACTATATATATATATATATATATATATATATATATATATATATATATAGGAATACCTATCTTTTGAGATATTGGAAGAAAATTGCATACCTTCAATTATTTTTTTAAGGAGAGTCTTAAAATTTAATTACTGAATCTGTTAAAATGAAATTTTCATTAATTTAAATTGATAAAAATCTATTCAATCAAATTAAAGTTAAAATTTCAGAGCCAAGCCTCAATTTTATTGCCTTCTTTTACTCACTAAAGTAATCAAATAGCATTGTTAGTTACTAAAAGTATTATTTCGTTTTTAATGCAATCACAATCAAAATTGGAGCTATGCATTGCTTGTTGGATATTTTTAAACATAAAAAAAGCACAAAAGAAAAAAAAAAAAAAAAAGAAAAAGAAAGACAAAACACAAAAAAGCAGTTACAAAAATATTTTGTTTGGTTGAATGTTTAAATTTAATACTAATAGCTTATTCTGTAAGTAACCTAAAGTTTAGTTTACATAATTTAAAGTAAAAATCGAGTGAATAATTCCAATTGTATAGTAGCAAGTAATATTTTTCTGCTCATCTAAGCATCCATGAATTAAGTCAACATGTATGAGAGAGAGAAAGAGAGAGAGAGAGCTATATCTTGTTGGGAAGATTGTTCTCAGGTAAGTGCATTTATTCATTAATCAGTGACTTTTCAAAAAGTAAATATTAAGATAACAAAATTTCTATTACAAAACTTATATTTGGAAACTCACTGAAGAAATTTGGCATCTGATCTCCGGGTAACCTGTAAGCGAGCAAATCAAGGTTACTCAATTTCAGAAATTGATGAATTTTTAAAAATTATTTTAAAATAAAATAAGAGAAGTAATGATGCTTTATCTATTCAATTACTCTTTATTATATTGTATATTTATTATGTTTATCAAACTACATATTTTATTTATTCGGGTCACTATTTGTTTATACTTTAGGTTAATTGATATTTATTGCTTAGCTAAAAAGAAAGAAAGTGTCTTTTGGCAATCTTATTTTATTAAAAATATTTACCATATTGAAGTTACTTTCTTGTTTATATATTTGACACAAAATGACCAAGCTTTATCTATGTTCTAACATTTTTAGGAAGTGAATTTGTAGGAGAGGTATCTTGAATTCTATTATTTATTTTTTACTATTTATTATGCATAGTTGAAATATTTTCTATTAACCTTAATTGTTTTAATAATAATAATAATAATAATAATAATAAATGGTATGAAATATTTAATGATTATTTTTTATTACTTATCATTTAAACTGTTTATTATTATATTATTATTATTATTATTAATAACAACAACAACAGAAAAAATAAATAAATAAAATAAAATGATCCATTTACTCTGATGTGTATCAATCAAAATCAAAAACAATTCATTGCCTCTGGAACTGAACTATGGAGGCAACTCCATGTGTAGTAGTTCTGAGGTTCTCACTAGTGAGGAGCTCAGTGGAGACACAGTAACCAGCTGCAGGCTAAACCTGTGTATATGACTGAAGAAGAGTTTAGCCAAGATACAGTAAGCTACTGCAAGATAAATCTGCAAATGGGATTGAACTACTAGCAGTATATCCAGGGTAGTGATGACATAGCATTGCTGGGTAAAGGGCATCCTAGACTGAGGTCAAAAATCTTGGCAGAGAGTTCCTCCAGAGGACTCCTCTGACCTGGTATCAGAGTACATAAGATGTGGGCTGACATAGGTAGGACTTTAGTAAGTGAATTTTGCTCAAGACATGCTATGTATGAATGAATTCCTACTTTAGACATGTGGAGAGAACTGGTTGGGAGCTCAGCTGCACATTGACCCTATAGTCACACCTGTTTATGGGACTCTAATGATGATATAAAATGAAAAATTATCATCATTTACTTTATTTAGTCAGTAATTGAGTACATAGAATTTCTTACCAAACTTTTAAATCCAAATAGTAACCCTAGCACAAAAGAAAAATCTACACATGCACTAAAAGATTTGAATTATCTACTTTTAATCAAAATGCCACAAACTCCATGGTAATTAGCAATATTTTGCTAATATAAAAATCTCAAAATGTGCACAAAGCACTGACTACAAATTAAGTTGTGAATAACTTGTTTATTCAATAGGCTAAAAGGATAACTAAAGCACAGCAGATAATTTATTTTACCAAATCATCAATGCAATAAGTGTTCCATAAAATTGAAAATGGAAAAAATCTAGAAGATCCAAATTAGTAATATGAAAGAAACCCACACATTTACAGTGCTTCATAATTAAGCAATGTAAATGCCAACAATGAAAGAATTATCTAAGTTATGTTGTGGAAACATTAATACATCATATTATATCAGGCACTGACTGTTTAAAATCACCATCAAATTAATTATGGGTATATTTATAACAATGAGAATAAAATTAATAAGCTTCTTGATTTGTAACTGTACTTTTCCTTTTCATACACCAAAATACTGCATATTCACAGGGAACCTACAAAAACACCCCATGAGAGAAAAAATCTGATGAGAGTCTAAAATGTCCTTTTTTATTTATTTTTTTTTTTTTTTGCTTTTTTATTTTTTTTAACAAAAATATATAAAAATTTCATGATTCATGAAATGATGGGAAGAATAAAATAACCCAGAAACAAACTAAAATGTAACACAAAGATAAATCAAAACAAATATTAGTAAAACTCGTCTACACATAAAAATAATAAGAGAGGCCACTGTATTCTGCCAATAGACAGAATCAAGCATCACGCTTGCTAATGAAATGGGGAGGGTAAAAATAAATGACGAAATAGGAAAAAACAAAGGCTGACCCAGCTGAGATAAAAACAGGGGACAAAAACAAACTGGGGAGATTGGGAATCTTGACGTGGATCATAAAAAAAGAGAGTGCCAGGAACAGCACTTATTCATATTAACTAGGAAAACAAAATAGTGCTCACTTAACCAGGGGAAGGTTCACAGGAAACTACCCCATATTATCAAGGGGACTGAAAAGAGAAAATCAAAGCTAACCCCGTACAATCAGATGCTGATATGAATAACATTTATCTTGCAAAATACCCTCCTTTCACAATGTCCACACCACCATTCTTGCCATGGCTAGAAACGTAAAAAACGTCATCCGTTTTACCCCGGAAAACTGGGGCGACATATTGTCATACGTGAACGCAAGATCAATGGACACAAGCTGCTCGGGAGTGATATGAACAGTCAACTCGCTGACATATTCCCAGAGGACAATGGTAGAAGGCATGCAAAGCCATGTCTTCTAAGCCAAGGTCACACCCATGGCAGTCTAGCAAATCTGCCTTGCCCCATCTAAAGAGTACGTCATTGAGCATATTTCAAATCAATTGCCAGCTAAGCGAAAACTCAGAGTTGCTGATATAATCCATGGCTGACACCCAGGATGCAGACAAGTCAAGCCGATTACAGAGAGGATCCTTCGCGACCCCCTCCACTAACCCACGATACAATAGTCTCTGAGACTGAGAAAGGTCACTGCACCGAGGAATGGCTTTCAAGGCTGACCGACACTTGCAGAGGAAACTCAACAATACACCACAGCCACGATGGTGCTTACTCCAAGAAATAGGAGGAGTGATGGTAAGGCTAGGGAAGGCATCCTTAACACTCTGCACCAAAATCAAGCTGTCCGTCAAAACGCAGTGTAGGAAAGCCAACTTTGAGGCATGGTGATGACTCGCCAGGTGTGCCAATCCCAGCCCCCCATGACATGGATGCTGATAACAGCCACCGCCTGGGAAAGACTATCCTCTAGAATTTTCACCTTTTTTGCCTTATCTAGAGTGAGTCGTTGGCTATATTCAGTGGTGAAGGACCTAATCCTATCCTTAAGCCTCTCCCACCACCCATTCCCAATAACTGCCTCCTGCTGAAAGTCCCGCCTGTCCAGTAAGGACAGACTGAACTTCCAGTGTCTAGTCATTCCAGACCTAGAAGCTAACACCATCCAGGCACAGATGAGTCTATAGTCCGAATAGTTTAACCAATGGAACGTGGGACAATCTAGTAAATCTAACTCAACCCTTCTCACTAACATTCTATTCAGGTAGCTGGCTACCTGGAAAGATGGCCAACTATGAGCCCAAAATTGTTGATCAGATCAACCAAGCTACAATTGCCTGATGCCTTCCTGCTAGCTCCTCACCCCTATCTTGGAGTCCAGGACAGCATTCCAGTCCCCCATTAAGACTAAGGCACAAAGAATCAACAAGGCATGGCCCCCAACTGATGGAAAAAGTAGGCACACTCCTCCTGATCATTTGGTGCATAAACCTGCAACGAACCTTTGCTCATGGCAATATTAGCCACGACCAACTGGCCCTCCGCGTTCACATGGACAAGGTCTACCCTTGTATCCAGGGAATGTTTGACTAACAAGGGAACACTTCTGGCCTGCTGGTCCCCGTATGCTGAATAGACGACAGAGTCGTTAGACAGCACACTGGCATCGATGTTGCAAACAAAGTGTGTCTCCTGGATCGCGGCCACTTATACATCAAAGGACCCAAGATCATGAAGCAGGCAGGCAGCCATACCCTGATTTCTCAAGCTTCTTATATTCAGGCTGGCTAGCCTGATAAACATGATTTAAGACTGCATCATTTAAACACAGACTGGTCAAAAATCTATGGGTGTCAAGACCCCCGACAGATTGTCAAGGCTTCCCGTTCCAATATTGGTTGTAATTTGACTGTCCCTGACAATGCCACCAACGTCTGTCGAGTAGTTTAGCTTAAGAGTCCTGTATAAAGAGGGGTGGAGTCGAATGGAGTCCCTCCCAGCACACATTTGAGACACTTTTTTTTTTTTTTTTTAAGTCAGTTGCCTTCATTTATGCAGTCCTTATATTAGGGAAGGCTTCTTTGACACTAGCCAAATAGTCCTAAACTCTTAATCCCCCACCCCTGTTGTGGATTAGGGTAATAACTCCAGGGGGCTTGAGGAAAGTTCCGCTGCTGCTTTGGTCCCTCTTGTTGCTGCTTCTGATTGCTGGGGTGCTGGGGCTGTCACTGGCTCCCCCTCTTCACCACCTCAGTCCATTTGCCAGGACCACTGGGAGCCTTCTTAGGTGCTTTCACCCTGGGTTGCTCAGGTGTTGGTGGAGTTGTTGGTGCCAGATTCTTTGTTGAACACAGCTTTGCCAAGTGTCCAGTAACTACACAAACGCAATAATGGGTGTGTCATCCCTCGTAAATGTTTCTGCCACCACAAGTTATAACATTAGGGACATCGTTGAATTTTGGTCAGGTCAATGTTACCAGGACTTCAAAATCATTAGTGGCAATGCCCGACTTATCTTTGACAGGGATTAGCCCCTCCACTGGTCCAAAAGATGAAAAGAAGTGGTCCTCAGTAATATACATAGCCACCCTATGTAAAGTTACGTGGGTTTTCCGGGTGCACATATACTTGGTCTGAAGCCTTAACGTCTTGGTGGTGAGCATACTTCTGGCTAATGCCTTTGCTGCTTCCTCCAACGCTAGTAGAATGTCCCACATCATGCTAGATCTTCTTGATAAGATCTGGCCCCAATGTTTAACGTCTTCAGGGCCTCTTCCATTGTCTCCCTGCTGACAGCTTAAGTTTTCTTGTCTTGATGTCAGCCATCAATAGAGAGATTGTTCTTACTGCTACTACCTCCATAACAGAAGGCACTGGCAAAAGTTCATTGCCCAAGATAAAGTCTTTATATTTTTCTTTTAGGCCCATGTAATATTCTGGGCCTTTCTTTCTCAGGCCTATCTGCTCCCCATGTGGATGTCGATGGCTGAGCAGGCATTGGTACATTTTGCTGGGGAGAGCCAGCCATTATGGTACTAGTCTCACTGCAGCAGAAAAAAAAACAAAAATGTTCCAACAAAGACAGAGTATACTGATTGACAAAAATAAAGCACATCCAAAAACACCAGTGACAAACTTAAAAAAAAACAAAACATAAAACACTCACAATAAAAAGCTTCCAACCAACATAAAGACTTCTAACAAAGAACGAAATCAAGAGATGAGACTCTCTGCTGAAGAAAAATTAGTGAAAGTAGTTAGCAAAAATCTACTACTTTAAGTATCAGAATCTATGCTAATGTCCTTTCCTCCCCTGAATAGCGTGGCCAATCAGAAAAATCTCTGAATAAAAGCCGTTGTTTTTCGCTTACGTGGGTAGGATATTTCTGAATTTGGCAGATGAACACGCATTTTTGCTGGGGAGAAGTGAAGGTTGGATTTGTGATGCCATTTTATCATTTCTACATTATCTGTTGGACTGTTACAACGGACTATCATTTCAATGGTGATTTGGCTATAAGTGTTGTGGACGAGAGACAGAAGAAACCTATTGCAGGCATTTATTGCTGCTATTTTTTTTCTTTTCTTTATCACAATAAATAAATAATCCAACTTCATATTTTTTTCATATATAATTTTTATTTTGCTATCCAGAAATCAATTTTCTGAGTTCCCAAGGTTTTGCTTGTATTATTGTATTACATTTGTATATTGTTTCCAAGATAAATATTAGGTTGGTGCAAAAATAATGACGTAATAATGTCATTTTTTGACGTTAAAAAATACGTCAAAAAATGACATCATTATGTCATTATTTTTGCACCAACCTAATAGCTTGTTAGTGGGGGGGGGGGAACAAAACAAAAATTTATTTAATGAAAATAGTACCTATTTTAATATACATATCTAGACTTGCTTTGCCAGCAGTTAAAAGATGACTATGATCCAAGTACACTACAATTCCCAGTAAAGGCATTTTTAAGTGAACTGATGTGATAACACTAAGTCAATTAAAAGAAAGCTCCAAACCTTTGTACAAGGTATTTGCTTTTTTACAGTTAGACAAAATTAAATAGTTTCAACTGGATATTCAAAATTCCACTCATGAGAACAAATTGTTAAATGTTTTTGAACACATGGCCTTCATTGAAAAAACAAGATTTGGTAGCATTTCTTTTGAATAAAATTTTCCCTTTTGGTAGTAAAAACATTTCTGTCTGTTAAACTTTATGCTGTTATATGAAAAGAAAAAAAAAAGAACCAAATATTTCACTTGTGAATGGAGGATAATAAAAAAGAAATTATGATCTCTAATTTTTCTTGATTACCAAAAATTAATCTTTAGTGACAGAAAAAAAAAAAAAAAAATCTTAAATGCTTATTCTAATCTGATTGGTGAATCTTAAATGATGACAAAGATAATAATTTTGATTAGTATATGATATTTGGGTGTGGGGAAGAGTCATGTGAGTTAATCAGTGCTGAAATGCAATTTTTTTTCAGTCAGTGTTGGCAGAAAACAGGCTAACTTGATTATCAATATTGTAACATAGTTTGTAGTTAAGACAACAGTGAGAGAGTTCACTGCCAAATAATTTTTCTTTTTTTAATTTAAAGTTTAAAGAAAAGAAATAACTGAACTGCTTAGTTGGGATTCAGAACCTGCAAGCACCAGATGTTTCCTCGTTGCCTTCTGCTTTAAACTGCATTCATCTAAATACAAATATCTTGCAAAGATGATATGATTCCAATATAGTAGAGATGGGCAACAAGTATTACTTGCATGAAGATCAGAGTTACAATGTACCCAATAGTAAAGAGAAATGCAAATAAGAACACTTTTGTATGTAAGCAAAATTGCTTTAAATATTGCATTTCTATACAGGGGGAAAAAAAACATGTTGAACATAGAGTGTTTCCGTGTTTAACAGATATATATTAATAAATCAAAACCCTTTGTAACTGTCAATATTCCTGATTCTTATTCCCTACTTTCCTAACTTCTACAAATAACAAAGCAATTAAGTTACTTCATTAACTGATGACCTTCATCTAAGAAGCATGCCACTGTGCAGTTTCTGTTTCTTTTCTAATTTTCATTGGTTTGTTTGGTAATAAAACTTCTCTATCAATTCTTTGATTTCCCCCTCATTGCATTTATTTTGTTGTAGACAATATATTCTACAGGAATGACGATTCATCCCACAAGAGAATACTGCTTTGGCTTTTTCCAATTCCCAGGATGGTCAAATTTTTAATCTTTAAGGATATAAAACACCCTATTTGCAGGTCGTGCTCTGTTTAGCATAAAAGTGTAATGGTACTGAAGGTGGTTAAGAGTTTTATGGTTTAATTTCTGGAACCAGGTAAATGAGGTTCAGATACCATCCATCTTACATTAATAAATAATGTTCATGGTGCAGTATAGAGTTGGTTGGTTTGGCAATTTGCTTTGATATCAGTTTCTGTTTTTATTTTTCTTGATACTGGTTTTCAGTTTTTAATTTAGTATTTTTGCTTTGTAAGGAAGCCATTCATTTTCTTGTGCAATGATAGCATTTCCAGTCAATATTTGATAAATTTGAAACTTAGTCCGTTCAACTCACAATATATATATATATATATATATATATATATATATGGTCCAATCTTAAAAATATTTATATGGCTGGAAAGAAAATAATCTTTCTAAATATATAATATGTGCTTTTATTCATTGAATTATTTTCTTTATAGAAAATGATATTTTGCTTTGAACAGCTGAAAATGCAAAATATGATTTTTTTTTTTTTTTTTTTTTTACACTAAATTTTACGTTATTTTGTTTTGCAAAATCAAAGTGACCAATCTTTATCAATGTTCTTGAAATTGTACACTCAATTAGAAGACACCTTAAACTACAACCAGGAAGATGTTCATTAAAAAAAAGAAAAAAAGAGCAACTGATATTAATAAAAGTGTAGTAAAGAACTTCCAAATCATTGAAACTACTGTCTGACACAGACTAGTGGCTAAAAAAGAATAATTTTTAGTTTGGGTTAAAGAAAGAAAAAAAAAAAAAAAAAAAGACTTGCAGTTTTGAAAGTATGAACATTTTAAAACTGTGATTAAAGCTTACTTTATTTTTTTTTTTAATATCTAATTTGAGGTGTATTTGCTAGATAGAAACAATTTTATTTGTAGAAAATAATCACTAGAGACTCGCATATCTGGAAATATACACATTTTAAAAGTGAAATTAAGAACGATTTTAATTATTCTTAATATCCAATTTAGGTACATTCCCTAGATAAAAAACAAATTAATTTATATAAAAAAATCTTCATCCATTTTTCTTGTTTATAACTTTATTTCTTGATTGGCGTATAGTACTGGCTTACTAGAAAAGGAAAACCCATACAAAAAAACCCCAAAAAACAGATGACTTCATAAAATTTAACATTAAGATGAAACTGGCAACTATTTTTTTTAATTTTTACTTGCTATTTTGTTGTAACTTAATTTTACCAGAAGTTGTTATTAAAACTGAAACAAATATATTTCAGACATCATGTTGTATTTCCTTTTTTCTTCTTCATTTCTTTTGTAAACAAATAGATTTTACATTTATTCCCTAAAACTAGTCAAGTAAATGTTTTTAACATGTTGATAAAATTTAATCTATTAACATCTGAAAGTCTTTTTCAATATTATTTTTTGGATATGGTCACTCAGTAGTTATAGCCCTTAAAAAGAAAAAAAAAAGAAAAAAAAAAGAAAAAAAAAAGAAAAAAAAAAGAAAAAAAAAAGAAAAGAAAAAAAAAAGAAAAAAAAAAGAAAAAAAAAAGAAAAAAAAAAGAAAAAAAAAAGAAAAAGAAAAAAAAAGAAAAAGAAAAAAAAAGAAAAAGAAAAAAAAAGAAAAAGAAAAAAAAAGAAAAAGAAAAAAAAAGAAAAAGAAAAAAAAAGAAAAAGAAAAAAAAAGAAAAAGAAAAAAAAAGAAAAAGAAAAAGAGAAAAAAAGAAAAAGAGAAAAAAAGAAAAAGAGAAAAAAAGAAAAAGAGAAAAAAAGAAAAAGAGAAAAAAAGAAAAAGAGAAAAAAAGAAAAAGAGAAAAAAAGAAAAAGAGAAAAAAAGAAAAAGAGAAAAAAAGAAAAAGAGAAAAAAAGAAAGAGAAAAAAAGAAAGAGAAAAAAAGAAAGAGAAAAAAAGAAAGAGAAAAAAAGAAAGAGAAAAAAAGAAAGAGAAAAAAAGAAAGAGAAAAAAAGAAAGAGAAAAAAAGAAAGAGAAAAAAAGAAAGAGAAAAAAAGAAAGAGAAAAAAAGAAAGAGAAAAAAAGAAAGAGAAAAAAAGAAAGAGAAAAAAAGAAAGAGAAAAAAAGAAAGAGAAAAAAAGAAAGAGAAAAAAAGAAAGAGAAAAAAAGAAAGAGAAAAAAAGAAAGAGAAAAAAAGAAAGAGAAAAAAAGAAAGAGAAAAAAAGAAAGAGAAAAAAAGAAAGAGAAAAAAAGAAAGAGAAAAAAAGAAAGAGAAAAAAAGAAAGAGAAAAAAAGAAAGAGAAAAAAAGAAAGAGAAAAAAAGAAAGAGAAAAAAAGAAAGAAAAATGAGAAAAAAAGAAAAATGAGAAAAAAAAGAAAAATGAGAAAAAAAAGAAAAAAAGAAAAAAGGAAAAAAGAAAAAAAAGAAAAAAGAGAAAAAAAAGAAAAGAGAAAAAAGAAAAAGAAAGTAAAAAAGAAAAAGAAAGTAAAAAAGAAAAAGTAAAAAAGAAAAAAAGTAAAAAAGAAAAAAGTAAAAAAGAAAAAAAGTAAAAAAGAAAAAAAGTAAAAAAGAAAAAAGAGAAAAGAAAAAAGTAAAAAAGAAAAGAGAAAAGAAAAACAAGAAAAAAAGAGAAAAAAGAAAAAAGAGAAAAGAAAAAAGAGAAAAAAGAAAAGAGAAAAGAAAAAAAGAGAAAAGAAAAAAAGAGAAAAGAAAAAAAGAGAAAAGAAAAAAAGAGAAAAGAAAAAAAGAGAAAAGAAAAAAAGAGAAAAGAAAAAAAGAGAAAAGAAAAAAGAGAAAAGAAAAAAAGAGAAAAGAAAAAAAGAAAAAGAGAAAAGAAAAAAGAGAAAAAAAAAAGAAAAGAAAAAGAGAAAAGAAAAAAAAGAGAAAAGAAAAAGAGAAAAGAAAAAAAGAGAAAAGAAAAAAGAGAAAAGAAAAAAGAGAAAAGAAAAAAGAGAAAAGAAAAAAGAGAAAAGAAAAAAGAGAAAAGAAAAAAGAGAAAAGAAAAAAGAGAAAAGAAAAGAAAAAAGAAAAAAGAAAAGAAAAAAAGAAAAGAAAAGAAAAAAAGAAAAAAAAGAGGAAAAAAAGGAAAAAAAAAAAAAGAAGAAAAAAAAAGGAAAAAAAAAGAAGAAAAAAAAAAAAGAAGAAAAAAAAAAAAGAAGAAAAAAAAAAAAGAAGAAAAAGAATGATTTTGGTTTTGTAAAAAAATTTGATGCAGTTTCATGGTGTGGAGATGCCACCAAAAAAAGTTGGTTTTTTGGTTAAACCGAACATCACTAGTGCAGTGGAAGGCTCATGACAGAGAGAAATGTTATGTGTGTAATCATCTAACACTGAGATGAAGAAAAATACATTAGAGAAAAAAAAAAAAAAAAAAGAGCCTAGATTTAAACACTATACCAACTATTTCATCTGCGACACTAGGAAATGAGCATAGAAAATCCCCAAAACCAAAAAAGCTGGCACAAAACACAAAAAATTCATGATCTTAACTTCCAACTCTCTATCAACAAAATTCCAAAACCATCTAACCATTTCTAACACTAGGATCATAACCACCACAAAGACGATCAAAGATCTAGTTAGCAAAAAAAAAAAAAAAAAAAAATAATAATATGGTATGTTATTAGTAAGGGAACAAATTTTCCGTGATCACAGAATTGCGGACGGAATCATGGAATCCGAGTTTTTAGTGTAATTTTCAATAATAAATAACAAATTATTTGATGATTCTTTCGAAACTTAATAAACTGTCTCTCTGATTTTGTTAAATATTTTAATAAGTATAACAATAACAAAGTACTTATTTCCTTAAAATTTATTTTTACAAATATTTGTAGTTATTTTTTTCTTTTTAAGACCTGAAAAAGAATTAAAAATAAAATATTTACATTAAAAAAGGGTTAATTTGCACCAAAATTCCACGGTAATGAAAATGTTCCATTATAGTGTGAAATTGCCTGATTATTTTGAAAAATGACATTAAAAGTTTGCGCTCTATTATTGTTTAGGAATTATGAACAATATAAGTGACTTCTTTTGTGTCACATCAACAGAATGGCTGCCCATTACTGGCTTTGTTTCTTGAGTAGTCATGCGCGCAAACTTCACTTGTTTTGATTACTGCACAAAGAAGTTTAAAATGAATGTGATAGTAAATATAGCAGTAAAAATGAAGAAATGAAAAATAAAATCAAAATTATGTATCTGAGAGGATAAAAAAAAAAAAAAAAAAAAAAAATGAAATTTTCCTTTTTTCAATGATGATGATTGTGTTTTTTTTTTTTTTAAAACAGTGCCAGTAATGGTGGTTGGACAATGTGAAACCTTGTAACCTTCGGTTGTGAATTACAACTTGTAACCTTCGGTTGTGAATTACAACTTGTAACCTTGAAAGAAAAGTAAATTCTATCACATGCTTACCTTAAAATTTAGAAATAAAGAAAAATATTTTTCCAAAAACACCATTCTATCATCCACTGGTTTGTCTACTCTGAAGCTTACTGTCACACATCTTCAGTTCTTCACCATTGTAAAAGAAAATTAAATTTTGGAATGCAATTAAGAGCAGATTTCCTCTTCTGGAACAGATTGCCATTAAAATCATATGGATGCCTGTTACCAGCGTAGATACTGAATGTTCATTTACTTCATAAATATCAAAGTCCTACCGCTGAGTACACCAAGCAACTCACAAAGTTGTATTACAATGGAGATTTAGAGAGGAGATTAGGAGATTAGAAGATTAGATATTTGCCAAATTAAGAAATTAGCAATTTTAAACTTGGGATAAGTTGTTTTATTTAAATTTTGAATCAATATGTGTACTAATTTGTTTTTCTGATATTTGGTTACAAAGATTCAGTTATGATTACTGTTTTGTAAAATTTTAGTCAAAATGTTTGACTTTATTCAGATATTTATTATTGAGATTCAATTTATTTGCTGTTGATACTTTAAATGTGATTTTTATATTATGAATCAATAATTATAAAACTAAATACTTTTACTTAAAAAACAAAAACAATTTGAAAGTGTTCTTAAAGAAGGAAGATCTGATTAAAACTTCTACCTCAAAGAAAATTATACACTGTAACATTCTATTGTTTTATTATCTAGTCATTTTACATTTTTTTTTTTTTTTTTTTTTTTTTTTACATATAATTTATTTTTTGGACTTGGATTTTAACATTTAAAAAAAGATATTTGCTAAAGATATTTCTTTATATGCAATAAAAAATTTTTGTTTTCAGTTTTGTGCAAAAATTGGTTGGATGCACACACAGGAAAAGAAAAGGGGATAGTGCAAGTCCAATGGGTGAACTAGGTGAAACAAATCCACACTTCTCTTTGTATCTTGATCTCCAATATGCCACTCCCCGTCAGAAGCAAAAAGAAAACTACTGTTGAATGAGCCTATCATGCCTTTATGCACTTGATTCAGCCAATAAGTGCCCAGAACCAGCCAATAAAAATGGCTACAAGTGACACTACCACTCCCATCAGCATGAAGTGCTGCCCAATTTACCATCCATCCGAAGCTCCCCGATTCGCCGTCTCCACACTCCCATGCAAAACATACCTCAGTGACCCAAAAAGGCTAGTCGTGTGTAAGTCACCACAACAAGTTTTAGTAATAATAATTATTACTAATAATATAATATATTGCAAATTTCTTATAAAATACTATTAAAAAAAAAAAAAAAAAATTTTCCCAAAAGGTAAAAACATAAAAAAACGGAATTTATCAAAAGTGGAAAAAGAATCAAGTAAAATTTGAAACAGAAAATTGGGGGCCCTACATTAGCTAGATGAAGACACTGTTGGCACTAATGTCTTACCATTATGTAGGAGGTATTTCTGTTACACAATGTATAATAATAAATGCATGCCTGCTATGCCAAATAGGCAAAACTTCTAGAATCATGAAAGTTAACATCTATGAACAATAGAAAGAACTCTGTTGGGAGAATCCATTGAACTCTCTCATAACATAGAAATAAAACAGGCTATAACTCTGGTTTTAAAAAATACCAAACTAATAAGAGAAAAAAAATGAAAATATCATTACAAAGAAAATATCTAGAGAGAATATTAATTAAAATCCTTCCATTGATAAACATGACAAACACACTTTTCAATTCACCAACATTCATAAAACTCATACTTAAAGAATGTAAAATTCAGATATCTGTGTACAATGTAACTTAAGTCTTTCACTCCAACACATCAAATATCTCCTAGAAGCCAGATGCAGACACAGACACTATCACCACAATACAAAAACATGTGAAATCTACTTGACCAATGAAAAACAAACACAGAACTCAAAGTAACAGAACATTCTCTTCCATAACTTATAACCAAAAGTTTCTGATGAAAGTTAAATGAAAATGAAACATCTTAAATTTATAAATGTTTCTTAGTTTTTCTTTATTCTATCATATATATATATATATATATATATATATATATATATATATATATATATATATATATATGCATGCACAAAGTGAACATTGAAGTCAACACTCGGGGTGACAGCCTGATGATTGCGTCTAGCATGAAACAGCTTGTCGCCTGAGTGTTGACTTCAATGTTCACTTTTATATCTAACTACGCTCTATCTCTGATATTGAGCACTTTACCCCATAAATATGGCACACCTTAAGACTATATTTCTCTCTCTATATAAGTGCAGTTGTCTGTGCATCTGGCTAAAACTAAAAAACTATAATAATTTCAACAAAAGAAATATATATATACTGACACATTATCACACAAGCCAGCTCTTTGTATATAAAAAAAATATCATTGTATTTGTATTTATGAAGAGATTTTAAAATCAAAATTAATTAGAATGCATTTTTAATTCTATTAATACTTTCAAAACACTATACATGTATGCATTTTTAAAATTTCTCTATTCTTTAATTTATTTTCTTATATAAAGTATAATTTAAAAAAAAAAAAAAAAAAAAAAAAAAGAATATTGAAACAACAAAGTAAATCTGAAAGAATAATAATAGTAAATCCAATTATTTGATAAAAAGTTTAATATTTATTTTGTGTGTTTGTATGTATGTATCTAATGGCTGGCTGGCTAAAAGTAAAAAAGTACAATAATTAACATTATTTTAAAAAAAATATGTATTCCTTTGCGATGAATTCTTTTTATTATATATATATATATATATATATATATATATATATATATATATATACACACACACACACACACAAAGTAGTATCATACAAAGAATTAATCAGTAAAGTTAATGTAATTAATGGTGAAGTCACTTTGCTAACAGATTAAATAAATCATTAACTTACTAACCACTTATTGAATGACGCGGTCCTTGTTTAAAATTGTAAGATCGATTAGATGTTCCATTGCTAGTACTTTCAAAAACATTCACATTTTTATCATCAGGCATTAATATTGTTCTCATCTCCAGTAAATTCCTATGGCAAAAATAAATGTATTGCAGGTCGAAAGATTTAAGAGTGTGATATTTATTAAATAGAAATTTTGCAGTGTGGATCAGTCCTTATATATATATATTAAAATAAACTTATTATATTAACTTCACTGATTAATTCTTTGTATTACTTCTTCATAATATTATATATATATATATATATATATATATATATATATATATATATATATACACATATACATACACACACACAAACTGCATTATATATATATATATATATATATATATATAGACTCAGTATCAACCAAAATGGGGAGTGTGTGTGTGTATTATAGACTTATTAATATTTTTTTGGCCATCTTATGGAAAAATAATTTTTTATTCAATCTTTAAAAAATAAACTTCATTGTTTTTTGGGTATGTAACTAACATATAAAAGTAAATAATTTTAAATTAAGTTTTATTAAAGCAAACAACTATAGTGAGCCTTATTTTTTTTTAAATTAATTTAAATAAAATATAGTTAAATTTGTACAACAAATATTCCACATGATCTACATCTAAATAAAGTAAATAAACTTAATTTAAGATATATTTAAACATATTTAATCATTTTTTTAAAGCAAAAACTATTGCGAGCCTTACTTCTTCAAAAAATAATTATTTACCATTTATTTCAGAGAGGAATTTAAAGTTTTTTAAGTAAATAAAATCTTACATTTAAACAGCAAGATACATTGAGAATTTAATTCTGAAAATCGATTATGTTTAAATTCCAAGTTATATTTATATTTGAAAAGAAAAAAGACTTTAGTTGAATAAAAATTAGGAGAGACAGTAGTTATGGTCAATATTAGTTGTGTTGAATATTTGTTTTATGAATTAACTACATTTTATTTACATTAAAGTGTCTTCTTGAATAAAAAATATGGGTATGCTTAGCACCCTAAGTCTCCCCCACCTGAGCATGTTATTGGTATGGTGGTATTTTCCTTTGTAGCAAACCAAAAAAAAAAAAAAAAAAAAAAAAAAAAAATTTTCTGTAAGAATGCTGAAAAATATCAATTGTCAATAAAGATATTCTGAGCAATGCCAGGTATCCCTGTTTTATATATATATATATATATATGGAAAAGTAGCTGCTATAGCAACCCTTCTACATAAAACACTGGTACATTTGAAAAATTTTCACTTAATAAAATTTAAAAAAAGAAAAAGAAACAACAAAAAACAAAATATCTTTGAGAAAATCAATATTTGTACATGGGAAATATGTTAAAATAAAAATAAAATATAAATATAAATATGGTGATTCTACATTTGATTACAGATATATTTTAAATTTTATTAACTTAAAATTTTTCAAATTGACCACAACAATTTATGTAGCAGAGTTGCAATGCTATTTTCCTTATATTTTTTCAATTATATTTTGTTCACATAAAAAGGAGTGAAAATAAGAATTGTCCACATGCAGCTGGTTTTCACATATCCCATTTTACATACTTTGTTGAGATATTTCATATCAATCATTTATAACACACACAATGCTGATAAATTCTCAGCCCAACCCAATTTCCAAACTCTGACCAAAAGGACTTTTTATTTTAAATTCATTCTTAGTCAAACTAAGAACTTTTCAGTGCCTCAGATAGACAAGCATAATTAAATCAATATGTCCATAGTCTCAGGATGAGAAAAAAAATCATTTATTTTACATATAAAATATGTTTAAAAATATCTTCTATGTCAATGTGCTTAACTCAATGCTTCTCTATTCAAATCCAAGGCCTTACTCTAGTTGGAAGAACCTCTATGATTGACCAGGTCTTCAGAGGTGTAGCTTCACACTTGGCCAATTGAGGATTAAAACCCATAGTTGGAGGTTTTGAATTCAGAGTTGTCATTCTACACTAGTTGCCCACAAAGGCTATAGGACTTGGTCTATTCTGCTATTTACCCATTGCTGGGGAAAGAAGAGCTGTATTTATACTTTTTGTAAGCGTATTTGTATTAAGTGAATATAACAAACTCGACTAATTCAAACTTGGCTCAATCCAAGTTGCTATATATTATTCCACTGTGTCTCAATTCATCAGAGAACAAACATTATACAATGAACTTTTCAAATTAAAATCTAGCATATCAGGTTACTGACATACTGAGCCAACTCATGTTTGTACAACTCTTCCTCAAATATAAAAATCCACAAAAGCCATTTAAAACATTAATGCATATTCATATGCTCACATTTCTTTTAGTTATATCTAATGCTTTTCACAAAAGATTCACTCAATAAAACTAGTAAATTCTCAGTCTTAGAGTTTCAGAGCTGCAAATATAAGTTTTGATTCAAGGAACTTGGAATTTTTGATAATTTCTCAATAATTAAATATCTATTTCAGAATTGTGACCAGTATACATTCATCTTTAATATACTGCTCCTTTTAAGTGATATTAAGATTTCAATCAGTCAACATAGGTGAGCTAATTTTGTCAAACTGAAGTAACAGTTTCCATGTTCTTATAAAAATTTAGCAGATGATGAATACTTAGTTGGAGAAATATACTAGAGGGACAATTTAAATACTTTTCAAAGATACCAAGATAATTCCACCAAAATTAAAAACTACCCTGGTAAAAGTTTCATAATAAATGACAGAAGTATTCTACTGAACATTGCCTTAAAAAAAAAAAAAAAAAAAAAAAAAAAAATTTTTTTTTTTTTTTTTTTAAATCCTTTAATTCTAAGTAGCAATAATTTTTTTTTTTTTAAATTTTTATTTACATGTAAGATTAACAATGTGAACAGTTCTGTTGATATGAAAGTACAAAGTATGACTTGAACACAAAGGTTTTACAAGAATAATATTATAGAGTTTAAAATAAATAGTTTTTTCTTAGTGGGTAGAAATTCTTTATCTACCAGCAGAGAATGGGTCATAAAAATAGAAATTTTAAATTCAGGCATTTATCATTGGACTATGTTTAGAGCCTATGATTTTACTTTAATAATTTAATTTTTTTTAATTGACAAAAACAATTAAGAACAGGTGACACTACTGAACCAAGAAGTGTTATTAATTAATTTCTAACCAATATTCACCTTTTACACAGTTTAAATTAAGATTTCCTTCACTCAAACAAACAATAAAACATCAAGTTATCAGTTCATTGGTTAATCATTGCAAATGCTGGTGATTTTGGAAAGATGAAAAAAATGGAAAATCTCATGTTCAAAAAAAGCCAAGCAATTTCATTTGAGATTATATATATAACAAAAATTATGGAAATAAAAATATGCTTAAACAACCAATAAGAGATCATCAGAAAACTGTAGCATATACAAGTCCAGTCAAATAACTAGTATTGTTGCTTTAAAAGAATTAACAGCTAAGAAATTTTTAGACAAAGAAAGAATATATCTGCATTCGAGAGATGGTAGTATTGTTGCTTTTAACGTAAGGACATTAACAAATTTTCAGAGAAATACCATCTAGCTGAACAATTTGTTTATAGAACAGAATACAAATTCTGTTCTGATATCCAGTTTCTTCTCTGATTGCAGCATGTGTCTTTGAGCCACACCCTAACTCAAAACATTCCAGAGCATTAATTTTCATCACTCTTTCTTTTCAGTCTTAACTACTCAGCCATCCTATATTCATATCCTACTGATGGTTTCTTCTTATGTAGATTAAGACTCTGAAACTTTGAACTTTGAAATCTAGGATGGAAAGAGGTTGATGGAGTTGAAAGCATGGAGAATTTACACATTAAAACATCTACTGTTTTATCTTTGAACCTATGTATAAAATGTATCACTTTATTTTTTATCAGAATATGATAAATGTGATTAATGTACAACACATATCTGCTTTATCACTCAGTGACTTATTTTGAGTTATTTGAATTCAGTTGATAACAAAATGAATTTATAATGAACATATCTTAAAAATATCCATCTGTTATTGCAATTCCTAGTAACCTTGTTAAAGATCATATCAATGATCTATGAACTTGATTATTTCATTGTTATTCTAGAAATTTTTACAATCTTGCATGAACTCATTAAAAAGTATTCTAAAACAATGCTCCAACAAAGCATTAAATAAAAAAATATTGAAGCACAACCCCAAAATTGCGTATGGATGTGATCACTTGCTTCTTATTAAAATGTAGTCTTATATAGTCAACACATCCCATGAAGATATTAATTCAATTCCATTTACAAAATGAAAATGATCTCATATTTAGATTATTCCTGTAATCTTCAGTCGGAAAAAAAAAAACAACAAAAAAACAAAAAAACAAAAAAAAACACACCATCATTGTTTTTCATGCTGGCACTTTAAGCATACTATATTATAATCAAACATTTTTTGTAATTTTTAATATATCTTGAGGAAACTGAAATTATGTATGCAATAAATTGATGATACAATGAGCTGCACATGAACACAATTTGATTCATTATTCAAGTGACAAACTGCCACTGCAACATTCAACAACTGCTCTTTGAAGTGAGAGAACAATCAATTCATCTGTCCTCTTCTTCTTAGCTAAGCTATTTATTGATTTTTGTACAAATGTTAAAGTCAAAATTCATTGGCTGCTACAAATTGCTGATGTTGAGTAGCAAGGTGAAAGATGATTTACAACTGGTGTCTTTACAGCTGTGCTACATTTACATGAATACCAGGTTAATTAATTATTTTTTACAATTTAATAAGGTGCATTAGATCTGAGAGAAAGTACCAAACATTATTATTGTAGAAAACTGGTTATAAAAATTGTAAATTCTAGAGTTAAAAAAATAAATAAAAAGAAAGAATTTAATTAAAATGTTTAATATTGGATATGAAATCAAATGGTTCAAAGATAACCAAGTCTACTCTTTTAATCTTAACACATAATTGAAAAGATAGGTTAAGTAAATAGAAAAATAAAAAATATAAATGTGACATATGTATAAATATATTTATGACTAGTTTGTTTTGAAATTTAATATTTAGTGATCTTCAAACAGAGTAGTTTATAATTTTTTTTATCAATGAAAGTCCTTAAGAGATAAACCAAGGTGGAAAGAAAAACAAGGAGAAGGTTATCCACTCTGGGAAATTCATACATAGCTTTATGTATTAGATGGTGACAGGTATTCCTCCCTTTTGCATTGAAACATTTGTAATGTCAGTTTTAATGCTGTCTAAAAAATAGAATTTTTGCATTTATTTGTTAGATCAATAAAAAATATATTAATTATAGTTATTTATAAAGCCAACAAAAATAAGTTTTATCAATATCGATGTCTTAAAATAGTTGAGTAAAAATTTTCTTTGAACAAAGCATTATCTGAAAACTTGTTTCAAATCAGTGTTTTACAGTGTATGCTGACCTCAGTATTCATAAGTAAATATCTGCATATTCACCTGCTCTACTTAGCAGTTTTCCATTTTCTTTAAAATGGTCTCAGTGATTATACCTGGTCACACTTAAGTGCATTCTCCAGACAGTTCATCAAAAGCAACATTTTCTTGAGTTGTCACTCATGGAAATCAATAGTACTAAGGAGTTATTTCTGGTATATAAAAATTAAATGGTTAAAGAAAATTTCCTTTTAGCTGATGTACAAATTTTTCTTTCTAGCATCAATTTCATTTTCCCAAGAAAAAAAAAAAAAAGAAAAAAACTTACATCATTCTTTACCATTCTTTTAAATTATAGAAACTTCATTACATTTTGTTTCTTTACTTAAAAGATGATTTCAAAATTTCACTATTTTTATATACTGCAAAAAAAATAAAGAAAAATAGAACATCTGATGTGGTTATCAATATCCACTGATAAAAATAATTTAGCAAGAACAAATAAAAAAGATAAAAGAAAAAATAGCTAACAAATAAATTAATATAAGGAATCACTTAAAGTACAAATTAATCAAATTAATTCTTTCTTTAAAATATTTAGACAAAGTATATAATTTACTTGAAAAGATAATATTTTGAAATTATTTTCAGATTAAATGTAGAGAACTGTTGTATTGTTGATGACAATATGTTGTATTGCAGAATTGCTGAAGTTGAAACTAGAATTGAGTTTGTTTTCCTATAACACAGACTACTGTAACCAAATGTTAGGTTGTTCAGAACAGATTATATATATATATATATATATATATATATATATATATATATATATATAGCAAGTCAAAAATGGTATTTCTGTTTCAAAGTCTAGATGGCAAATATACTGATCAGACCAAACCATTTGCAGCAACACAGATCACAGAGTTGCTTTTATCTTTGACCTCTTTCATTCCTTTTGAATGCCAAAGTATCTGAGATAGATTTGTAGGAATTTCAATTGTCATAATTTAAATGATAACTGAAATTCATTTTAACTTATTTCATTATCAACATGTTTTGATCTTATTTGACTGATGTGCTTTTTGTAAATATATGATTCAATCTTGACTGTATTAGTCATTTTCCCAAGACAACTCTCAATGTTTCTAGCTAAACATTTTACTCTACCAAATCTCAAGTTTCTTTTAGATCATCTACTACTGAAATTTTAGGTTTTTCTTTTTTTTAGAGTTTTCTTTTTAAGTGATTTCAGGACAATGTTAGATGTTGTTGAAATGGGTTTTCCAAACAGTTTTTTGAGAATTTCCAGTCAAATGCATTCAATTCAGAAACTGCTCTATATATATATATATATATATATATATATATATAAAATTATAGAATTTCTTCAACTTCATTGTCTTTTTTATTTAACTGCTTGGCCATATGATGAGAAAAAAATCAAAGAAAGAAACAGACAACTTTAAATTTGATTGCTTTCAGCAAATAAAAATTTCTGGCCATTCATAAACTAGACAGTAATTACCCTGAATAGATTTCAAATAATCTATGTGAGTCCTTGACTAAGGAGGGTGTGTTTCTGGCCAATATTGTATTTCTGCTTGGGGATAGGAATACCTTTTATATCTTTGCCTATTAACTTTCTTGTATTTATTAACTGATATCAAAGATTAATATTTTATTCAGTGATGATTTAGAAGGGAAAAAAGCTCCAAAATAAGATCACACTTCTACCATTCTTTAAGACCATCTTATAGTCATTTTTCCAGGAATCACTCTGCTGACTTCGTCACTCTTATAAAACAGCACAACTTCATCAATTGTCTCTTATGGGAATCTACATTTTTGGTAGAGATAATATTCCATGTTCATTGTCTTGCCATGTATGTTGTGGTGTCAAAATTTGTACTTTTTGGGGCCTCTTTTCACAAGCTGAAAACTTTTCTTTTAATTGTGCAGTACTTTCACTTTCATCCAATCTTTTGAGCTCTTATGCAGTGGTAGATTCTTCATGAGAAATTTCATTTGAAATCAGTTTAATTTTCTTTGATACAGCTCCTTTAATTTTTTCTACTTTTTATTCCTCATAACTGGTTTGTTTTTCAAGTTTTTGATGCTTGATTAGCAATTCATCAATCATTGACAGTGACTCATTAAAAAGTTGCAATTTATTTTCAATATCTACAAAAATGCTAGAAGGTTGTGACTGGTCTTCAACTGATGTTGAAGTACATTCAGAAAACTCAGGTAATGCTGTTAATTTTATTTGACAATGGGTTTGCTTCTTTATTCTCTTTGTATATGTTAGGAATTTTTTTTTTAAATATTCATTTTAATGTATCACTTTTTCAGAACTTAATTTTTTAAATATATATAAAAATACTGAAAATTTGATTGTTTTGTGTATTTAGTGTACCATGTTAAATGTCAACAAAAATTTGTTAACCATTAACAGCATTTGTTGCATATTTTCATACTTTATTCATGACATTTTTTTAAATAATTATTTTCTTTATGTCACTTTTTCATAAAAAATTTTATTTGTTGTGTAATAAAAATGTAAACAAAACAAAAAATAAGGTTGTTTATTTTCTACCAAATTGGTCAACATTAAACCACAAAATAACACAAATTCTGTTCATTTTATGATCATAGTTCTTATGTGAATATTAACCAGCATTTAAAGAGCTTTCTAAAGATATACAACTTGACAATATTGGAAGATATGAAAATGTTAGCTTATACCTTTGTAACTTAGGCCACAGTCAAAAGTAAACCACAAAATTTTGTACATATCTTGCCATAAAGCAGACGAATTTGTCAATTTTTTTAAAAAATTAAAAAGTTTCTTAAGAAATTAAAGGTCAAAGCCAAATTATCTTATTTGACCTATAAAAATAAATAGATCAACTTTTAGATCCATTCAATTTTAAAATGGTGAAAAAAACAAAAACAAAAAACAAACAAACAAACAATCACTGAGATATTGATATTTAAACTGTGACTATTTTCCAAAATTCATCTTTTTGGCAAGGATCATATCTCAGGAATCCTTTGACCTAGAGATGTAAAATAGGTACCATTCAATTTCTATCATGAAGCTCTATAAGAGTACCAAATTTGAAAAAAAAATCTGTCACTGATGGTCAGATCTTTGTTGATTTGATACGGAATGATTCTTATTTTAAATAACAACAAATAAAGGCTTTAAAATATTTACATTTTTATACATTAATCTGTATTTTTCTGAAATAAAAAACGTTTAATTAGCAATAATTACTGATAAATTATATATTTTTTATTTTCTAAGACTGTCAATTTCTTGAATCTTTTTAAAAAGTATTTTACTATGTTGCTTTATTTTGGTATTGAGTGGAGGTAAGCAGATCATAGACAATGACAAACAAGCATTAGATAATTATCAATTAAGGGTTCTCAAACTTTTCAATGTTGGCACAGAAATTTAGAGAAACATTTAAGAGATTTTCTCTCCAATTTTATTTCAAATTAGAAATTTATACTTTGACTTACATAAATATTACTACATGTAGCAAGAAAAACCTCAGAAATATCCTAATGTGCAACTGTATGGGCAAGAAAAATGCTATTTTAGTGAAAGAGCATCTGAACAATACTCTGATGAAATAAGTAGGGAAATAGAATAGTTTCATGAGCAAACATCAGATAGTGTCTTTAGTTCTCAAAATTCTTTATATGAATTTCATAATATACAATTGGAATTACAAGTATATTTTGTTCTGTATAAGCTCCCCTCCCCCACAAAGATATGTCTAAATAGTTGCAATCATCTCAATATCTATATGAAGAAATAATAAAGTACTCAATATGAAACCTGACAGCTCCATCACATTACATGAAATAAATAGCATGGTATCATCTTCAGGAGAGATTGTGTATCATGTGTGCCAAATCAATAGGATACTTTTTAACATTTGAGCGAGTGTGTCATAGGTCAGTTTGACCAGATGTACTCAGCCTGGATTTAACATAATTTTCTATTTTTGTACTACTTTTTCTTGACTTTTTTAAAATTAAATAATGATTATCCACCTCATTATTTTCAACCAAGAATAAAAATTAATGTAGCAGAAAATCTATCCAGATTCTTTCATGGTGTTCACAAACCTATTGGATAGAAAAGTTAGATGAAATACAATTGAAAAAGATAATAGAGAATCATAGGTATCATGCAAATATAGTGCTCTAAGCAATAAAAATTTTCAAGTACTTTAAAAGAAGAAATGATAAAGAATGTTTACAGTTCAAGTGCTAAGACATGCATGAGTATATTGAAGCTTCAATCAATATTATCTGCAAGAAATGCTTTTACAGAAATGTTTAAACTACAATTTTCAATCTCATATTCCTTTCAATACAATTACAATTGTTCTTTCATAAAACACCAAAACTTTGTTTTAAGCTTATTGAGATGTTAAAATTCTTATAAATTGTTGTGAACAAGTTAATGAGAAATGTTTAGAGACTGCTGAAATCAAAATTGATTATCAGGCTATAAAGTTTCCATTCTAAGTGTCGTAGCACACTACAGATGATAATATAAAAACAGTATGGAATACTGTATGTGTGGATCTGTGGCCTGCAGTTGGAGATTCATTGTGGAATTTACTTGACTCACTTCTAGCAGTTGACTACTACTTCTACACGCTGATGGCAAATCTTATGTGTTGTTCATGTCCTGAATATTATTGCTCATTACCAACCTTCATGTAGATTATTCTATTCAGTAACCTTCCCTAGGTTACAACACTAAGAGATTCAAAAACTCACAAATATAAATATGAAGTGGAAGGAACATACAACTGGGTAGATAAAGAATGTAAGAGAAATGGAGGCTCAGAATGAGACAGAAAAACTTCATTATATGCTTATGTAGGTTTATATTTTCAGAGGAAATAAAGATTTATAAAAATGGAAACAAGTTGATTTTGCTTATATTTTTATTAAAAAGGCAGAATTTTTTTTTTAATATTTAATATCTCATTTCTGTTCAGTATTCTTTTTAACAAGTGTAAGATATAAATTCCGATATATTTTAAAGGCTTTATATCTTTTAAGATAAAAATAAATCAATAAAAATACTTTATCATCATTACAACTTAAGAAATTAAAAAAAGGAAAAATTATAGAAGACAAGTGAAATTGCAACATTTTAAAGCTTTTAAATAGAATATTATATGGGTAAATTTTATCTCTTACAAATCCATATCAACAGTATAAAAATAAAAAATGTACCATTTTATTTTTTTTTCTGCCAAGTCAATAAGCATTCTAATTTTAAATGACCAATTTATAAAATTAAATGTAAATGTCTGAAAATCATGCCCTAAGAAATGAACCAACTGAACTTAATATTTGAGATTGGGAGTGGATATATTTTTTAATATGCAAGCTTGTAGCAATAATTTGTGTGTGTGTGTGTGTGTGTGTGTGTGTGTGTGTGTGTGTGTGTGTGTGTGTGTGTGAGCGAGAGAGAAATAGAGGAAGAATTGCAAGAGAAAAAACAAAAGTGTAAGTAGTTTGAATTTTTATGATTAATCTTAATTTTTTAATGTATGATCATATTAACTTTATCAGATTGTTTCATTTCTTAGAACTAATAAGATCAGATATATGGGAAAAAAAAGGAGGGTAGTGGTGAATTTGAAAGGAAATTAATTTTCATCAAAATAATTTCAGAATGATAAAAACACAAAACCATTTTTTGGAAGCAAAAATAATAAATTTATTTCTATTTCAGTTTAAGTCCTTTGGAGCAAGAATATTTTTAAATAGACTAACACTTATAATTAATTTTGAGAAATTTTGCTATTTTTTCCATCTAAAAAGACTAGGTTTTTGATTATAGTAGTAAGAAACAAAATTTACTTACCATGATAACAAACAATCAGAAAATGTTTCGAAAGTGGTAAAAAGAGCGAAAACGATCCAGTACATCATCCATTTTACCTGGAAAAAATAAAATGGAAATAAAGTTAAAATTACATGTAATAATCATTATCAATTCCTTTTAAGAAAAAGAGATGGGAAGAAACACTTTTATTTTGACTATAATTATAATGATTGAATTAATGTTTAATATCATTTTTAAATAACCATAATTTATCTTTATCAACTATTCTTGGAATTCTGAAAATTATTTGATACTTCTGGTACTGATACCTTGATTACTAGAACAATGTAAACAAAAATAAAACCTCTTTATAGCATTTTTTCCCTTTTAAACTGCATATCTTCAGGATGGAAACAATCAGTTCTCTACAATTTTTCTTTAATATCTATAAATTGTAAATGGCCATGAATATTCTTGGGAAATATAGCGATTTCTCATTGAATTCAAAAATAGAGAAAAAGCAGAGTTATCCTTCATCTAGACAGGTTGTCTTGTTACAGTTAAAGAGTCCTGTCTGCTCAGTTATTTTATCCATAGATAGAGAGAAGAGATAGATAGAGAGAAGAGATAGATAGAGAGAAGAGATAGATAGAGAGAAGAGATAGATAGAGAGAAGAGATAGATAGAGAGAAGAGATAGATAGAGAGAAGAGATAGATAGAGAGAAGAGATAGATAGAGAGAAGAGATAGATAGAGAGAAGAGATAAATTAATGCCTTTCCTAAAGACATCAGGGTAGAGTGAAGACAACAAACCAGAGTTGAAATTTGGCCTGCCAATTTCAATTCATAACTGTTATGCCACCTGTACATTCCATAGCAAAACAGGAAAACATTTTAATATTTAGTTAAAACCTTTTGATCAAGTTTTGGTTAGATTCAAAGGTTTGGCTATAAGATTTGTATTGATAATTATATAGCATTGTAAACAAAAGAAATCCTTGAATAATATATACATATTTAAATTCAATAGTTTATATTGTAAATAAAATAAGTTTAACATATCACTTCAAGATTAGGTACAAACTTGTAAAAGATGTTTTAATCCTCTGTAACTAAAATATTTTTAAATGCACTTTTTTTTTTTTTAGGTGATGATTTAACTGAATAGTCAAAGAATAAAAATATTTTTGAAATAGAATTGAAGGTTTAAAATTTTCTACTGACTTTATATAAGCAAGCTCAAACTTAAATAATTTAGTTTATTTTCTTAAATGTTTTCCTGTATGAAATTTTCACATTTCTGCTAAAATTAAAAAGAAAAGCATGACAGTTGCAAAATTGTGTACAAACAAATTTATTTCAAAGTAACTTTTAAGCATAAAGATACATTGTAGTAAGTTTAAATAAAAATGTAAATGTTAAGGTACATTAAGTTAAATGAAGTAAATAGTGACAAAAGCAAATTATTTCTTGGTTGAATTATTGTGTATAAGTGCTATCAAGTAAAATATAATGTAATGCAGTTGAAGGATCTAAAAGTGTAATATATAAAAATCATAAAAAAATGAATTAACAATTAAGTCACTGAAGGCACCCATTCTAAAGTGTAAATAAGAAAGAAACAAGTTTTTCACATACAGGCAATACATTGCAAATTACATACTGTTATATCCTCAAGAATATATCAATTTTCTGTATATAGTAAGAATTAAGTGTAAATTTGTCTTGGGCTAATATATAGAGCCTAAATAGTTGGCATAATAGTTATAAAACAAGTCACCAGTCACTTTTACAACATATACTGACTTTCATTCTTTATGTAAAGTATTTAATTGCAATGAGCCAATGAGTTAATCAGGTTTGTCTTACAAGAAAAAAATTGAATGCGACATAAATTATGTAAGTAATTAAACTCAATATCAGAACTTTCTCTGATCTGATGGGGAATCTAATTATATATTCAGTGCCTTAATTATTTGATTATGGAGGTTTGTGGTAAGAGTTGGTACATAAAGTTCAGTACCATGTAACTTGATAAATTTTTCATTTCTATTGGAGAATCAATATCAACTTTGTGCCAAGAAAATAGAAAGTGCATATTCCTTATAAAAACAAAGGAGTACATACTTTCTATTTTCTTTTCATATAGATATGAAAGTAAATTGATTTACATGGAAAGTTGGTTAAGGAAAAAAGTAATTTTTCAAGTGCAATGATGCTTTTGAGTGTCTGGAACATTCAGAGGTATTTTCAGGAAAAAAAAATTAATGAACTTAAGATTATTTAAATTTTCTTGTCTAAATTAACTTACAATAGTAGTCTTGGTACTTGTTTAACATTAGCAAAATTCAACAGAATAATCACAAAAATGATTTACTATATGTATATCTTATCAACCTTGTCTAGAATTATTTTCACTAATTCATGTTGTAGTCCATTAATTTCTATCCTAGTATCAATATTAAAATAATACTAACAAATATGCTTAAGACAAACAATAACACATCCTTGTACTATTTATTATGAACCTCAACATGTCACCATGATAGATCAACATGGTAGTTAAATGCATACAGTAGAATGAAGACAGTTAAGTGAACAAATATATTTCTAAAGAAAAAATATGCATATTTTCTTTCACTTATAAAATCCAGTATTGACAAGGTTTTCTACTTTTTTTTTTTTTTTTTTTTTTTAAAGACAACACAATCAAGGAATAATATTCTTTAAGCGAATTACATTTATTGTTTCAGGTTTGTTTAATCTATGATCTACCTTGCCATCCACAGTAGTACATTAGCTGCATTATATTTATTCACAAACATGTTTATAAATCAAAATACATTCCTGATGACACTTTCAAAAAAAAAAAAAAAAAAAAAAAAAAAAAAATTCAAAGTTATTTCACGTTAAAAAAATGTATATAATGAGGATTGTTACTGGCCACCAATAATATCCAACAACTAACTTCAAGAGTACATTCAACCTTGTTTATTTTTTCTGTTATTAAATTGGTATATTCATATTAGATATAATCCTACAAACTCAATATGAATCTGTGAAGAAGTACTCCATTAGCTAGAAAGTAGTTTAAAATTAATTGCTAATTTGCATATTTATGTACACAACTAAGAACTGAATATTTTAAAGATGGCAATATTTTTATAGTACATTCTACCTTTTTTTGTGGAAAAAAGATAAGATACATTATACAAATACACAGGTTGATATATAAAACTGACTTTCTGCTGACAGTTCATTTTTTACATTTTTTCACAACTGATGAGTTAATTAGAAAGAATGCAGCTCATGCAAACACTTTCATGGATTTCGTCACACACCCAATTCTAGGAAAGAAAATATGTTTGTATTTCTACCCATAGGAATTAAGTGGTTTCCTTTGGAATTTATATACTCTTGATTTTCTGTCCCCTGAACTGAACTTTTTTTTAAAAAAACTAAATTGAATATATTTGCTGGTTTATTATATATGAAGCAACTTCAATAGCTGAAATAATTAAATCAATTTTGCTTTGAATGCTTTATCTAATTTCTTCCTACATCATTTCTCATAATCAAATGTTCCGACTCCTTATTTTTAGGCCATCTTTAATTTTTTTTAATTTAAAATCTCGACTAAATTAACATACATTTAATTGCATCATTCTCACATTTTCTACTCTTTTATTGTAGCTCTATTTTAAGAAATAAATCTATTTATAAAAGAAACTGCTTTCACTAAACTGCTTTACCTTGAATCTTCATTTTTTGTAAAGTACAAATCAGATCTTTGTTGCTCATTGCTGACTTACCAACCCACTAGTATCATTGATTGCATAGAAAAAAGAACAAAAAACAATATAATCAAACTCTTTTCTTCATGCCATTGAAGGGTGGCGCTATGCTAGCTCTACTTTCCTCTCAATTCTAAAGACTGTTTTATATTCCTTCTCATTAAAATGCCATATGCAACATTCAACAACTCTTGTAGAAAATCTTATCCACTTTATTCCTACTCATTAAAAGCATAGCACTCAGATGGAAGATTTGAATTGAGTCTTTTAAATTTGAATGAACTTAAGAGAAATTCAGCACATTTGTTAAACATCATTGAATCATTTAGAAAGTCACTCACTGAATCCATAAATAGCTAATGTATTTAAATAAAAAAAATGTTTAATGTGCAGACATATTGAAAATATGGATATACGAATTTTAGTAGCTTCAATATACATAGCATAAAGATATATTTGCTAAATGGTAATCAAAATATCTTTATTCTCTTTTGTAAAAAGGAGTTATTGAATATCTGTAAAAAAAATAAAGACAATAGAAAAAATATATTAAAATATAAATACTTGAAATCGTTGAAAATACACCAAATTTAAGAAATTGATGCAATTAAAATTTTAACAAAATGACAAGATCTAATATTTGATGACAGATAATGGAGTATATCTTTATTTTTTTTTTTAAATTATCAATAACATTTGGTACTATAGGATCATTTGAAACTAAAGCTTTAATGAGAGGCAATGAGACACAATATTTGAGTAATCAATATCCCTTATAGCTGATATATTAGTGCAGTGATTAGATTCAAGTAGTAGCAATAAGCTTAGATAATTTTTTATTATTTGGCAGGAGTTATTATTTTAATATCAAATGAGATTATATCATCTTGAACAATTTAAAAAAAATACACATAGTAACCTGAACAATTTAAATATTCTTCAAAGGATTATGCCAACTTTTTATCTACAGTGAAAGTAAAAATATTTTGTACATCTGAACATCTAAGTATATTTTAACAGATTTGACACTTTCAGAACAAATCAAACTTTACAAAGAAAACAAATAAAAATATTTAATCATGCTAGAATGTATAATTTTCAGGTAAATCAAAAGTAAAAGTTTTTATTAAAAAGTGATTAGATAGCATGAAGATTAGTTTTGTATTATTTTAATTTTTTTATGGGGATAAATATTTAACCAAACACAGATTTTTTCCAATATGTCCTTGAACTTTCCTTCTGATTTTTTTTGTATTGTAATAAGATGGAGGTTGAGAATGATATTTCTTTGTGCCTTGGAAAATCTCATTCTTTATTTTTCTTTTTTTAATAATGAACATTGTGTGTTATTTTAAGACCAAATATTACTATAATCAAGATTGGTAATGTTTTTAGTCTTGACTAACATGGTACATCAAGCATAGCTTTATTATTTTTCAGTCAAAAAAATTAGAGTAAGATTTACATTGCAAAACAAAATAGTTAACACAACAAAAACAATTTTTCTTTTGAAAAAACACTTCAAATGATTCAAAAGTGTTAGTTTTATAAAAACCAAGCATATGCAAAATGCAGATAAACAGAGAGGAAATTCTCTTCATGCCTGTTTTCACTAACACTGGATATATCCTTCAATTGACAAGTCCCATAAATGTGACCATACATTTAAATTAGTTATTTCAACACAGACAATGTGTCTGAATATTGCTATTGAACAAAAGAAACAGAAAAATAAAATTCTGATGACATTCAATACCCATTATCAATGTACTTGATCATAAATACAGCTTTGCAATTTAAATAATTAATCAAAATGGTATTGAATCAAACTATATATTTAGGTTAAAATAATCTACTTGAAAAAGGTTTCAATTTCAAAAGTGTATTTTTCTATCAACATTCCTATCATAGTATTAAAGTTAAAGAAAGCATATACTAATTTTTATCTAATTTATATTTTTAAAATTTGCCTCTTCATTCTATGATGTAAAAACAACTTACAACTAAAAAACAAGATAGATTTAATTTAATACAAACCTGTATTAATAATTTACTGTAATCACAATCTTACAGCTGTTTACACAAAAAACTCCTAATAAAAACAGAAAGAGTGACAAATAAAAACAGTAAAAAAATAAAGAAAAAAGTGAAATTTTTATGTTTGAAATGTGTGCACACAGACACACACTGCTCATAGTAAATTGTTTTTGCTGAATATCCCCACCACACCAAATAAAAAAGTTACCACATATTTCTATCATAAGCTACTAATAAAGCAATGAAAAATTCCCGAGAGCTAACATCAAAATTTTATTAATGTCTATACATATAGTCACAAAAGTAAGATAAATTATTTAGTTATATAATCCTGCTATGGCAATTTTGCAAACATTTCACAATCTTTGAAATCTATAATTTCACATATAACAAGCATGTGAGATATCAACATCATACATAATTCAGGATAACAGAAACAGACAAGACAATACACAAATTTTTCTTTTACTGCAATACCTCAAAATACATTTAATATGGCAGTGATAAAACTAATTCTTTTTCATAAAAGAAAATTTAAAAGCTGAAAAATAATTGGCAATATATTTTGTTAGATTTGTTGCCTAATATTATCATCTGGAATGTAGAGACTTGATAATAATCTTAAAATTTTATTTATCTACATTCCACAAAGCTTTTCTTCCAATTATTTATTTCTAGGCATTTGGATAAATTTGTTTTGTATACATTGCCGTGAGGATTGCTCCTAGCATTTCCATGCTATTGGCTTACAAATCTTTAAAATTAAGGTCAGATAAAATGCCTTGTCCATCAAGACTTTGAATAATAGATATATTATCCAATCATACATTTTAGCCTCTGGTTCAGTACTTTCAAAATTTTACAGTCTTTAATCAGCTTAGGAAAGAATTTAGTTGTTAATCTTCATAGCTAAAAGATTTTGAATGGATTTCAATGGGAAAAATATATAAGAGAAGGTTTTTAAGCTGAATTAAAAAAAAAAAAAAAAAAAATATAGCAAGTGATCATATTTTTTTCCATTTAAGGCAGTATAATCAACACTACAACCTTTAATGCAGTTATAAAAGGTGAATGCACACACAACTTGGAATGACAAAAACTTCTTTTGTACACTATCATCAACAAAATTTATTTCGACTTTTAAAAATAGCTGATTGTATTGCTTGAATGCAGAGTATTAAAAAATATCCCTCATGCTATTTTGAAAAAAAGAGAAGCACTTATACAGGAGCAGATGGGTAAGGGGGGGGCTAAAGCAATTGCAGCCAGCTGCCTCCAAACAGGTTTTTGTACATTACCATTCATAATTAGATTTCTTATTCTTCTTAGCTTATATTTATTCCAGCATTAAGTTACTCCAGCACTATTTCAAGTACAGTCTGAATTTTTTTTATCAAAGAAAGTAAGACTTTTACAGTTTTTCCTGCAATATAAATATTTACAATTAAAACCTGTTTATTTTCTAAATATTATAATATTTTATTTATAAAATGTAACAATGCTGATTGTGTGTGTGTGTGTGTGTTGCATACAGTTTATACATGTATTCAAAAGTATATTAACATGACTACAGCTGAAGATCAGTTTTGTTCTGATACTTTATTCCCCTTTCTATTTTAGCTTGGAGACCTACACTTAATCTAAAGATAATGCATTTGAAAGAAATGGTAAAACTGTCAAGTTCAATTCATAAACTTTTGGCTTGTCTACCTATATTGATTTACCTATATTTAAACAATTTTTCTTCGAATTTAGCATAAAAATTTGCCTAGTGATCACTTATTTACTATTTCTATTTGAAAATTAAAATAGACTGATAATTTTATCGTAAATTTTTAATAGAGCCATCAGAATAAATTTCCTCAATGTAACAGTTGACATTACATGTAAATTATAGAGTTTTTAAATAATTTACTTGAAGAAAAATCAATTATATGCAAACATATCACCATCAGCAGAGACTACTTTCATCTTTATAAAATCTTTCAACTCTACAAGGAAATAAAGAGACAGGTAGATAGGCAGGTAATAGCAGCACTCAATTGTGACGTCAGACTATGAAAATGAACTGATACAGACATGACATCTTTCTTAAATGTGACTTTAGTACTGTTAGCAATTTGAGGTAAAGGGGAATATGATTATTCAAGGTAGCCTCTCACCTTTGATCCATGCAACAAGAAAGATATAACTTAGTAGGGACAAATAGTATTAAAACTGCTAATCTAAGAATTGGTATTGCTTATACCATGTGATAAAAATATTTGTATGCCGCCTGTCACACAATCTAAATTTCTTGGATATTTTGAAATTGTTTATTTTTACATATAGAAGAAAGAAGTTATTCATAAGAAATGGTTGTAGAAACACATAACTAAAATAACATTTTAAATTCACATGATAATGAACAAGATTTTTTTAATTGAAAATAGAACATATGCAAATTAATGAAAAATGCAGAAATTATTTAAATTAAGTCCTGTGGTGATTATTAGTTTTTTTTTAAATTGTTAAAAAATATTAAAACAAAATTGCCTTCTGAACAAAATATTCCTAAAAAAAAAAAAAAAAAAAAAAAAAAAAAATATACTTGAGAGTATTAAAAAGCAAGTAATTATTCAAAGCTTCACTTTACTGAATGGTTACAGAATAGAAAAAAAATGGCAATTAGATAGTGACACCTGGTGTGTAATTTATAAAATAAAGTGGAAAAAAAACTAAGAGATTTAGCTGACTTTAGAAAAAGATAAAAGAAAAATGCATAATTTAAGTGGGAAAACATTAATAAATCTTTTATTTTTCATGCTTCAGAGCATTTTTAATTGAAAAAGAAAATTAAAAAGTCATTACTCTAAAATATAATTAAATGAAAGGAAGTTTTAACTGAAAATGCTTATTTTTGCAGGTGACTACAAAAAAAAACTACAAAAAAAAAAAAAAAGAGTATTGTAATACAAATATGAAAAGAAACAAAATCTTTTATTCATATCCTATGATTTAGTTTTATTTCATCTCTTCATTAAAATAAAATATCTGTAAAGGTTAAATTGTATTATTTTGTAATAAATTCAGAGTAAAAAATATTTTCAAAGAGATAATATTATATATCTTCAGTCACTTGAGTCTTAGCTTTTAAGCAGCAGAAGTGTTATTAGTATGTACAAGACAAGTCTGTAAAACCATTAAATTCATGCAGCTTTTCAGGTTTTGCTGCACGTGTTGTGTAGGATTTTTTGTTTATTTTAATGGATACCTCTGGTATCATTTTCTACTCTTGTTTTCCTGTATCAATTTGCATTGAGCGTTAGCTTGGAAGAAGCTTCAATATGATAATGTGAACGATATGCTAAGAAGAAAGAAGAACAAAGAAATGGAGGAAAGGCAGATGAAAAAGTGAGTTGTGTAAAATATCAGTAGCACTAAGCAGCAGTAGCATCATCTTCCTTTTTCCTCTTGACATTTAGTGCTACATGCGCATTGGGTGGAATGCTTGATGGTAGCTGTTCTGTTCACAGAATATGCATGTATTACAACAGAAAAAGGAAGAAAAAGAAAAGTGTTTTAGAAGACTGGTGAACAACTATAGTCCTTTTTTCTTTTCTACAAAGCAAGTCATTTCTCTGATGACAAAGGTCAAGGCTGTTCTATCAAGTAGATTGACCCACTTTCCAATCTATGCCAAACAACAGCAGCCAGCCAGCCTTCTCTTCTTCCACTGATTCATATTACTATTGATTTCTACATATAACCGTCTGCTACCGTTTGCTTCTTCCTCATTCTTCCCAGCTTACATCCAAAGCAGCTTTCACATTTTTTGTTTTGCCTTTTATCCAAAAATAAAATAAAAAATGGCTAGAAAAACAGCATGGCTATTTAGCAAACTTTAATGAAGAAAGCATCTCCCATTACAAACTTGGAGTAAAAAGAAAAAAGTTTCAAATTGCACTAACCCTTTCTTCAGTAAAATGCAGAAATCAATAGTCATGAAACACTGGAACTGTAGAATGGCAAAGTTACAATTATTAAAATCTAACTATACCGAACTGGAGTAATAAAAAGATCTTTATCTTTAAAAGACAAAACCCCAAGTTATTGAAAAAAAAACAAAAAAAACTGTCTCCTCAATTTCAGAGGATTCCAAGATTTTTAATTCAAATAAATAAAATAAAATTTGAAAAATCAGCAGTCATGCACAGATTAGTATTATGCAAGGAAACAACAACAACAAAGCAGAATTTGATTTATTCTGATAAATTAGCAGACAAGAAATTAAACTACTGTTTCATAATATTACAAACTATCTCTTATGCAGTAAGATATGAAAGAACAATGAAATTGCATAAATTCAATTTTTAAAAGCAAGTTCTTCTAAAGAAGAAACTGCAGAAGGATTCTTGTTTAAATTTAACATATTTTGATATAATATTTTCATTTAGTAGCATCTTAATGATAATAGAATAAGATAAAATTATTGTTATCTTCAAATATTTCCTAAGAATTGTTTTAATGCTGAAAATATTTTAAGATATTAAAATTACAAAACTGAATTCATATGATGAACAAAAACATAAAGCAAATGTTTTGAGCAACATAATTTTATCAGTGCCATTATGTCTTGTATCCAAGTCCAGCTCACCTGTTTGCATCACTTACATAACTGCACTTAAAATAAATGATCAAAAAGCCATCCCTGTTGAGAATTTTCTTGAAAGCAGAAAGGAGGCAGCATTAATTGCCAAGTGCTACATAATGATGCTTACAGGCATAACACTGATCAATTGAAGGGCTGTGTGAGAGAGAGAGAGAGAGAGAGAGAGAGAGAGAGAGAGAGAGAGAGAGAGAGAGTGTGTGTGTGTGTGTGTGTGTGACAGAGTCAAAGCATCAACATCATTACTATTATCAATGCCAGACAGATGTAGTAATAAAAATTGTGGGAGTAGCAGCAGAGGTGAGGACCTAGCAGACAAAATAGAGTAATGGGTTGCAACAGGCAACCAAAGAAAGGGTAAGAGTAGGAGGTGGGGCTGAAATCTGGCAAGGTACCAAAATAATCAATGTCCAAAAGACTGAAATAGAGGAAGCAGCTATTGGCTTGCAAGTCAATCAACTCTCTTGATTTGGAATGACGAAGAGTTGTCAAAAACAGTTATAAAATATTTTATCTTACTGAAACATGAAACGTTGCTTATATAAAACCGTATATTAAAAAGCAGATAAAAAACAACTGAAAGACTATCTTATTGTTTGACAAAAATGGCTTCACTTCAAAGCAAAAGGATTATTCTGTAAACTTTTTTAAAAAGAAGAAAAAGGTATTCAATTAAATGGGTTAGTAGAGTAAAATGGATGAGAATTGTTTATAATAGACCAAGAAAACTTGTTTAAACTGTTTATTAATTAAAAATTTAATATTTTTAATAACAAATTTTGAAAAGTTCACATATTTCATGAATGATATTGAATTGCATGGGTAAATAATCATTAAGCTTAACAATTGTTTTTGACTCCAAATACACATTCATACAGTTTTAACAGAAATGTGGACCAATGTTTTATTGAATAGATAAACCAAATTACAAGTTGTTTTTAACCTTTGTGAAGAAGATTGTGAAAGGCATTTCTAAAGGGTGGTGTCATACAAAGTAAAAGCTAACAGGCTCCTTTTTTCTTTCACAGAGTAGGTGACTCAACACACAAAAATATAGTATGAAAGGCATTCCAAGGTTATATGTTTGGTAAGGAGTAAGGAGAAAGAGAATTCTCATCAAAGTAATATAAGTAAAGAGGATCTAGAAAATATCTGCCAGGAACCAAACTGGTTGAATGATATACTTTCTCAATCTGGAAACAAAGATTAACCATTTCTTTGCTGAACAAACAAGAAGATAGTTAAATGTATTGGTGTTCATCTCACCAAATCAAAGTATTATTTGTTTGGTACAGTTGTAGCCAATTGCAAAAATATAGTTGATATTTTTTTTAAATAACCATACTTCACAATTACACTGAAAGATATTTCTAATTAGAATCAATGTATAATTTGTACTTGAAATAAGAGAACAAAAAAAAAAAAAAGCGAGGGTGATAACTTTCTGCACATTTGTGAGCAGATAAACAAGAGAACATAAAGAAATTATAACAAGTAATATACTGACTTAATTCCTGAATTATTCAAAGTTCATATCCACTATCAAAAGTAATAAAAAGAAAGAACAATTTGAAGAAGGCTGGTTATATTTGATATCACTCTCATAGAAACATACCAGAAAATAAGATACATGCAGAAAGTTTTTTTGGTTAACTATTCTATCACACCATATATTCTAAATGATAATAAAGAAACAGATTACATTTGCTAAGTGTAGATTGTATAATTGAAAACATTTAAATTTAATTCACTTGGGTGATAAAATAAACAAAAGTAGCTGAATCTTGTTGTACTGTCATTAAGTAAAGAATAAATATTTATGCTATTCTAACTGATGAACTTTCAAGCCATCCCAACATACATAGTTCATTATTTCAATAGCTTACTTGGCTTTCCAATTTATTCCAGGATGACACTGACATTTTATGTACAGAGCTTAAACTAACTGTGACATTAGTTCTGTCTACAACAATTTAAAATGCAAAGAGAGTTAAGTGTAATGGAATTTTTGCCTCGACCTTGAAGTCAGAAACTGGTTCTGTATCGCTCTCCATGTTGCTTTGAAGAATTTGAGATTAATAATAAATTTTTAAAAATATTAAATCAAAGCAAGAATGCATGGAAATTTATTCTAATTACATTAGTTTATTCATGCGATAAATGGCATATTTTGTTTATCCCTTACTATTACTAGGTTTTCACATGCAAGTTTTTAAATAAGTATACAAAGTACCTGTCAAAAAAATGATAGGATTATTTACATATGGAGTGGCACTTCTGTTTAAGAACCAGTGGAGTAGCTGTGCACTGTTGAGGATCAATGTGTTACTTCCTGGCCCTCTGCCTAAAACCAATGTAGTATTTACCTAACTTAAGTTCATTTTATCATGTTGATCAAGCTGAAGAACCCTGGTGTAACATATCTCACTTCTCACTTGCCTGGTTAGCTTTAGGTTGGACATTTGAATCAGGGTAGAATTCACTTGTTATTTTATATATGTTTGCTTTATTATATCAAGAAAGTTACAGACAAAATATATACAGAGATATATGAAATGCTCATACAACATTGTTTTGAAGTTGAGAAAAAACTTTAACTGAACAACATTTTACTTTATATCTGATGCAACAAGTAAATTTACCTCGTTAGAAAAATATACATGATGGTCTCAGATCAATTGCCTTGTCAAAAAAAAAAAAAATAAAAAAAAATAAATTATGAGTCAAAAATAAAGTGTGAGAATATTTTATATTCAGTAATATAAAAATGGCTAAAGAAAAGTCAATGAAAAATGATAACTTTCATATAAAGCTTGGAACAATGAAAAACATGAAAGCTTCACTAATAAAGCTAGAAAAATCAAAGACAATCAGTTGACAAAAATATTCCTCCTGAAATAAATTTTGAAAAGTAATTAAGTTTTAAAGTAAATATATTGAAATCAATAAAACTGTATCAGTTAATAAAGCAAATAAAAAAATATTTTAAGGAATTTTCTTCGATCTTAAATAATCTTAAACTATAAAGGCTTGTTATATGAGTGAATACTTAACCCTAAAATGTTATAAAAAATAATTCTACTGATTTACTTATTCTCAAGATAAAATAAGTTGATAAAAAGAAAAGTTATAATTTTTATTTCAATGATAAATGGCATAAGGACATAAGCTGCAACAGAACAGCTTAGAGACAAATTAACAATTCTTCTTAAAATAGTTTTCATGTTGACTAAAATTATTGATTTAAAAAATTATGCTGATCTGGTTGTGCTCTTTTACTGGTAAAAAATAAAATATGAAAGGACAAGAAACCTGAGGGTTTTAAAACTGTTTTTTAATAACCTTATATTGCATTGCGGAATATCAAAAGTATAATTAAAAATGTACAAATCATAAAAAGATTGTCATTTAGTGATGCAAGAATTAGCTCATTAAATATAGAGATTAGTCTCTATACCAGATATCAAATGTAATGCCATGAATAAATTCTTATAATTTTAAGAGCTTTCCCACATTATTATTTTATGAATGTCAGTTATACCTTTAGAAAAAACTAAGTCATAAATAAGAGGAATGTTTTTTTTACATGTATAATAAAAAAAGAGTAAAAAAATGCTTTTCATACAAGGGATTACTTGTGTATCTTAAGAAAAGGCAATAGAGGCAATGATTTGTTTAGAAAAGCATGTTAAAATGATCATTAATAAAATAATGAACACATGCAGACTGTGAAAACCGAATGCTACCAAAACAAGAATCTGAAGCAATGAAAATGAATCAAGGAATGTCAATGTATTAATTCCAACACACTTGACTTGAAGTCTTATAATATCTAAACACCTGTTTAAAATACAATAAAATAAAAAGTAATATAATTAAAATGAAGACAGCTGGCTACTGTCACTTGAAATTGCCAAAAGCTGTGTCGCTTCAAACAAAAATGGTAATTAAGTACATCTTGTACTCTGCAAATTTGAGCAAGAGAAACAAATAATTTTTCATGTTGTCAAAGCAGTGAATAGTTAGGAGTTTAAAAAAATCCAATTTAAAGTTTAAATAATTTTTATTTAATTCCTAAAATTTATTTTTATGCATCTTTTTGATTAAGTGTTCAGAATCCAAGTAAAAATAGATAAAGAAATTTTTACAAATCAACCGATATTATGGGATATGGAAATTATACTGATGTGCCAAAAGCAGTATGTAAAGGTAATGGTAGTTTACATCACCATACCTTGATGTCATGGAAATGCCCAAACCTATGTCCGTTGTGCTCTGACATCTGGTGAGTCAGTGTCAATACAAGTTAGGCTGCTTATGAAAAAGTAACATAAATTATTGGAATTTAAAAGCAGTATAATAATGTGTGCCAGATAGATATTTCAAAATACTTTCACACATCAAATTTCCTGCAGGAAATACCAGACATATCCAGTCAATTCAGTGTTTTTTAGCATTCATGAGATAAAGGAGTAGAAGACCTACCAGAATGTTTCTATTAACACCAGCATAACACCAAACACAGTGTCTTACTGTTGCTAATTGGATCTGGGAGGATTGGCAATATATGGCATGGTTTGAGGAGTCATGGTTCCAATTGTTTTGGGCTGATGACATGATTCAGGTGTGATGCAAACTCAACATGCCCATGAACCCCAGTTGTCATCAAAGCACTGTGCCAGCTTGTGGTAGTTTCATATGTATAGAGAGGGCTGTTCACATTACATGGGTTGGGTCTGCTGGTCCACCTGAACATATTAACAGGTAACTGCTACAATGCACTGTTTTGTGATTATTTGCACCCGTTCATAGACTCCATGCTCTCAAACAATGATGATTTATTCTTGTAGGAACCTGTTTATTTTTTTTCAGTGATGTTCATACTGTACATGGCCTGAGAGCCACTCGAGGTAGAGGGTTATAGAGTAAGAGGCACAGTTTATGCAGATAGGCAGGGAAGATAACAGTTAACCCTAGACTTAACAGGTTAAGATTGTAGTGATCAGGGAAGCATCCTCTTGGGAGTCAGTCCCACAAAGTGGTTTGTGGGAAGAAGCTGCTCAAGAATATGGAATATGAAGGGAGTGAGAGGAGTTTGCTACAATGTATATAGCCTAGCAGATCTCAGCCATGGAGGTTGGAAGTAAAGAATGTACTTCTGAGCACTTTCTATGGAAATAACAATAGAGCAGTGAGTGTCTTGCAACATTTCATCTGTGAGAAAGGGGTTGTAGGGTGGAAAATAATTTGTCACCCACAAGGATGCAGAGATGCTTTTGGACTATTGAGACTGGAAAGTGATGCTCCTGCCTATATATGACAAAAGTACTCTATTTTCACCTGATCTGGTTCTTGTAAAGGTAGGTGATAGAAAGAGGGTTCAGGTACTTACTGGATAAATACAGAGAACTGACCATTTTTCCAGCATTTTTAGTGATGGATCATATGTACAAGTTCCACTTGAGATCTGGGTTGAGTTTATGTCCCAATAGGCACTCAAGGCACAAGGCTTCCCCAACGGAACATTGATTCATCATGATTGATGATATATTTGCGTGCCCATAATTGATATGGGGAGAATTCTGGAGAGTTCTAATGATCATGCTTGCTTGATATGAGCCCAACTGAGTATTTAAAGGAAGTGATGAAGATCTTGCACTTACAAATAAATATCAGGAAGCTACAGACAGCTATTGAGATGGCTCAACAGCTCTCTAAAGATCTTGTGGATTTGATGTCATGTTGAGTTTGAGGGAGTTCTACACAATGCAAATTACCTATCCTATGACTTTTAGCACATCAGTGTATATTATAACAACAATTGAGAACAGGCAAGAATTTTGTTTGTAAATTACCAAATGAAATCCATTCACTATTTACATTATTCCGACTACTGTCCTCATCTTTGTCGCCATATTTATTACAACGTTTCGGCCGTTGTACGCTCCGGCCTTCTTCAGGTGGTTGGAATGTTGAACTGAACCCTTTATTTCGCTCACTGGGGTAGATTGTTCTAGTTCCTTCCATGTGCCATATTTAATGGATGTCAGTTATCGCCTGTTAATTCCCTTCTCCAAGTTCACTGCTTAACTGGGTATTGAACTCATACTCTTTAGGTTCTGTCACTGGATCTAACTAATGCATTTATCCACTGTGTCCTTGAAGACATCTGTGTATGAATTTCTGGATATTATAAACCTAATGTCTTCAGCATCCATTTTTTAACCAGGGCTCATATTGCAATTTTTGCGGTTACCAATTCATGTTTTTACCAGAGCTCATATTGAAGAGGGCGGTGATCTCCCTTTTGTCTCCATATGTGGCTGCCCTCTTAAGATAAGGCTTCAAGAACAACAAAAAGCTGTAACATGAGGGGAAGTGGAAAAATCAGGCATGGCTGACCACATATGATGAGAAAAGGGAGATCACTGCCCTCTGTGGGATCAGGATGAGATCATAGACAAAGAACACCATTGGAAAATTCGTAAACTTAAGGAATCAGCATATATGCTAGGCTACAAAAATCTCCTGAGCCGACCAAGCATAGAAATTAATACAATATGGGAACCAGTAATAAGGAGTGCCAGAGAAAAGCGATAACAAAAATTGCAATATGACCTCTGTTAAAAAAATGGTTGCTGAAAGACATTAGGCTTATAATACCCAGAAATTCATACAAGGACACATGGCACAATGGATAAAGGTATTAGTTAGATCCAGTGACAGGGCCTAAAGAGTGTGAGTTCAATACCTGGTTAAGGCAGTGGATATCTTGGAGAGGGGAATTAACAGGAGATAACTGACATCCATTAAACATGGCATGGAACTAGAACGGTCTACCCCAGTGAGTGAAAAAGGGTTCAGTTCAACGTTCCAACCACCTCAAGAAGGACGAAACGTTGTAATAAATATGGCGACAAAGATGAGGACAATAGTCCAAATAATGTAAATAGTGTAGATAATACCTCATCTCAGAAAATATAGACAGATATTAAATTTCAGTTTTATTGAAGACACTGACAAGCCGGCGATCATTATAAATTATAACAAGTCATTTTTTTTAAGCATTACTATATTTTTAAATATATTTTTCTTACAAGCAAAATGTATAGAAATTTGTTTCTATAAATAAGTCAAAATTTTCTTTTCAAAAAATAATTTTAAAGAGTAACACACATGAATAACATTTTCCTGATATAATAAATATAGATTAATTTGTTACTTTTTTCCCTTTTGTTGCTAAGTAAACATTTGCTTTTATCATGTATTTACAATGAAAACAAATTTATGAACTTGAATAGTGTAGTTGGAATATTTCCAATGACAGTAATTATACTGTCAAAACTGTGTGATTACATGGTAATTTCATTTAAAGGAAGAATTTATTTTGCATGTGTTATCAATCAGTATTTATAGTTGTAATCTACCATTACTTCCATTTAGATGGGCATTGTTGGTCAATCAAGTGCCATACATGATTGTGCAATCATGTCTTAATTCATGACTGACTAGGCAGAAGATTTCTTGTAGTAGACTGGTTGCCAACCAAGGCTATGTGGCCCAGTTTGTCCTACTATTCAACTCATAGACAAGAGGAGAAGAGATGGATACATACCTTTACCTAAGGGTATCTGTAGGGGAACAAATTTTCCACAATTATGGAATCGTTAATCTTAACCGGAATCTGGGTTTTTAATGTAATTTTCAATAATAAAACACAAATTGTTTGATTATTGTTTTTTCAGATTTTTTAAATTCTTTCAAAACGTAATATCTGTCTCTCCAATTTTGTTACATATTTTAATAATAACAATAACATAACAGTTATTTCCTTGAAATTTGTTTTTACAAATATTTGTAGTTATTTTCCCTATAAAACCCCAAAATGTTTACATAAAAAAAAAGTGAGTTGCTGATTTTCTGAGAATACTTTTAAATATTTAAAAACTTTTCTAAGAAACTGTATGTTGCAAACAAGATGAAAGTCAGAAGGTCACAGCTCAGTCATGGCCACTGAAATCCATTGCTAAATTGGAAATGAGAGACAAACACTAGTTGCTGTCAAAATTGAAGGGAGGAGAGAGAGAGCTGAAGATCAAACCAATAAGTTTAAATTCATTTCCTTTAAGGCCTGACACAATTTATAAGATTCTAAACAACTTGTTTTATGGAAATGAAAGAAAAGTAAACGCTATCATGTACTGACCATACAATTTAGAAAAAAAAAAAAAAAAAAAAAAAAAATTCTCCAAAAATACCACTCTATGAAATGACTGTCTTGTCTAAGCTTACCATCACACAGCGATTCTTCCTGGATTAATAATTGCATCATCTCCAGTGCTTCATTATTGTAAACAAATTTAAATTGAAAAAAAAAAAAAAAAAAAATCCTTTAATAATACTAACAATCAATGATTATTTTTATATTTTGTCATCTAAATCATTTGTATGAATAAGCAACAAATTGCCAAGATGATTGAATAAAGTCAATGTACTGAATCAACCTCTAAAGTTAGGAGGGCTCTGCTTAAAAAAAAAAAAAAAAAGGGGGGAAAAAGAAAATGAACCCAGTATCTAAAGTTTGTCCTGATAACTTTTATACAAAAGAAAATGTTATTTTGCAAATTCTGTCTCCATAGTGTTGACATATTTAGGGTTGACACAATCAAAGATCACATTCTAATTAAAAAAAGTCGTCTCAACTGAAACAGAAAGGCAAACACAATTTTGTTGAAGAGTAAATAAGTACAAGATAATTTTGTCCTTGATTTTTTGAAAATGTCCACTTTGACATTCCCCTACACAAAATTGACAAAATGAGGTCAGTCATAATAAAACATTGTAAAGAAGGTGGTGCTATTCCAAGTGTCAATTGTGTTAGGCAACTTCATCTACCAAAAGTGTTTGCTTGTCACTTTGCTGCCCTGAAAGCCAAGGTTGCTAATCAATCAGCATCATAACATGAAACAACTATCATGACCACAGCATTTTCAATGTAATTGCAAGCATTCTTTGGGGGGGGGGTCATTTCTCATTGATCTTGGGAGAATGCAATCATCAAACTGTAAGTCAGGCATGAATCCAAGCTGTGACTTGTGTAGATATTACATTTGAGGATATTATTGCCTTTGTAACAGATTTTGCAGCTTATTGCAAAAAAAAAAAAAAAAAAAAAAAAAAAAAAAGAAAAAAAAAAAAAGCAGCTCATAAGGAAGTGTTGTCAAACGTCTTTGTTAACAGTTGGCATGTGTTGTGCTTAGCACATATTTTAAATCTTGTTGGTGAAGTATTTTCACACTGGTCAGCATTTGATAATGATACTCAGCTCACTACTTTCATCGTCAGCCTTTTTTAAAAAGGCCTAACAGAAAAAGCAATACTTAAAATGGCTTGAAGGTTCCTTGTCTAAGGAAAAAGTGAAAATACCTCCTGTACCAGTGGTAACCAGATGGAATTCCTGGTTTAATATAGTCAAATATCACTCATCCTTGTACAGTTTTATGAAGTATTCTTTAAGCAAGAAAGAACCATGGACTTGTAGTAGATAGCATTCTAGAATTAGTAGATGATGGTCGACTACATCATTCCTCTTACCATAATCTGCACCTAAATCTGCATTTTATAAATGAGAACTGCACTTGTTTAATAACAGCTTTGGCAAACTTAGAAGAAACTAAGTCACTGCTTGTATGTGTTGTATATAACATGGAGAAGGATGTAAAATAGTATTTGCATACTGGCACATCAAAATCAACATTTGGCCTAGAAACTGATTGTCGGAATTAGAAAACACAGAGAGGGAGAGAGTTATCTCAAATTTTCTACAATTTTTCAGCACATATTTTTCGAAACTGAATAAATACCTGGATACCAACCCTTTGCATAAATTTACAAGGCAGCTTGCCTGTTTCATTCTAGACAGCTACCCTGTATAGACCATGATCTAGACAGTTTTGCAGCCATCAAGGACTTGCAATATCCTTCTACTGATCTTAAGAATTCAAAATGTATATGAATTACCAAGATGATTTACCAAATCCTTTTAGTATCCAGTCATTTTGGAATGCAAATAAGAGCAGATTTCCTCTTCTGGAACAGATTGTCAATAAGTTTATATGGATTCCTGTTACCAGTATAGATGCTGAATAATCATTTTCTCAGTATAAACATTTACTCAATAAACAATGTGAAAGAACACCAAACAACTCACACTGTATTACAATGGAGATTTAAAGAGATTTGAAGTTTAAATATTTCCTAAACTAAGAAATGAGCAATTTTAAATTTGAGCAGTATTTCACCTTGGGATAAGTTGTTTTAATTAAATTTTGAATTAATATGTCTAACTTGTTTTTTGATATTTTGTTACAAAGATTCAGTTATTATGGTTTAATTAATTTTAGTCAAAATGTTTGACTTTATTCAGATACTAGCAGCATGGCCCGGCGTTGCCTGTGCTTGATTCAAAAATTGTACGACTCGTATAGCAATCGTTACCACTTGACTTAAAATATTTTTGCCCTTCCTTGCCTTTAAAGGAGTGCCCTTTGCCATGCTGATGTTGCTACATGTCTTACTTCTTGCCTATCTCACTCTGCAATTTTTTTCTAAGCTCTATACTAAACATTAAATCTGTTACGAAAAAAGAAGTAAACAAAATGAACACAAAATGATCAGCTTTAAAAAAGGACTCATAACAGGAAAAACGGAATGAAAAAAAAAGAATGTTAACAACAAATACTTTTTCACATCCAAACCAGTTCTGCAGAATCAGAATCAATGTTTAGTTCAAGCAAGCGAATGAGCCAATTGGAGTAAAGTGCCATGCAGATTTAAATTTTCCCCCACTTGTGACGAATGCAGCTATCGATTTTTTTTTGCATGCTAGTTAACATTCATGTCAGTCAGCTGTTGACTCTCACACTGGCCAATAGAATCTTCCTGCCTATTCATGGCAGCCAGCTAGAGGCTCTCACTCTGGCCAGTAGAAAATGGCTGCAAACTACATGAAAACTGCCGTAGAAGCATGAAAAAACTCGATTATTTCCACTATCAATGGGAGTTGGGAAATGCAAAGTCGGTCTTGGCCTTCCCACTAACTTGGAGCATGTGCATGTAAATTTTGGTGCAAATCTGTTGAAAATTGTGGCCGTGCATTCGTTACACACACACACACACACAGCCTTTTATAGATAGAGATTCAATTTATTTGCAGTTGATACTTGTGATTTTTATATTATGAATAAATAGTTATAAATCTAAATACTTTTACTTAAAAAAACAAAAACAATTTGAATATGTTCTTAAAAAAGGAAGATCTGATTAAAAGTGCTACCTCAAAGAGAATTATGCACTGTAACATTCTATTGTTTTATTGTCTAATCATGTTACGTTTTTTATTTTTACATATGATTTATTTTTGGAGTTTTAGCATATTGTATTGCAAATTTCTCATAAAATACTATAAAATAGAAAAAATGAAATTTCCCAAAAGTAAAAATGGGGAAAAACAGAATTTACCAAAAGCGGAAACGAAATCAAGGAAAATTTGAAATGGAAAATCTAGGGTCATATATTTGTGCGTAAGTAAATGTAACAAATCTGACTAGAATTCAGACACAGCTATCTGATTTCTCATTCCAAGCTGTTATCAATTAAACTACACTACACCAACAGATAGGCACTACTCAGCACTAAAACCTGTCACTATACATGTATTTGATGTTTTTCTTCTTTCATCCATTTGTATAAAGAACTGAAAGTAAACTTTACAGCACATTACTGTAGCACCATACTGTGTCCAGCTACAAATATTTTGCTCAGTCTCAGCTATCACTTTTTAAATGAATAATTTAAAAATTAACTTGAATAATTCTTTTTCAAGAACAGAAACAGTTGATCCTATCTGATGCTACCACAACTTGGCAGACAAACAATTCCATAGAAATTGAATAATTTCCCAGTAATTGCAGAAAATTCTGAGTTAACTTTAATGTCAAACTTGTAACACCACAAAATTTTTTCATTTCCTTAGGTTCACTATTTAGAGAATATTAGAATGAGACGCATGAAGATATGATAGTTAAATGGGAATAGATATTTCTCTAAGTATCATATTAGCTTTATATTATTAGTAACTAGCAATGTTATCCAGTATTGTAGGAGTCAATTCTTCTTTTGCTCTCCTGTTCTGCACAATCAATTTTTTTGAAATATTTGCGTCTATTATGAATTGTAGAGGCAATATTGTGAAAGTATTTGGGAGGTTTAAGCATTTTGATAGCCCTTTATTTTATACATGGCATGCTATATTATTAGATTGGTGCAAAAATAATGACGTAATAATGTTGTTTTTTGACGTATTTTTTAACATCAAAAAAAGACATTATTACGTCATTATTTTTGCACCAACCTAATATAATTCATTAATTTTTCAAAATATATCAATATTGTTTACTTATATTTATACTTAAGCAGTGCTTGAAATGCTAAAGTGGTTACAATTTTCAGGGCAGACTGGAAATCAGTATTTTCAATTTGATTTTTAAAGCTAAATTAGTTATTGTTATTAAGCAAAAACCATGAAGGTGGGCAAGATGTAAGGTACATGCAGGTAGATATAAATAAAATTTTAATTGATGTCAGTTTTATATATTGGTACATACAATTAAATTTAATATTTATAGTCCCAAGCAGATACAAAAAATTGAGATTTATGTATTAAATCGTTATATAATTAAATCTATTTATTGATGTATATTAACAATCTAATTAGGTATTTATCACAAAATATGGTATATACTGGAAAAAATAGTTGTTGCTTAAAAATATTAATTAAAAATTTCAAAATAATGAAACATGACAGTTTTGGGATAATGTAAGTAACAATAGTCGATGAAACATGGTTTATTCATTTGAATGACAAATGTCATTCAAATGTTTTTCAAGGTTAGCATTTTGTGCATTTTAAAAAATTTTGATGCTCTTTTCAATTCATAACCTCAGATTATTTTAGTTCATATAAAAATAAAACTATTTTTGTCAAGTCAGTGATCATTATTTAATTAAAATTTAATCTTATACTATATTAAATGAGATAAATCAGATAAAATTATTATGCCATTAAAAAAATAAAATAGTTTATAAAATATATTCCTTGTTAATTATAACATGCTTTCGAAAACAAAAATAAAAGACGTAAGAAAAACTATCATTAAAATGAAGCATTGACTTTCTGAAGTTAGATCTTAGTTGCAAATGGAATTTACTTATTTTGTGAAGAGCTATAACTTTATCTTGTCTTTTTCTCTACTTTGCAGATTTATGTAGATTTTTAAAATATGGTCATTATATGATACAAAACTAAAAAGCAAACAGTTACAAAAGCTAAGCAAGGTATATTCATGACTAAAAAAGACAGCATTGTTTCTTAAAGATTCAATTTCATGAAAGGTAATCAATGCATTATTATACAGGTATTTTTGCAATAAAATGTATATAAAAAAAAAAAAAACAACAAAAAACAAACTGTGTAAGATTGTACCAATTAATAATTAGTAATTTAATTACTTTCAGTGAAGATTAGAAAAACAATCAATGACAAATATTTAAATATTACTTGCATTCATTCTATATCTAGGATAAATGATGATTCTTAAGTGAGAGATCAAATTTCTGTGATGTAATAAACAATGATCAAATATATAAACCAAATGTGCATGGGGATAAGGGGACCAATGAGCAGTTAAAATGGCACAATGCTGATATAACCAATTAGTAGTCAATTAATTGGTGCAACCTTAATTTTGTGATACAAATAACACAGCAACAGACAATGATAATAGAGTTATCGATTTAACCTAAATTGCAATATATTCTAATATGCTACCAAGATCTTGTTTACAGAGTTTAACATTTCACACATTGTACTTTTGGCTATAAAAACTCCTTTGTCCATTTTGTTAAATTACATCAAATTAAACAGTAAATTAGTCTCTTTTTTGCCTGTCATTCTAATCTCTTCTAAATTTCTAATTTAAACAAAAAATTTCTTTCAGCATCATGACTGAAAGTCAGCATTTCATGAAATGTTTAAGTTCCAGAATAAAGTCAGTTTGGATTTTTTAAATCCAGATTAGAATAAGCCTGATTTTGAATTCTGACGTGTCAACAAACAAACACAGCTATCAGTTACTTCAAGAGCATTTTTAAGTGAGACTAATGTAAAAAATTGTTAAAAAGCAACTAAAGAAATAGCTTCTATTAAAACAAGAAAAAAATTATGCATTATTTTTGAAAATAATATAAGTTCAAATATTTAGTCCAGAGGTATCGCAACAATGATAGTTTAATTTAGTTATCAACTAAATAGATATAATCTTCACTAGCTGTAAAATGTGGGCAAAATAGAGGAAAATAAGGTTAAGGATTTGGAAGAAAAAAATCTAACTAAAAAATAACCACACAGACTGTTGGAAATCTATTTTATTTCTGAAATATGAGCTATTTGATAGAGTGGGTTGACAGTCACAAGTCCTATAAGAATAAGGAAAAGAAGTATGTGAATTGGTAAATCAGCAACTAGTGAGATTTTCAGGTAAAAAGAGTTTTTTCCTAAAATTTTTCAAGGAGAACTTTTTCCCTGATGGAAACACTTTAGTCTGCTATTGTCAGGATTAGGAAGTCCGTCTCATTCAATTCAACCCTTCTGTCACTGACAAGTTGTCAGCAAAATTTCCTGGCTGGAGACAATAAAAGTAGCTAATACAGTTAATATGCATTTTGTTATTTAACACACACCAAAAAAAAAAAAAAAGCCTTTCTCCTGGTGAGAAAATGGCCAATTTGATTTTCAGTAAGAGACAGAAATGGTGCATCTTTGGTGTATTGACCCTGAAGACAACCATGGAGACTAACATAACAGAACTGATTAAGTCTACTATAGAATAATGAGTGTGGTTGCCAAACACCATTTCAAACCACATACTTTATCACATATGATGTCATGACTATGTCACACAGCTCACTATAAGATTCCTCTTTAGCAGAATTAATTTCTCTAAAACAGCTTAAATATTAAACATCTGTCCCCTGACCACCACAGTAAAGGGTTAGAATTTTATCCACTGTATAAGGTATGAATCAAAATTCATGCAATTTTTAATTTTTATTCAAAAGCAGTCTGTAGAAGTGGTCAGAAACCTTTACTATTAAATAATGATTACTGTCATATTTGTTTACTTCTTTATGTTTAAAACAGGATATTAAAAATAGCTGAAAGACCTCACAATCATATATCCCAATTTCCAGCAATTCTAGAAATAAAATCTATTGGGTTGATACAAAAATTTCCAGAGTTTTTTGCACAATGCTAGAGAAATTTTAGTAGTGTCCTTGAAATCTGATTGTTCTTTGCTTGGACAATCAATTAGCTACAACATTTTCAACACCTCAGGAAAAATTCAAAAGCTAATAAATGTGAATTCCACACCAAGTTATAAAAAGGAACAATGGTCAGCACCTAGACACTCATTTTTCTTTTGTTTAATATAGAATGTAATTTTTGGACATGATAGTAATAATGACAAATTTATTGATATTACTAGAATCCAAAATGAAGGAAAATATGACAAAGATCAAGACAGCCTTCATAACCTCTATGAAAAATGAAAAAATGAAAAAAAAAAAAAAGAAAAGCTCATGAAAAAAAAAAAAAAAAAAAAAAAAGAAAAGCTTTACGTTATTTTAATTACTTGTTATTTCAATATGATAGGACAGTATGAGTGCTGAAGAGAAGGTAATCTTAAACTGGATAATTTTACTTTGTATTAAAAAAGTGACATGAAAATGTTCTCACTGCATCTCAAATTTTTATTGATAAAATTCCTTCATTTGTATGTTAGAATTAAAAAAAAAAAAAAAAAAAAAAAAACAACAGCTATTCCAAGAAAGCTAATATGAAAATAGAAATGTTAAAAAGGCATCTTACTAAATAATGGCTGGCCACTATGGTGGCTAGTCATCCCTATTGCAAACACCTGCTCAAACATCTACATTTGTTCAACATCCACAGAGTCTACTCATGGTTTATACTGCAACAATGCTGAGCAAGCCTTAGTTACAGTTTCTGGGAGAGAGCACAACAGTTTGAACAAGGATAGCATGCTCAAATCCTTGGTCATGATGACTTGGGACTTTGCACGAGCAAAACCATTGATAACCCATTCCATCTATTCAACTTCACTCACAAGGCTTGGATCAACTTGTGGTATGATTTTCAGGTATTTTCCAAAGATGCTGTATGCTTGGATTGCTTTCCCAAACTAAAAGTCATCTTTCTGACAAATTGGAGATTCAAACCTGGTTTTTAAGGTCAGAAAGCAAAAGTTCTAACCCCTTAGCCATGTGCCCATATTGTTTTACTGAATACCTCAATAATATGCACATATTTAAAAAGAATATTTTTTGCACAAGTAAAATACAGCACAAAAATTAATTAGTTTATTTTTTATTAGCATCCTCATTCTTGCTTGTACTACACATTGCCCTATCAGAAAGCGGCAATTGCTAGTCTGAAAAAAGGTACTGAAAAGTAAAAAGACAAATTCAGAAATTCAGTTAAATAATTGATAATATGCATGTAAATCTTGTAATTTAAACTTGTAAAAATTTATGTATGACTACTGCATAACTGCCTAATAAGTTATATTCTGTTTAGTTCTTTTCTAAAGTCACTATTACACACTCAACAGAATATCTACACAATGAATTTTTCAATTAAGGTGCTATTTATAAAATTAAAAAAAAATCTTTATGTCCATGTGCATCCATCTGTATTCATAGATATACTAAGAGTAAAAAAGAATAACAGAAGCAGAATGTTGAGAAGCACACTATGCTTTTATAATATTGATGGAATGCTAATTCTGCTTGAAATGCACTAACTGCATGCAAGCCAAGCAAAGAACTGATGTGTTCGTTAAAGCTATTGGATGATTTAAAAGCATAGTTGGCTACAAAAAAAGTTATATTTGCCTAAGTCAGACAAACAAAAAGCTATCATTAAAGTGGAGAAGATGGAAAAGATTAAAGAATATGGATTATATAATATAATCAATAAGCTTATACAGATGTTCTACAATTTCATTTGATATAAAGTTTTAAATAAAACAAACAATTTAATCCTGAGTGGACAAGAGTGCAGAAAAAAGTAGGATTTATAAAAGGATTATACATACCAAAGACAAATATAAATATATTCAATTTTTTTTTATTTCATACATTTTTTAAAGAACAGATAGTTGTGAAGAATAAACTTAGTCTTAAATACAAGACGACATGCAAATCCCTATTGCATAGGCAGAAGCAGGAGAGTATTATTGCTTGAGTTCATAGCTTTGACGGCATTGAACAATTTATTCAGGAGAGAAAAAGGAGCATGGTTAAATATTTTAACTTACTATACTTAAGGCATAAGACATAAGAAAGACATCTAATGCAATCTAAAGGATTTAATGAAATGTTTAGTTAATTTGATAGCAAAATTACAATACATCTCAAATCAATATCGTATTTCTCAAATGATGAGAGTTAATTCTGTAATCACTGTTTTTTGAAGTCCTTTACAGTTAAGAAAAGTTTTTGTTATATTACGTGCTAATAGGAATATATACTTGAAAAACACTGATAAAAATAAGTAAAGGTTTATTGTAAAAACCAATACAATAAGAATAAAGGTAAGAGTTATGCAAAGGTCATCGCAAGTCAATCCAGTAGTGAGTGCTGCTATTGGAAGGTTGGTAGTTCTCACGTAAGTGAGTCGTACTCAACAGATCCCAGCTAGACTCTGTAGACCGTTGACTTACAGATACTTATAGGTAGTTACTACCTATAGTTTAGTCACTCATGGGGGTTTCAGGTTATTCCATTACATCAGTTTTAAAACAAGATTGTTTTTTCAACATGTACACAAAAACACACACAAGGTGTGATGGGTAAATTGTTGCCATTTTATATGTTTAATTTCATGCATGTGTGTTGCTTGTTTTTGATTTTGTCAACTGCACAGTATAGTAGAGTCAGTTGGGCACCATCTATAAGAAAAAGAACACTGCCAATAAGAAAAAGAGCACCATGGCAAAATTCACTAACAGAAATTTAGAAATGGCATGTTGTACAGCTTGGCATTCATTACAGAAGCTCCAATACAAACATTTCAGAGTGTTTGGGTGTCAATCTGAGGGCAGTGCAGAGGATTTGGAAAGTGTTTGATGAGTCTAGTGGTGATTACGAAGGTATGAAAGATGGGAAAACTCACTGATTGTTCTGATAAGACTTTTCTCCTTAACTCCTAAATTTGTTGGTGAGGACCTCAAACTCAATATGGAGGCCTACATAAAATGCCTTGAGGAAGTAGTGCTGCTCTGGATCAAGAGGTGGGTTGATGGAAGACCTTATATGTGGCAAAAGGACTCTGCACCATGCCACACAAGCAGGAGAACCTCATCATAGCTGTCAGACAATTTCCGTGACTACATCTCCCTTTACATTGGCCACTTAACTCCTCAGACTGCAACCCCTTTGATTATTATTCGTGGTTGTGCAATTGAACGAGAGATCAATAAAAAACCTTGTAATACCAAAGATGAACTGAAGGCAAGGATTAGAGCAGCTTTTACCAACTTAATCAAGGAGACCATCCAGAAGAGCTGTAGGAGATGCCAAAGTCATCTGGAAGCTGTGGTTGAAGCCAATGGTGATTTTATTGAATAAATTTACTCTTTAGTATTTTTGTGTAATTTTGGTAAATATACCTGTTTTTAAAATGAGGTGTCAGTGTTATTTTCATTTTTGTGTAATTTAAATGACAATTTATTCACTGCAACTTCTGTGTGTGTATGTGTTTTTTATATTCATAGGGAGAGTGTGAGGTTGGTTTGAAGATCTATAAACACTCAATGAAGATCACATTGTAATGCGAAACTGAGTCACCAGGCAGTGATGACCTCTATGTCTAGTCTGCCTCTCACATATATATCTCACACTATATTTAGGCAGCAATTGTTCCACTGCATTTTTTCTTTTAAACAGACATTATTGAAAACAATAGAGCATTTGTGTCTATTACATTTAATGATCTTTTTTTCTTTTTCTAATATTTATGCAAATGGGGTTGTTGTGTATGTATAAACTGGCAAAAAATTTACATTCTATAGTGATACCATATTTTAAGTATGATTACTAACACTATAATAAAAAGAAAATTTTATGCTAACATCCAACATACAATTGTATAAAAAATATAAATATTAGATGCAATAATTATGACAGACAATTTACAATAAATATCAGACATCAGAATCAGTATTTTAAATATTTAATACAGTGTGACCCGGATATAAGAGACTTCTTCTGCAGTCCCGGCAACTCTCTTATATCCGGGTTACACTGTACAAACAACACTGAATTAGCAAAACAAACTATTTGATGATAAAAATGCAAAACTAAAATATGAGTTTATTATATTACAGTGTCATAGTTTTTTGACATTTAACATAATTCATATTTAAAATATAATGTAAAAACTATCAAAAAGACACCAGAGAAAAAATATTGGGAATCATGTCTATGAATATACTATTGAATCAACAGCAAAATCAGTAAAAACCACACATGCACACACAATCACAAAGTGGGTGTTGAAAAGTTCTTAGCACACACTACTTCCCAGAATATAACTAAATGACCAAACATTGGAATTGGTGTTAAAATCTTTTCTGGTAAAGCTGACATGATTTCTGAAGTTTAGTGTAAAAATATATACTGCTCAGTAGAGTGGAAGATTGGCCTCAAAAGATTTAAAATGTTCTGAAATACTCTAAAAAAGAAACTATATGTGACAGGAATTAAAACAACATACACCAGTAGATCAAAAAGGATTTTGTTTGATATTCTCCAGTTACAAAATATGATAGACACCTAAGAAAAGGTGTGAGAATACAGCAGAAGAAATATTTTCATAAAACAAGAAAACTGGGAAAAATTATTTTTTTCATATAGAAAAATAACAGGTTCTAATCTCAGAAATTCTGAAAAATAAAAACAATCAACTTTTTTTTTTTTTACAATTTAGTTTATGAATTACTAATCAATATAAAAATTAGAATAAAGAAAGACAGGGAAAGGCCAAGATTTCTGTAATCAAATTAATTTAATAAAATTAATTAATTCCATTTCTGTAACCAGATAAACACCCAATTTGAAATTGTACCAGAAGATTTTGCTAAAACAAACAGATAAACACTTGATATGACAGTATCTGGAAACCTTTTAGTAAAAAAAAAAAAAAAAAAATGCTACAACATTTTTTTTTAAACACAAATATACAGAATACTGATTATGCAAATAAATACCAAATAAATTAGCTGTCAATAGCATACAAATTATCTATTCTTTAAACCAACACATCAGCAGCTTGTCATTAATGCTGGATTGAAACAAAGAGGGTATTATGTCATCTGCAAAAGGCTATTCAATAATGTAATTTAATAATATTGTTAAAGTTCAGAGGCCTAAATTAAGCCACGAGGCAAGCAATGTGATCTTAGTGATCAATAAAACAAGTGGAATACCACCAATTCACATGTGACAGAAAAAGCATGGATCCTAGAGTAATATAAAGACAAAACATTTTCATTTTTTGGTAGTCTTTCACATAAAATACATCTTGCATTTAGATATCAAAATGGACTCTGAAGCAATCATATTGAAAGCAGTAAAGCAAACCACCATGCAAATATATCAAGTAACATACATAATGCATTGATATGTAATATATAATGATATCTTGGAACATTTCTAACTTTTCTTCTCCACCATTGCAACAAGATTTTTCTTTTTTTTTTTTTTTTAACACTTACTAGAAACTTAAGCTTTGTTCTTTTTAATTTATTTATCAATTTCTCATTCTAATGTAATTTTTAAGGTCACTTGACAATATCAATATTCCTTCAGTCTGGCTGTTGATAGCCAACAGAAAGGAACATCAAACAGACTGACTAATTTTTATCTATTTTGTAATTTTATCATTATAGCCATCAAGACAACTAAAAGAGTTATCTACTTGTAGAAATAACTCTCCAGTTGAAAAATAAAAATTCATTTAAAAATTAAAAATAAAATGCTGTAAATATTGAGCAATGTAAAAAGTTTGGTTTTATTAACCTTTATCACTATGTGACTTCAGTTGCTGTACAAAAAGTTTATCCTGCCACTGAAGGTGACTGACCCCCTGGACAATAGTATGTTTGAATTTCATAATTGTGTTGTCATATCCTTCTATAGCAACAGAAAACAACTGAGTGAAATTGTCAATTTCACTCAAAGTTGATAAGGAGACTGCAATTGTGAGGCCTTGAAAAAGAATGCAGTGGAAAAGGAAGTAATGTTGATAATGCAGAGTACTAAAGCTTTAAGACATTTTTTCCAAAATTAACCTTACTGAATAACATATTTACTATTTTGCCCCAGTATCTTCTAAAAATTTATAAAATTATGAACTTGTAGAAGAACTTAAAAAAAAAAAAAAAAAAAAAAATTTTTTTATTTCTCAGTACAGAACTGTTCCAGATGCCATTTGTAGTTATCATTAAGGGACTTCTGTAATGACTGGAATAAATGGTAATCCAAAAGTGTTATATCTGCTGAATGCAGAAAATGAGTGAAAGCTTTCTAAACAACTACTAACAATTTTTGTCTGATCCCCAAATTGATTGACTGATCAATTTGATTTTTGTGGGTTATTTAAAACATATTTTGCATTGGAGGAGGCTGCTAACAGTACCTGGTGTCCCCAAGTGAAACTCCATGAAAGTATTGACTAACCCTGGTGTTAATTAACTTCAGTGATTGAATGAGAACTGGTGTTTTCTGGTCACTTGCATTATCCAAATGGAATCAATATTACACTATTTCTATTAACTAATTTGAGAGATGTTTTGAATTGTTCAAATTGAGAGTAGTACTTGTTCAAATCAATCTGTTGCTTCTTCACAAAGATATTATAGTGGTGACTTACCTTCCAACAACACCTTTTAGATGAAAACTGGCCATTGCTACAGTTAATGGTGATCTCCACCATCATATAAGGGTGATTATTCTTATGTAAGATCATGATCTAATCATTATCAAGTTCAACTGTTCTAATTGATTATGGAGCATCATTCAATGAAAGATCTCTAGTACAGAACTCTGCTAAACACTTGATGCATTCAAGCATTCAAGTTACTTTCTCCATAAACTGCACAAATCATTGTGCATTTGAATAACATTTTAACTATAAAAAAAGTATAAGATGCCCAAAATATTTACTTTCTTCTATCTTCAATATTAGAATCAATAAGTAAAAATTTGCCTTTTTGACAAAAGAGCATATTGATATGAGAGCTGTCATAATTTAATCAAAAGAGATTTTTTTAATGTACTTCGAAATATTCCTAATGCAATCTAACAATAAAAGCAAGTAAATCTTTTGAGCCTATCCAATATCAGTATAATTATGTTAAAGAACCAAAGTAATTTAGATTTTTACTATATATATTTACAAGATATCTGGTATCCCCCCCCCAAGTATTAATTTCTTGTAATAATTAAAAGATTTTTCTTAAGATTTATTTATTATGAAAATTCTTTCTTTTGGTACATCTTAATCAGACATGTGTTTTAGTATTTAAAAATATTAACTGAAAGATATTATACTAAACTATTTTTATTTTCTAGTTCCTGCTTTCTGTAATAAAGAAAATTGCCAAGTGATTCTTCTCATTATAAAGGAAAAAATCTCAGTGTTTTGGGATCAAGGAAATTAAAATCTTGTAAGTAATGAATTGATCAAATAATTCATTTTTTTTTTTTAAATTATGTACTACATGAAAACTGTAACTTTAATGATTCAGTTTGAATTTGTAAGAAAACTTTAAATCTTACACAACAGTTGGTTTTAAAACTTTCAGTGGAGGAAAGGCACCTAAAAGTTTAAAATAAATTAACATTGCAGTAATAGTATTTTGAAAATTGACTTTTTTGGGAGAGAAAAAAAAAGCAGCTCTTGCTCCACATCATACAGTCAAGCAAGATATTTTTTAATAGTTTAATCTTCCTCTTTAAAAATGGAAATTTTAAGAGATTCATTACTTTTAATAAAAAATAAAATTGTTTTCAAATATGAGGCTGTATTTTTTGTTTTCATATTCATTTGAATAAGCAGCTGCAGATAATATACAAGCTATAATAACAATAGTTAAAAATCAATAAATTTTTAGTATTAATGTCATCAATAAAATGCTACTTCATGTAATGAATGTATTAACAATACAGAAAACTGTCAAATCAACCCATAACTTGTGATACAATTCTAAATGCTCTATAACTTCATTTTGTTATGCGAAATTAAGCATTCATGCATAAAATCTTTTCCTTGTCAGGTGGATGGGCTACTGTCTGGCCTGTTTCTTCAAGGAAGAGAATGAGTAAATATTTTTAAATTCATAGTTGATTACCATACTGCCTCCATCTCTTGCATCTGACTCAATGCTTTCATTACAAGCAAACTTACAATTTCAACACAAATATCTGTAAATTATTTTTTATATATCAACATGTATGCATTTCCTATATTGCTTGAAATGATTTAGGTTTAGCAAAAAATTACATTTATTATTGTTAAAACTTATGATTTCACATATGTACAAAATGTCCAAAAGTTTAAGATCACCTGGCAAAATTAATGTTTCTTTATTATTGCAGGATATTGTATCATTCTCAAGTTTGAAACACTAACAGTTTTGGCTAGTTTGAAAGCTGTGAAATTTTTTTAAGGAATAGTTTTTATTAAGTTTTTTTTTTTTAATATCAAAAATAGGTAAAAAAAAATTGTCACTTTCTAATATTTAAACAGCTCATATAGTAACATTACATGCAGAGGTGTACTCAGAGCATGAAATATCAATCCAAATGGGTTGTAGCACAACATTGCCAAGTACCAAACTGATGACTTATTCTGATTGAAAGAAAAAGGTGGTCATTCCAGTAAAACAACCTCTAGAGATGATCCTATCAAATCCATTGTTCCATGATCTCCAACAAGTTCATGCAAAATAGGTTGTGCTGCTCTGCTTTTTAAGGATACAGATGTGAATCTTATGACTGGTCAATGAATTTCAACTAATATCCTGCAAACCTGCTAGTGAGCAAAGATTGTGGAAATGAAAAAGCAGCATCTGGCATTTGCCAAAGAGCACAGACATTGAGCAGAGGAGCACTAGCAAAATGTTAAGTTCTCTAACGAATCCATACTGCAGCAGTTTTTTGTGCATCAGCATTATGACAGAAGGCCTCCAGGAAAGAGTTATGATGAAACTATACAGACAAGTAGAATAGCTGGTTTATGATTCCTGGAACAACCATGAATGGCCAAAAGTATCTGGAACTGTTACATGATAGAGATTCACCTCTATATACATGGTTGCAACACATTTATGCATGATGGTACCTCATGTCACTAAGCAAAGAAAGTGCAAGAATATTCTTAAAAGGTCAAGATGACTATGTTGGAGTTGCCTGGCAACAACCGAACATCAATCCAATAGAACATCTCTGGGATCCCATGAAGAATAAAGTTGCATACAAACAGCCAGCCATTGGCAAGACTTGTGTGAATGCTTTAAAGGACATCTGGACCACTGGGGTTTCAGAAGAAGATTGTCAGATCTCATAACCAGCAGACCATGTCATAATGAAATGGTTATCAAAGTGAAAGGTGACTATACAAAATTCTAGTTCATACTGAAATTAATAGAAAATAAACTGCTTTTAATAAATTTGATGCATTCAAGTGAGTACTGTCTTATTTTTAGGCTATTGAAATTTTTGTTCATTGTAAAAAACAATGTTGGGTGACCTTTTGGTGTCACATCCTGCCACACACATAATTGTTTCCAGAACACTTTGACAACCCTAAACAATCCGATTGTAATCCAAGCAATCATTTCTATACACAAGTGTAAGGTGCACATGCATTCAGTTTAATATAATATTACTGGCAATACATGGCTTCAAGTTTGAGGTTTCAGTTAAACTTTTTAAAACATATTCTCATAGGAAAAGATTGAATTTGTCATAATCAATTGCTGCAGAATTGTTAAGCAAGGGTAAAATAAATAAATACTTATGAACCTTATTTATATCTATATTGTACAAAATGCAAGTGAACATTTTTTTTTAAATTGATTAAGAACAGATTTACCAATTTTCAAATCATTATATAAAAGAGATACAAGTCAGAAAGCAAAATGGAGGAAATATTAAGAATTAAAATACATTAAGAATATATTATTAAGAATTAAATACATTACATAATATTCAACCCATTTAATAGAATTTCCCTTCTTGAAAGAATGCCAACCACACCCACTCTAAATATTCACTTTTGTTTTTTACTAATTTGTTTAAAAGGCAAGCAATAAAATGTTACTCTTATTTTGCTTTCCAGTCACCAAAATTATTGCTTACAAACTGAAGTTGAAAAATTTATGATCAGAGGTAATATAGTATTATTTTCTTTGATACTAACAAATTTGGTAAATTAGAATTAAAAAATTGTTTTTTCTTTATTTAATTCCATTCTTCCTATTCACACAGGATTTTCAGTTAATTTTGAAATATTTTTTTAATGGTTTCTAGTGTAACAAAAGTATTTTGCTGTAAATAAGATTCAAACTTGCTAGCCTTGAATTACTGTAACTATATATGATTCAAGTTAAAAGTGAATGTTAACAAAGAATAAAAACAGAAATGCATTTGGAAGTACTTGACGGCTTTGGGCTGTTTACAATAAAGAGGAGAAGCAACATATTTGCCCATAGCAAAGGGCATCAGTTGAAAATGTTAAAACAAAATATTTTGTCCATCTCAGTCTTTTTTAAGCACAAAGTATATGTGCACTTGCACGCTAAATGATGGATTCAAATAAGTTTGAGCAATTAGTGAGCCAATTTGAACAGCCTTATAACTGGATTAAGGAAGGATGAAGCTCATGACTATATGACAAGTGCATTGCAAAAAAATAAATAAATATAAATAAATAAATAAAAATAAATAAAAATAAATAAATAAATAAAAATAAATAAATAAAAATAAATAAATAAAAATAAATAAATAAATAAAAATAAATAAATAAATAAAAATAAATAAATAAATAAAAATAAATAAATAAATAAAAATAAATAAATAAAAATAAATAAATAAAAATAAATAAATAAAAATAAATAAATAAAAATAAATAAATAAAAATAAATAAATAAAAATAAATAAATAAAAATAAATAAATAAAAATAAATAAATAAAAATAAATAAATAAAAATAAATAAATAAAAATAAATAAATAAAAATAAATAAATAAAAATAAATAAATAAAAATAAATAAATAAATAAAAATAAATAAATAAAAATAAATAAATAAAAATAAATAAATAAAAATAAATAAATAAAAATAAATAAAAATAAATAAATAAAAATAAATAAATAAAAATAAATAAATAAAAATAAATAAATAAAAATAAATAAAAATAAATAATGTACAAGAGTTTAAGAACAAGTAAGTTTTGCAATGTCCCAAATAATAGAAGGCTTTAAATTACAGTTTAAACAGATTATCCATTAATTCCACCTAAGGAAGCTTAGAATATAGCTTTGCTTTAGAGTTGTTTTTGTTAAAAAATGTTTTACACATCCTGATACACACAATAAAATGGGCACAAAGATTAGCTGAATATATACAAAACACAAATATAAGCTTATCTATTTAAGTAAAAAAAAAAAAAGAAAAAAAAAAGATATATATTAGAAATGTACTAAATTAGGTACCTATTTATTTTTCCATTTCTTAATTATTCAGCTGTTTCTGCAAAGAATAAATTAGCTTTAAAGTCATGGTTTTCATAGCTTGATGAACACATTTTCTTCATATTCTTGCTCCAGAAAATTTAGTTATCAATTTCTAATACATATAACTACTACTCCTAAAATGCATTCAAGTAATCAAATACTTGAGATAAACAGAAATAAATATAAGTTCATTTCTGTTTATCCCAAGTAGATGTTAGTGTTCTGACAAATTATAAAAAATGGTCTTTATTCTGTCATTGAGATATATTATTATTAAAACAAAGAAAGGTTATAGATTGGATATGTTGAAAGAATTGTGGAATGGAGTCAGTCATCAGAAAGCTGTCAAATATGGCTTTTGACAATTTACATGCTCCTGAATAATGAAGTGATAAAAAAAAAAAAAAAAAAAAAACAATTATACCTACAAAGAATCATACAAATGTTTTTAAAATAATCAGTTAAAAGATTCTCAACAGAAACAAGTTCAATGAATTTATATCATATTTCTAAATCTATAAAGTATAAAAATAAAATTTTTTTGTACTTCAGATTAATTTTATTATAGGAAAGATTTAAATTTAATGCTATTCCAAACTCTTTAGTCTTTGCATCAAGTATTTCTCAATTATATCATGATTTTAAACAAATAGCAGAAACCTTTAATCTTTTCCCAATGTTAAACAAACTCATTAGCAAAAAACAATTTTAATAAGTACATATTTGTGTTTATTTGTTTTAAGCTTGTTTGTAAATTTTAAAAATACTGAAATGATTAACATCAATTCGAAACTATTTGAAATGCATTTAACTTAATCAGTCAATTCATTCTCAATCATTTCATTCCTCTTATAACTTTACAGCAAATTGTTAGGAAGCATTCAGTGAGTAGTTTTGAATACTTTAGAAACAACTGAAAAATCAATTAGACTGATGAAGTTTACTTTCCTTCTTTAATAGTACTGTCCCATGTAATTACCTCATTCTATACTAAAGAGAAAAATTCAAAATAAACAATCTTTAAATTCTCATCTGCATTTCTCTGAACAGAAAATAACTAAACTTCCACATAAGTTTCTGGTTTTATAAGATTTCTTAGGAGTATGTGTGTGTTGGGGGGGGGATGTAAAATCTATCTTGTACACAAGAAAATGCTGAAAAGTTTTAGGGCTAAAGCATTTCACAAGATTAGTGTTTTGTCATTGAAATACTGATTTTGGGAAGTGGGTTAGGCAAGAACCTTTCAGCTACTTGTGTGTGTGTGTGTGTGTGTGTGTGTGTGTGTGTGTGTAATATTAAAAACTTGCAGATATCTCAAATGTTGCCATTTTTAGAATGCATTGCAAGTTAATATCATTTATTTCTTTTTGAAAATTTCAATCAAGCAATGAGGTTTTGCCCTCAATATTTTACTAAGGTGTTTTTCTTTTCTTAATATTAGCCTATTCTAAAAATAAAGAAAGCATTAGGTATGCAGACAGATGATTGTAACAAACTTCCTAATTTGGAAGTGGTAACCATTCATTATTTTTATCTTTCTTTTACTCCTTCAGGTTACCAAAATTACTAAAACCTTTGGAAAATCGATTTAGTTGTTAATTTGTGTAACAAACCTACATATTGAAAATTGTATAAAATATATTCCACAAGTGTATTAAATGAACAAATTTTTTTGTAGATTATTTTCTAATGTCATGGTTGGAAGTTATGGCTAGCTCATTAATATCTTTTTCACATTTGTGCACAATACTATCTTCACTGACAACCATTTCTTTCATTTGTTAATGAAACTGCCACACATACAAAACAATTAATTAAGAGAAGACAATATTTTTGCAGTGAGAGAACAAACATTTTGAAAATATCTTGCCCAGAGCTATGGATATACTTATTGCTTTGAAACAATATGGATACAAATTACTACCAATGACTGAATGTAGCACACTGATTACTGACTACATGTTTATCTCTTTTCAACTACCAATTCTGTTGTGTTGCTTCACTTATATTCATCTACAACTAATCGTCATTCTAATAACCCTTCAGCCCTTACTCAAATATGATTTCATGCTGGCAATACTAAAGCTCTTAAAATGCTTTCTAGTAATGAAAATTAATGCTCTTTAAAAATACTCTTTCTAGTAATCTAGTAATCAAAGATGTACTTTCCTCTAAAAGTCATTTATAGAAGCTTTTAAAAATATCAAATTATCAACAAACTTCTGAGGGATTTCTAAAATGTTCTTGACCTGACCCACATACTAAAATTTGACTAAACAGAATATTTTTTAATCTCTTCTTAGCCAAGCTGAGAATTATTCAGCACTTGACTCATATTTTTATCTAAATTGTATGGTGAGCTGTCTTTATATACAGCCAGACAAGTTTAATCTGTAGTTGACAGGAAAGCAGAAAGTGAGAAATGCAGGAGAATAAACTATAAGCATAACATATGGATATGACTAGCAATTTCAGTGAAATTATGAGACCTACCTGCCAATCTAGTACTGTGCTTAAATTCGTGAAGCTGGGGTATGAAAGAGAAGACTCATCAGAACAATTTCCATGAAAGTATTTATAAAAAAAAAAGGCGTAGATGTTACACTGTGGATATGGGAAAGTAACAAACTGAGATGCCAGGTCAGGACTGATAACGTTGCAGATTCTTTGGATATATAATATATAGCGGAAGCACTAGACTAGATATGGCAACAATATTTAATGCACAAATGAATAGTAAACTTATATTCAAAGTATGGACAAATGGTAGGTTCAAAAATATGCAAAATAGATTCTGGAAAGAAAAGTTGTCTAGCACGACACAGTGAATTGACATTCCTAGTAGCACACTTAGAAAATGATTCAATATAATCATGTCACTCCATGTCAGTGGAAAATGAAAATTGCTCTTCTGGAGGTTAGCATTAGCCATGCTGATGGAAGGCAAAAAGGTTCTTTAAGATTATTAATAGGGAGCAGTTTAATTTTGGAGGCATTAAAATTAACAAACCACTTCTTACCCCAGTTAATAACAAATTGGAGGTCATTTGAGGTTTCATTTTAAAATTTGATTTTATCAACACTATTAAGGCAGGAGTAAATACTTATCAACATAGAGTTGGGAACTGATGACATTGAGAAAGTCATTGATGAAAATAACAAACTAGGCCTAAAAATAGAGTCCTGGGGGACATCTGGATTAATGAAAAAAAAAAAAAAAAAAAAAAAAAAAAAAATAGAAGAGTGCCTGTTCAAGACAACTTTCATGTCAAACCCTGTCAAATGCTTTCAAGATATATAAAGCAACAGTCCGAGCTTTGCCATTCTTTTTCTAAAGCTTGATAGAAAAGTCTCGGTAACAACAGAATAGCACATCAAAATGATTGCAGATAGGAGGGATTGAGGACTTACCCTTATTTAATTCACTCTTACAGAGCTGCCGGTAGTCAAAAGAGCCAAACTTGTGAGGCCATACGATGACTCACTATTAGCAAACAAGGACAGGTTTGCAATTATTACAAGTGGACACAATCAATGTACAGAGATAGGCCTTATTATTATCAGTATGATGTTAAAACTGAATCCCAGTTGTTTTAAGGAGTACCTTCCCCTTTGACCTTCACTAGTTGGAATGGTCACATTAAGCCGGGAATACATCTCTGCAGGCATCTCTTCTTTGGATCTCGAAT